>JAJEJO010000118.1:522466-652230 GCA_020662805.1 Glaucomys volans
ATGGACCTTTATATTTATTTATTTATTTATTTATTTATTTATTTATTTATTTATGTATGTATATGCTGTGCTGAGAATCGAACCCAGTGCCTTACACATGCTAAGCAAGCACTCTACCATTGTGCTACAACCCCTGCCCCTCCTTCAGCATTTTTCAAGAAGAAATTCATAGTGATGTTTCTGACACTAATTCAGAGCCCTGTCTTCTCTGCCTGTCTTGTTGTATTTGAAGGTGGAGGGGAAACACAGAGTGTATGTGTGTGTATGGGAAGGGAGAAGGATGGTGGCAGAGATTTAGCTCAGGGACTTTTCAGTTTTGCTTGTATAAAATTCACTGAATAAGAATATGTACAGTCAAATTTCCTGCAAGTCAAAAAGTGTTCCTGAATTGTTTTAAAGCCCCATCACTGCTTGTGAACACTTTCCAAACTGAAATGTTATTTTAAAGGAGATTAGAAATGTCTTTATTGCATGAATACATTAATGGCTTAGCCAACACTCCTCAGATCCTAACCATTGTGAATTTATTCTAGGTGTATACATCTCTGGTTTCTTGTGCTTTATTGGAGGGGTAGGATTTAAAGCAAACCAGTTTCATGACCAATTCTTACGTGCACCAAAGCTGCTTACACTATGTTCGTATTTAGTACCTCCTAAAACAAAAACAAAATCCCAGTAACAGCCCACTTCACTTTCTGTGGGTGGGCAATGCTCTCCAAGGGATTATTAACTTCTTCCAAAGAAGCTTTTGTCTTTGAAATGTTGAATGCATTTCTATTCATGTTAGATTTTGCCAACTGCCTGTTGATTACTAAAAGCTAAATCATAGTCTTCATTAAACAGACTTTGCTTTTTCCTTAATAATTTAGTGGTTACAGAATTTACATATTTTTCCAACCAATACTTGGTTGATCATCAAATCCATGGCAATCGGTAAGCAACAACCTTAGATTACCCATATGTTTCTAAAGTCAATTATTCTATTCATACCTACTCTTTTTACTGATATACAAAATATAAAATTCATGAACTAATTCATCAAATGATTATAAGATTCATACTGTGTAGCAGATGCTGTATTTGGCAATAGTGATGAAAAAGGAAATGAATCTTCCTTGCCCTCATGGAATTTACACTTGAACTTGTTATAGGTCATTGCATCAAAAGTTCCCCTTCGAGACCTTTAGTCAAAATGGATTGTGATCAGCATCATCCTTCTCTGAAGTGAGATGAAGAAGTGAAAATCTCAATGTGGTGATGGACCACTGGATCCCCTTTTCCATGGTCACCACTGTGCCAGCTGTGGAAAGCATGGCTCCTGCCTCCTTCGCTGACCTGGGTGTGGGCAATAGGTTCTTTTCTTCAATTCTGCAAACCACAGCCGAGAGAGGCAGCAGTATTTGAAACTGAGGGAATGGAGCTGTGGAAGGGAGACACACTGGTATTAGCTATGGTTGCTCAGAGAGCAAGCTTGTGAGCCTTCATCCTCCTTGTGGGGTTCCCACAGTGCTTCCCCCATCACTGACTAGTTTGACTAAAATTATAAGCCACATAAAGAGAGCAAAGTCCAGAGAAGGCTTCCCTCTTTCCATTCTAAGGCCCACCTCTCTGGACTTTAATTTCTACCCCAAAGTTGCTCATCCTAAGAAGACTGGCACTTGGAATCATAACAGAGAGGTACTGTTCTTCTATCCCCAAGGGTAGAAGAACATCCCTTGTCCTGGGATGCGGTTGCTGATGCACAGTAAAGCATGTTAATCCAATACTGAAAAGATGCTTTTAAAATGGGAAAAATCTTTTCTGGTTCTCTGGACATGATGTAAGTTCTACTCTACCTCAGAATTTCTGGCCTCTCGAGTGTAAGTAGCTGCTGTTCCTTGAAATCTCTTTTGCCCTCTACTCATCCTCTTAAATGCTCTCAAGTAGCTCCCAATGTGTATGGCCAGATGTGAATGGGTGGCCTCTTGAGCAGTCAGTGGTTTTCTAAAGTGAGCATCTTTTCCCTTCTTCTGTTACCCACATTCCCTTGTGCCCTTTCTTTGCTCTTTCTGTTGCAGCAGCTATGAGCCAAGGGAGCTTGCTATGAAGTGAGGAACCCAAACATGGACAGCACTGTTATTGCACACCCAGGACTTCTGAGTGCACGTGTTCACTTCTTTATTACATACCTAGGGTACCTTTATCTACACCTCTGGCTCAGTCTGTTTCTTTGTTGGTTTAGGAGATTTCCATCTCTCTACAGTGTGCTTTGGATCCTAGGTTTTTCATTTTTTTCCTAGTAATGTCTGATCTCCAGGTTCAAAAAGGCTTTTTGTGCAAGGGAAACAGCTTTAGATTTAGAAAACTATGTAAAATAGCTAGTAAGCATTCTAAAGAATTTTGATAACTGCACCTCAAAATTGTCCATCTTCCTCATGTCAAGAAGTGTGCTAGATGCAAGAGTTAGCACTGTGAAAATGATAGACATTGAATCAGTTCTGGTAGTCTGTAATCCACGGAGAACACAGGCACTAAATAAATAGCTACAAGAGTGATGAATGTTGTGAAAGAAGAGGTTCAAGGTGCTCCAGGTACATTCAGAGAAAGGATTTAACCTAATCTGGGGGATTTGGGATTTGTTGAACTCTGTCATTGTCTAACTGAATGACCCTGAACAAACAATTTAACCTTTCTATAATTAATAGCATTTCTTCTTACCTTCCAAGCCCTCTCTGCTCTAGCCAAAGCTCCTGGGTCTGTTAACAGTAAGGACAAAGGAGAATGCTGTTGAAAGCAGTAAGCCTAGCTTGTAGCAGCAAACACCTGGAGCAAATGACAGGGGAGGCATAGAATCGACTGCGGGGCATCCAGCCAATTTGGAGTAGAGAATGGGGAAAAGGCTTGCAGGCAGCCAGTAAACTTCATGATAGACATTCCATCTGTCTGGTTTTTTTTAATACACCTGACCTGCAAATATTCATGTAATGGATGAAATACTGATCCTGTCAATATCTGTGCATGAGTGCCTGTCCTTGATGTTAGGGTTGAGCCCCCATGGGAAAATAGAAAAGAGCAGATAACTCCACCAATGGACTCAATTGTGAATTGGTGGATCGATGACTGCTGCCTCCCTCCTGGGGATCACCCCATGGACCACCAGGCACCATTCATCTACCCTTTATGCAACAGCTTCTTAGCCTGTCATGCAAACTAGTCCTGTTCATCATGATATGGGGCTCCAACAAAATATGAACTTGCATTATCCACTTGAACTCATCTTTTTTGGATTGAACCCAGGGGCACTTAGCCAGTGAGCCACATCCCCAGCCCTATTTTATTTAGAGACATGGTTTCACTGACATGCTTAGCACCTCAGTTTTGCTGAGGCTGGCTTCAAACTCCTGATCCTCCTGCCTCAGTCTCCCAAGCTGCTGGGATTACAGGCAAGCCACCATGCCCTGCCACTTGGATTCACCTTTGATGAAAGTTGTCCCGTCTCACCCACCCCTCCTTCACAGTTTTTCATCTCATTGTTTTTCTCCATCACCCACTTCCCATTATCTACTTTATGTGTTGAATTCCATCATGGAGCTCAGGCACTGCTACTTTTGCCTGCAGGATCTGAAGTCTTGGAAGTTATTCAGGTGGCTTGGAGTAGAGAAGGGGAAGTCACAGGGTCAAGAAGTATTCTGGTTCAACTAGTACTAGAGTCACCTGCAACACTGCAAGGGTAAAAATTGTCACAGTAGTCAAGGTAATGTAGATATTCTGTGTCATAAGTGAGATGAAGGAGACATGGTTGTCATGCTCGCTGTCAATAGTGGGCTAAGACTAGAAATTTAAGGATGGGCTGCAGGAAAAGGACAAGAGAAACTTGAACTATTCTCCACAGAAGCACCTATAACCCAGTCTGCAGACATTTCCTCTTTGGTGACACCTGTTGGGCATCATGCTTTGCAAATCAACTTCTACAGCAAAGAAATGAGGAAAAAAATCAGGAGTCCTGACCAGGAAAGAGAACCTTTTGGTGACACTATAGGAGGTTCTTTGTAGAGTGGAATGTTCGGTAAAGAGAAAGTGAGAAGTAAAAGGATATGAAAAGCAAACCAAATATAGTGATGGGCAGACTGGATTTTTCTACAGCACCTCTTGCCCTCGCCCCTTCATTGGCCATGCCACCTCTGTGTGTATCAGAAGAGGTGATTTCTCCATTTCCTTGGATCCTCAGGGACTGCAGTCACATCCCTCTGATAACAGCTTTACTGTTATCATCTTTTCATACTAATTTATTTTATTGCTACAGAATTATAGGCTCCTCTGGATAGTGTGTTATTTATCTTCCTATTTCTTTTACAGAGTAAACCCTTAATAAATGCACAGACGGAATAAGTGAATCAAACATGAAGTTGTAGTAAATAGTCATCCAGTCATCTTGATTTTCTTCCTTCTCCTAGTTTTTTTAAAGTAGTACAATAAACCTATTGCTAGTGCCTCTGTACTTGCCTCCAAGAGAACAAATGATCTTTTTAAGAATAAAAATTATCTTCGTCTAAATCAAGGGTGGAAAAATATACAGGTGCTTCCAGGCTACTGAGCATTCCTGCTCTGGTTCTCTAGAATTATAACTGCTAATCAAACATCTGTTTCCCCATCTTGACTCCACTTATCAAAATCCTGTTCATCCTTCAAGACTAGCTTAATTTCTTACCTCTTCAATCAGTAAAAATTTTCTCTACCAGAGATAGAAAATTTCTTTTTCTGATTTCTACTACAATTAATTGCTGCTTACAGTTAGCACAGAGGAGGTAGGGAAAAGCCCTTTGGAAAGAGTAGCCCTGGTTAAGGTCCTGCCTTTGCTATTCAGTGATGGTCATTTAACCTCTGTGACCCTGATTTCACTCACACTGATAATAAACCCCTGTGACAGGATCTGTGATCTAGAGGGTGACATGAGGCTCTGTATTTGAATCATTCATTCCAATATCTGGCATTTATTGCAGGTTCCATAAAATGCAACTGCTCTTAGTATCTGCAAGTTCCTTATCCCATTGTCTAGATTATAAATGTAAGGATTTTGTATCTTTTCAAGTATCCTAATATCTAACTTATTTGCTTTCAGTGGAAAAGACAAGCAATATGTAAATAAATAAATAAATATCATATCATTAAAATGCAAATAATTGCTGTGATGACAAATAAAGCAGAGAGATGGACAGGACCAAGGATAAGATGGTTGAGGAAGATTTCTGTAAGACCGAATAGAGATCGAATGATGTGCTGGATACAGGGGAGGATGCTCAGAAAGACATAGAAGAATCAGCACCTCATGACTAAGGCCAGTGGAATACAGTTTTACCAAGAAGGACATGATCAGTGACAAATATAACTGCGGGGACTGGGAGAACCACTGTGCACCTCCCAGGAGGTTGAATTGGTGACAAAGCAGGAGCAGCGTCTGGAGAGTGGGGAGAGCAACAGATTCAGGGACGTAGTGGGGGAAGCAGTGAGGGGAGACAGACTGGGTTGCAGCAGAAGGTGGAGCGAGTAAAGTTGCTAGTTCCATCCAAAGACTCAAGTATGCATCAACGCAGAGGGAGAAGTCGGTCATTCAGGGGAGATGAAATTGATGGAGCACAGCTGCATAGCTGTGAAGGGACAGGGCTGATGAAAGCAAAGGCAGGTGGAGGGAAAACTTGGGTGTGGGTAATGCGAGGGACACTCATGACTCCTGTACCACAGTTTTCTGCAGAGAATGCAGGACGGTGAACTTGAATAAGGGGTGTAAATTTGAGTTCAGTCACATAGGAGAGGAAACACAGCAAGGAACATTTAGAACACAAAGTTTGTTCGTTTTGATTTGGGAGAAGTAAACCACTTACTCCATCAGTACATGAAGGCATCTGTCTCCACCGAAACAGCCGCAAACCCCACTGTCCATGTCACAGGCTTTCATGAAATAACACATCAAGGAACCAACTTCTGTTTAGATAGTGCCCTTTGCCTATCTATACACCCTTCATGTATGCATGCATGTGCACACAAGAACATGCATGCCATTCTATATGCTTTACAACTCATGGCAAATCTGAACGTAGTGGCAAGTACGAACTTCCCTTCAGATCTGGAGTATGAATTGCTGGGCATTTAATATGTGTGTGTGTGTGTGTGTGTGTGTGTGTGTATATATATATATATGTATATATATATATATATATTCTTCCTTTGGATGTTTTATTCCTGTCCTATGCATTGACAGAGTGGGAAATCAAGGTTCAGTAATGTTGAGGAATTTGCTCAGGGTCACCTGAGCAAAGGGGACCTTTGAGATTGCAAATGTGAGCCTTCCTGACCTAAGACACACCATGTCACCTAGTTACAGCAAGAGGTTGAAGAATAATAGTCTTTAATTTTGATACAGAAGATGCTCTTCAGCTCATGCTGGCTTGAATTTCCCGTGCAGTGGAGGGAGAGGAAAAAGTGCATTTTAATAAGCTTCAATTAATTTAATTTCATTTTACTTCTTTTGATGTATGGTCTCTTCAAAAAATCCAATTCTGCTGATGTTTATTAAGTGCCTCTATTCACTTGGAAAGTGCCGGGCACTTCAGGGGATCTATGGTTGAGTATGATTTTCGGCCCATGCTTCAAGAGCTTCCAATCTAGTGGAGAGGACAGCAGTGTGCAATTTGCTCCAATCCCAGATAGAATGTGATAAGCACCAGAGAAGTGGCAGCAACAATGGGCTCTTAATTCAGAAATGCAAGGTTATGTGAATAATTAGAAAATTGACCCACTAGTGCCTAAACACCAGAATCATCACAAAATAGAACTCTTTTAAAGGTCTTTATTTTAAACATGGTCATCCATGTGCTTGAATCCATGATATACAGTGAGTGAAGAATGTGTTGGGGGTGATGATGTCAGAGACATAGGCCCAGTTTCTGCCATGGACATGGTGGTTCAGACTCAGGGGTGAGGCAGAAAGATAGCAATCTCAGTGGGGGTGCCCAACCCATAGCCATTTTTGGTTGGTTATATGCTTTGGAGGGCAACAGGTGTTCAAGACATCAAACTGCAATTGTACAAAAATATCTTATGTGAAATTGTTGGTTTTTATTTTTTTAGGGCATTGTAGAGTTGAGGAATCTGAACTCTAAAAATCCTATGAGCGGGTCAAGTCCTACAAACTCTGAGTAAACAATTATTTTCTTGGGGATTTAAAAGTAGGGCAATAGATCCTTTCATAACATTTCTTTTCAGGTGTATTGCAAGCTTTTTGAAGAAAGGAATCTGAGTAAAGAACATGAACTAGTACAACACAGTATGTGTCAATAGAAACTTAAAATGCTTCCTGATGCTTCATCGACACGTTAGGTTCTGTAATAGTCATTTCCACAACACACAGCTCAAAGACACATGGCTTCCATCTTCTCAGAATTCATATCTGAGGAGGAAGGATGGGGGAATGGTCTACTGATAAGTCAGAAGCAAGATTTCTGGTGCAACATTATTGGGAACACACATCTAATTGCAGGAGTGATGGGTCATTCCATAACTTTGCAATAGATACTATTCTCTATCACCACACATTTACTTGAACACCCTTATGGTTGTGCTTGTCACACTCCTCAGCTGCAGTTGGTCAGTGCTTCACTGATGGATGGCTGCAGCAGCATTTGGTGTCGCTTGGATGAAGTGATGGATGCTTTTCTCTCCTCTCTGGCTGCTTGAAGCCAGAATACAGAAGTGCCAGTTAAAAGGTGATTAATCTTCCCTAATAGTGCTGTGTGATGCAAACAGGGCTTTGGCCACCATGTCTTCATTAGCCTTAATCAGAGTCTACACTACCTCAGATTAGATAACCAGTGATTTGCTGTGGAGCTGAGGGTAGAGGCCTTTAGAGCAAGTGTCAACTCCATAAAGTCCATTTGGAAAGGAAAATGAGAGGCGTCCCAGCTGCCAAGGATCCATAGGGAAGGAATTAGAGCTGGCGTGTGGTCCCGGGCACTATTCCTGCTAAGCAGTCTGGTTGATGGAGTGCTGTCAGCAGCTCTGAGATAATGGGGATGGACCCTTGGCAATGGCACTTTGCCAGTGTCTTTGTTTCATGGATGACATCTGACCCTAGGGATTAAAACTGGGAATGTGGTTCACTAAAGGTGGAGAATGGATTCTTAATATCTTTGGGAGTTAGATGCATTTCTTTAAATAGCAATTTAGATCTTTAAGCCTAGTAATATTCAGAGTACTGGGACAGCATAAGAGACCAAGCTTTGCCCTTGGGAAGTGTACCTTGAGTGGAAGAGACAGATAATAAGCAAATAAGCTTAGAAAATGTGATGAAATATAATGGTCTTCCAAAGAAAAAGAAAAAAACGGGTAAGGAGAGAAAGAGCAGGACAAGTGATGGGCAGGGAAACTTCGCTGAGGAAGAGACATTTGAGTAGGACAATTAAGCAAAGCAAGAGCTGCCTATGGTTGTGAGAGGGGCTGTCTAGCAGAGGGGACAATAAGTGCAAAATTTCGTGTTTCAAGTGGCCTATGGTTCTTTCATTTTATATAATTTGGCATCTACCAGGAATCATTCAGTGTGCCCAGGTGATGTTAAGTGAGCTGAAGTAGCTGTATCACTAGAATAGTGTCAGCCACGCTACCAGTTCAAAAGTGTGAGCTGCTGCTTCTCCAGCTGGAACTCAAGCACTTGACTTAGGGTTTATCCTTAGACACACAGGATTGTGCCCATTTACACTTATACACCATATCCTGTAACTTTCTGAAACACAAGTGCCTCAAGTGTTTAACAAAATGAAATGAAATGAAGCCCACAGGTCAGATTGCATGGCTGACGACTGCAGTGTATTAGTAAGATCTTGCATCACTGTGACCAAATTACCCTACAAGAATAACTTAGAGGAGGAAAAGCTTATTTGGGGCTCACAGTTTCAGTCTCCATTCTGACTCCATTGTTCTGGGTCCAAATGAGACAGAACATCATGACTGAAGCATAGGGTGTAGGAAAGCTGCTCACCTCATGGGAACAAGGAGGCAGAGAGAAAGGGGAAGGGACCTCAGGGTAGATGCACCCTTGCAGTTCATGCTGCCAGTGACCCGCCTTCTCTAGCCACGCCCCACTTGACTTCAGTTCACTCAGCCTACTTGAATTAGGAAGGACTGATTAAGTTACAGCTTTCAGAATCTAATCATTCCACCTCTGAACATTCCTCCATTGACAGGAGCTTCTGGGGACACATCATATCCAATCCATAACATGCAGTAACATTATGTCACATCCACATACTCTATGTCATATTCCTTAAACACACACACACACAGAGAAGAGAGAAAAGCCATCTCAATTAGATGTTGGAATTACACAGAAATAGAAAGGGGTAAGATTTGTAGGCAAATGCAATTTTTGTAGCACTTTGGAACTTCATATTGCTGCGAGGGGGTTGGTCATTGTTGCTAATCATCTGTACAGGTATTATGGCAACAGTACCTTTCCAAGGGTTGGTAAAATGCTGCAATTTGTATAATGCTATAATTATCTCCAAAGCTGTACTTATGTTTGGATTTCTGATATCAGTACTCTGTCAGTTTCTCCAAAATACTGAAAAATCATACTCATTACTGAAATCTTGCTCTGCAAACAAGACACCTTTTTCAACTTTCTCTGCTTGGTAATAATAGCATTTGAATAAAGCATTTATTGAGGAACAATTAAATAATGCTGCCTCTAGCTCAAAGGTCAAAAGAGACAGGACTAAGTTCCTGTACTCCATAGATGAAGACATTGAGGTGCAAAGAGGTGTGGAGTCCCACTGTGTCAATGGAAAGAAAATTGGCTGGGCCCTGGCCTGACTATCTACAAAGCCAGTTCTCTCATACCCTTATTTCTCAAAACCTCCCACTGTAATCCTGTCCTGGAGACTTGACCATATTCTCTATTAATTTTCTTTTTCTCCTTGAGTCCTATGGGCTCCTTCTTGACAAAGTCTCTGTGGTCTGTTCCTTAGGGTTCATCCCTCCAGCTTTCTTCTCACAGAGTCTATATCCTTTTACATTTCCATTCTTGCACTTTTCTGCTAGTCATCCAGCCTCCAGTTGCTCTCCACCTCTACCAATCTCCTATCAGATTTTTTTTATTTAAGCACCACTTTGACACATTGCTATTTTGTTGTTCAGACTCTCCAGTGTTTGCAGTGTAACAGGCTCAGGACACTGGCTTCCCAGCTCATAGAATCTATCCCACCTCAATTATCCAACCTTATTTTGACTGTGTGGCGAAGTTCATGTCCCTGGAGCATGCCAGGTGCATGCTTTCAATACCTTTTCTCACACTTCAGGCCTCACAGAGAGGGCCCCCTCTTTTCTATACTTTCTACAAGATCCAGATCAATTTCTTCCTCCTCCATGAAATTTATCCTCCCTTCTCTTGGCTTATTGATCTTTTCCTTCTTGAACACTTTCTTTAAACTCAAAAGGTCTATAAAATGGTCCTTTTTATATAGTACTTCAAGACAAATAGTTTATCTCACAGAAGATGCTGCTTACTGAGGCTAGGTTACTTTCTTTAGTGATTGGTGACTGTTTAGCTTCAGCTAACAGAAAACACAACTAACATTGGCTTAACCAGTTGGAGGTTGACGGTCACAAGAAGAGCCAGGAGTGTGCAGTCCAGGGTGGTACAGCTGCTCATTCACCACTTGGGAGCCACACTCTCCACAGTTCAGCTTCATTGCCCTTTGTCATTGGCTTTCAGCCTCCTATATATAGCCTCTTGCTCACCATGTAGTAGCTGTACTCTCAAGAAGAAGGAACAGGACAGTAGAAATCCATGTATGTCACCTTGGTCACCATTGGTCAGAATTAACATGCCTCCTTTAGCTGTAAGAGAGACTAGGAATTTGGGTTTGGGTCAATAAATGGTCTTCACTAAGCCAGTGTCTAGTGTCTGCCACAGCAAAGCTTAGTGAATAGTTCTCACATGCATGCAATGCTTCATTCTTTTTTCAGGGAGAAACATTAAAGTGAAAAATAGATGATATGAATAATGATCAGATTGGCCTTTTATTGAATAGTGCCACTGTCTCTTGATGCCTATGGGGTCTTGAGTATGTTCCTTATATTTCTAAGGTGAACTTCCTCATCAAACATTTGACAGAATAATAACACTGCCTCTTAGAGTCACTGTTATGATTGCAAGGGGTGAAGCCCACAGCCTAATATGTGGCACATAGGAGGTGGTCAGTACACATCACTTCTTCCCTCTTCCCATTTGAGCCCGTGTTGGAGTAGAGAAAACACCAAAAATAATTTTTTAAAAAATAAGAACTTAATCAAGAGAGATGATATCTTCTACCAGCCAATTCCATAAACTCTTTGCAATTAGGGGAAGATATCACCTCACTAACAGAATGGTAGCAGTGTTTGAGATTTATTTATCTTGTAATTAAGATAGGAAAGGAAATCTTTGAATGTTTGTGAAAGTGTTGACCCGTGGACACTGAGGTATGTGAAAGTAACACACACGTCTCAGGTGTTTAATGAGGATCAATAAAAATTTCTGGGCCCATCAGCTCAACAGTCCCATCACCTCAAATCACACACAGGAGCCTCGCTTCTGAAAAGTGACACTTGGTGTGAGGGAATGGCAGTGCAATATCCAATTAGCAAGGTTTGCAAGAAAGGCACGTGTGCAAGAATCGTGCATGAGTCCAGAAAAAAATATATATGTGTACTTACTGCAAAGCACATGTTTAGTTCCCCTCCTTCCACTCTTCATAAAAGCAGAACAAAATTTTCCATGCACTTTACTGAAGCACTTAACCAAAAAACAGAACAAACAACTAACAATGACCAAACAAAAGCTTTTGGGTACAGAAGCTTCTATCTGTGGATTTTTTTAAATTAAAAACTTCATTGATATGTATACTTATTTGGAATATGTTAAAAAGTCATAAATTCTTCTTTGATTTTGATAAAAGGAAAAGCAAAATCTTGCCAGATGTTGAAAGGAATAGTAACCAAGTGATTCAATCAGAATTCTCCTATGGGGACACGGACTCTCTCAGTCAATGTCACAGAATGAAATAGTCTCCGATTCACCCAGCAGTGAGTTATTCCATCTGGTTGTGGCAATTAGGAGCTGAAGATGACGGGAAGTTAAATGACTGTCTTTATGAAACAAAGCAAAACAGAAAAGGGAACAGCTGGGAGACTGGATGGCTTGGGGATGCAGAATTGGATCTAGAATAAAGAATCTGTTACCTCCAGTTGCTGGTTACCATGCTGGTGCAGGTTAGTGGGAATTGACGGTTGCTGCTGGGTGACAGCAGGTAGCTGTCACTTACCTGAAATATGACCACAGCACATATATGGCAGGCTGGATTTAGGTTCCTTGAATGTTAGGGTTCCAAGTCACCAGATTAACTATACAGGCAAAGGGGTCAGGTGTGAGAATCACAGGGTCATAGGACTTCGACTTTGGAAATCATGTCACTACCAAGTCTACCAAGTCCAAAGTCTGAGAACTCCCAGAGGTTGCATGTGCTACGTTTTAAGAAAGAAGATGCATATCTTAACAACAAATCCAAAGGAAGTGAGCCTAACTGCTTTCTCACCTACCCCTGCCCACCAAACTAAATAAATAAGTGAAGAGCTTCCTTCAGACCTTATCTTTGGAGTTGGGTAGACTAGGGTATGTTTTTGGCTTATTATTTACTTGGCTTCTTTTTATAACTTCCATAATAGGAATGATGCTGTTGTCTACTTCATAGAGTTTTATGAAGAAAATTTAAGATGATAGATATTAATGTTTTTACTAAAACATATGCTAGGTGTCTGATAAATGTTAGCTCGTTGTTAGATTGAAGTAAGCTCAGGTAATAGCAGCAAACAGGACTAGAACCCTGAGGCCTAATTCACTACTCTGGCATTGGAAAATATGACCCCCTTTGATTTTCATATTTGTTATACCCTTTGCATTCTGATAGGACAGGCAGGTAATGTAAGAAACTGGTATCAAATAATTAGTTCTATCCCTGCATGGACAAATGGGCTATTCCTGCATCTGGAGCACTCCTTCAGTGGTCCTTAAATGTCTTACCTAAACTGGAGTCTGGAACAGGAAGTCACCAAGTGCAAGGAGGTCACAGTTTGGTTCTGCAGCATCCTCCACCCCCTTTGCCAAGAGCAAACTGGGAGTGAGGATAGAGTTTGACTCCTCATTAACAAGGGGAAGTCTTTGTGAGCAGCTCCTACGTTGAATAGAGTGGATCAAACAAAAGGGATGACAGATTAGGAACTGTCTGGTGGCTAATGTACTGTTTACTGCAGAATAAATGACTGGTGTTTGGGAAATGACAGATGAGAGAGAACACAAGCACAGACTTAAGTGGTTTCCGGGTTTCTACGGTGGAGGAGAGTCCTAGATGGCTGGGGTGTTGATGGGGGAGGGAGGAGTCATTGGTGAGAGTTTCAGGGCCACAAGGAGAGCATGGAGATGACTTTCCAGCTAGTCATCCAGGAGCTGCCGCAGCTTTTATGCCACATAAACCAGGTGCTATAAAGGGGTCCCGTTCTCTTGCTGTTTTCTCACGATCGGATCCATTGCAAATGTAACTCATTCCAGGCCAAGTGCAGCAGTCTCCCCAGAGAGCAAGCACAGGGGTGGGCAGGGAGCTATGCCCAGCCCAACAGGGAGATCCCCAGGGAAAGATGACATGGGGAAAAACAGCCATGTGTGTTCAAAACAAGGCATGAAAGAAAGCAAGGAGAGAGAGGATGGGGGAATGTGGGGTGGGGGAATGAGGGAGAAGAAGAGAGGGAAGGGGAACGGAAGAGAGAATCCAGCATATCATTTAATTTGAAACTGATGCATTTGACCTGAACGATGTTGTGATGGTTGCCTCAGAAGATTATAAGGAACCTCCAGTTAAGTCTGCAGGCTGTAGACTCATTATTTGCAAACATATCATCAACTGTAACTTGTAACATATCACAAGACATGACTTGTGTCTGCCTTCTGCTTTGTCAGAGGTTTTATGTTCACATATTCATTTCTCTTACAAATATTAATGGACCATCTATTTGGGGACAACTCTATTACTGGGGCTATATTAATGAACAGACAAAAATGCCTGCCCTCATGGAACTTGCACATAAATTGGAGAGAACATGCAATATGTGTGATATCCTGTTAAATTATACAAAATAATGATAGTGGAAACTAAATTGGTATAAAGTGATAAGGAATGTCAGGAAAAGTATGTGTGCTATTTTTTTTTAATTTTTCAGATGACGATAGACCTTTATTTTATTCATTTATTTATATGTGGTGCCAAGAATGGAACCCACTGCCTCACACATGCCAGGCAAGTGCTCCACCACTGAGCCACCACCCCAGCCCTGTGTGCTATTTTTGATAAGATGTTTGGCAGGCATCTCTGAAGAGCCCTGAGTACAGAGAACTGATGCCTATGTAGAGATCTGGGGAGAAGCATCTCATCTAAATGGAATGCAAGTGCAAGGGCCTGAGGTGAGAAGGTATAGAGGGATTTCAAAGGAGACCAGTACATCTGGAGAAAAGGAAGCAAATGGGAGATTAGAAATGAGGACGGAAATGCACAGGAACTGGACACTGCAGGAACTTTTAGAACAGTAAATTGGAGTATTTTTTTAAAAGGCAGCAAAATAATTATATTAAAGTACAGTTCTGGCTGCCATATGGGACATAGTGGGTGGGGGAGGCAGCAGAGTGAATGTAGATGGACAGGTAGTGACAGGGAGCCAAGCTGGTAATGCTGGTGACTTGGACTTGGATAATAGTTTTGGATTCAGGATGTATTTTGAAGGTAGATCCAAAGAATTTGTTTATTGAGTGGATGTGAGAGATGATTTTAAAAGAATATATGCACTTATATTTTTAAAATATTTCTTTTATGTTTAGCTCTTAATCCTCTTAGTTATTTGATGGGCATTTTAACATTAGGCTTTAAGGAAATCACATTAAATTATAAATTGAATTCAATTGAATGATAGTTACCCAAAGACAAAAAAAATGGACTCGTATTTTGGGCTAAACTCTTTCTATAAACATGCTATGCTTGGCTCATAGAGTTTGAAATTATTCAAGCCAGCATTTAAAAATCCAGATGTCTGAATTTTGAGAATGTATATGATTTGGAGTAAAGAACAGCCATTCCCATGGAGGCATGCATCCTGCAAGAACTGAGGACCAATTGTTCTTTTCACCAGGGGAAGACAACGCTCCAGTTCCTTACAACCCAAGGCTACCCCTTCCTCCCATCCCTGCTCCCTGCATGGCCCTGATGGCATTTCCATTCTCTACCTACTCCCTAGTATCAATCAGTTTTAGAAGGAGGCAGTGGAGATAGTCATGAAGCTGGTTCCCTCTGAGTCAAGGGGGCATGGACCTCAGGATTACTGTAAGCAATGTATAAACTCATAAACAACCCAAGTATTGTCTGTAAATCCAATTAATGTGCATACACATACATGTGTATATATGTGTGTGTATATAGATACATTTTAATATTATTGAATTTTAATAGTCTGTATTTTCTCCATTAGCATACTTAAAGTACAATTTCTTTGAATTGCTTGTTTCTCTTTTTTTTCTTTTTTCTCCTTAAATGTGACTGTTAAATGCAGAAAACTTGAGGACAGCTGATTTAGCACATCCCTCAATTTTACTAATGACAAGAGGGAATCCAATTAGGGATAGGTATATGTCCCAAACCACTCAGCTAATTGATGGGCAGCAGGACTCAGGTCTCCTAACAGACTGCCCCCAGGTTTACTCCCAAACCCCAAAACCATGAAGATAGAAGGGGATGATTTTGAGAGTTTTGACTTGAATATTCTTGGTTTTATTTCAGGGAAAGCAAATTCCAGTTTGCAGATGGATGGAAAGGATTTTCTCCCTGTGTGAACAGTCTATAGGGCAGTATTTCTCAACAGTCACACTATTGACATTGTGGACTGGATGATTCTTTTGGGGGAAGGTTTGTGCCATGTATTATAGGTGATTCAGAAGCATCCCTAGCCTTTATACACTAGATGACAGTAGCATCTTCCCCCCTCCCAATATTGATGGTCACAATATAAATATCTCTAGACGTTGTCTAATGTCCCTTGGAGGGACCCAGGTCATCCTCAATGGAGAATCACTGCTTCTGGACAGACTACTGCTGTTTACCAAGAGTAACAGATTGATTTAGAGTCCCAGGGAGGGACCTTCCATGCTCAGCAGCCAGGCATCCTGCTGACCCCAGAGCCCGGCCTGGGCAGCTGCTCAGATTCTCCCTTAAGCCCTCAAGGGCAAGGTATCATTGATTTGTAGCCTCCCCCAGAGACCTGCAGCTTTCACAGTTTAGTCCTTTTTCTTATAGATATCTTTGCATTTTTTTCCCACTTTCAAAAGACTCTTACTGATTTCCAATACCTCAACCTGCATGGTACATGGCTTTTGGTCTATTTATTTATTTACCTCTGTTAGTTTTTAAAACTTGCCCTTATAGGGCTTTTTAAAAATTTTTTCTTTGCATTTTTACTGCTTTTTGTGTTTCTGTGTCTTTTTGATTCTGTTTGGTGGGGAGACTGTCTATCTCTGCCTGTATCAATATCTTGCTACTGATAATCTCTATTTCATTTTATGGGGTAGACTTGGTATATCTCCCCAATTCTCATTGTTCTTTTAATGATTGTGTTTCCAGTTCCTGTCAGGACTTTGGGTGTGTGGCCACTTGTCTTTTGGTCTGTCCTTTTTGCTTGTTTCAATTTAGCTATTTTTGTGATCCCTTTCACTTTTGGAGAATGATGGTATATTTGCATGATACTTCTTTTTGGGATTGCTTTTTACTCAATTGCTTTCTCTTCCCATTTCTGCCTTTCTTTTGGAAATGGCCCATCTGGACTAAGTTTCTATCAGGAAACTTAGTCTCTTTCTCTGGCTAGGAATTTCCTCAGGCATATGATGGAAGCTCTTATTTCTGTGAAGTGGTAATCCTAAGAAAGATAGGGAATGGACTTCTCAGTTAACAGCTCAGAGGCAATTTTTTTGTCATTTTATTTCATAGAACTTAAATTTATAAAATATAAATCTAGAATGTTAAATCCAGGAAAGTTTAAATATTTAACACTTTGTAAAATCAGCATCACAGAAATACATTTTAAATGATTCTATATCATAAGCAATTATCTTTGAAAACTCATGTAATATACTGGAAGTCATCTACTTTTCTAATCCTGTTTGAAATAAAATCAGTGATTTATAGAGAATATGTCATATGAAGTTCCAGAATAAGAAACTATACAAATGGGATTTAGGGATTTGCAAATTACCTCCTTCTTCCTTGGCTCCTGAAGAAGGCCCAAGCCAAGAACAAGAGCACAGGGTTCACAAGGACAGGGAGAACTATCCCGTCTCCTCAATTCTGTAAGAAAATGAGAGTTGTAATAAACTTGCAAAAACAGATTGGAATCCATCTGGTGTAGCCAAATTAATCCTCCTTTAATGATTGTTTATATTGTGTATCCAGAATCAAACTCAGTATCAAGAGTTAATCAATTACAATTTATAATCATATGAGCTTACCAAAACAAGAGGGAATTGCAAACGGAACAAAATTTATTTTATAGCATAAGCATGTTAAAAACATGCATCTTAATTGGACCATATGTAAATAAATCAAATTTTATTTCCAATTTTTATGGTCATTGCTTGTTGGTAATCATGGTCCTGTGGAAAATAGTGGTTGCTGAGTCTGCAAAGCTATGTGAAGAGGGCTCAAAGAGGTTTCTGAGCACTGGCTTCCTCCCAGAACCATCCAAAATGAAAACCTGAAAAAAGAAATTAAAAACCAAGTAAGAAAACATTAAATGGAGGAAATGTTTCTCTTCCCTCTAGTTTAGGGTAAGTTTCTTTGGCACCCTTTTTGAATGTCATTAACCTTAGTGATATATCATTAAAAAGTCAACGTGAGGCAATTGGTATTTGGAGGGCACTTGATATATAGATGAGAAATCTGTTTTCTCTGAAAAAAAAAATCATACATGTCTTCATCAGCCTGAAGCTTAATGAAATTCCCATTGATAAAGTTGAATTCAATTTAATTCCCCCCAAGTTTCAAGCATCAAATAGTCATTGAATGCTTATTTCCATGGTCATTTTGCTATAGTAAATTGTCTGGGGAGAAGAATATTACCCTGACAAGATCTCTACCTTTATAGAGCTCTCAGCTGATTAGGAATCCCACATATTGTCAAATGTCACTGACTCTGGTCACACTCATTCTACCCTTCACAGAATTGACCCAAAGTGGCAAAAAAAAAAAAAAAAAGAGAGAGAGAGAGAAAAAACTTTGCAAATTGCTCTAACCCGCCAGAATCTTGGAGAGGAAGGTAGTATCTACTCGTCCCCTTGTTCTTTAGTTCCACTCTGATATTTTTCAAATCTACCCACTCACTTGGTTCTTGGCTTTTACTCTTCCTTTGTTAAATTCATTCTCCACACCACAGCCAATTCTTTCTGATATTTACTGAGATTTACTAGAACTTACTGGTTAAAACTAGTCAATGGCTCTTCCTATCTTTCAGAAAAAATCCATACCCTGACTCATGACATTTGGTGTTTTTTTTTCTGCATGATACTTACCTGGAGAGGTAAAATGGAATGCAGTGTTAGGAAATTAAGTGCTGGAACTTTAGTTCAAATCCTAATTATCCTTCTTTGTGTTGGTGAGTAAGTGGTTTTAGCATTCTAGGGTCAAGTTACTTCATCTCTGAAATGGGGATGATAATAAACCTACAATAGTTTTGCAGTTAGTGAAAGCCATGAAGGTGATTTGAAATAATCGTCCTCTATTTTTGTCATCATCTCTTCACACTGCTCTTCTTTCCAGGATTGCTGAGTTCCCAATACCTGCACATGTTCTCTTTGTCTCCCTTCCTGTGCTAACTCACACTTGATCTTCAGGACTCTGACTTTGATCTGTGCCAGGAATCATCTTTCACCACCCCTGCACTGCAGGTATATGCTGAGTTAGCCTCTATGATAACATTTCACACCCTCGCTTTACTTTTTCACTCCTCTCCTCCTCTCTCATACTGCAGACACATGGAGGGCAGAAACTCTCTACCTTCTAGTTTAGAATAAATTGTCTTTGCAGCTTTGTTCCCTGGCTTAGTGCCTAGCTCAGAAGAGGTACTGTGGAATCCTGCCTCCATGGAATGAGTGAACCCAGAGTGAGAATCTACTGAAAGGTTCAACCTCATTCAGGTCACATTCCCATATATCTGGACGTGGGCTTAGATGCTTATGAGTAGGCTGTTATTGTCATGGAACACTGGTATCTTCCAGATGTTCTTAATTATTGTGGGCACAGTGCACATGTGGTCAAACAATATAAGGGTCTCGGAGATGTGTCTCTTTTTGAATAGTTGTACTTTTGCTTAACCCCACTTTAACTGCAGTGGACAAGCAAAAGCTACTTAGAATTTCCAAACAGTTCAGTTATAGAACCTGCTTTCATTAATATGCTGGAGAGCCCCAATATACTGTCTTAAGGAACCTAGTTTGGGGACAAAAGTCCAAGCTGTAAGAGCTGCTGTAACCAAGACTCCATTATTCTGCTTGGCCCTAAGATTATTTCAGGAGCTTGTCAGAGGCCCAGTGAGGCCTTCAGCTCTGGATAGAGACTAGTTTCAGCTGAAGCTTTTATTGGGCATTAACTCTGGCAAGTTGAAGCCATTCAGCAATGTAGAATTGCTTTAGTTCCTAGAATCTAATGCTATATAAGCATTTCTTTGTTCCCCCTTCAGTAGTGTTCTCTGAACAGAGGAGATGGGCCATGGTAGGCTTGTATTTATGGACATGATATGAAATTTTAGTGTTTATTCAAAAACATCTGGGTTGCTTGTTAAAATTACTGATTGCTGGAGCCTCAACCTGGACCTACTAAATCATTCAGTCTGTGAGCCAGAGACTTGGAACCAACATTTGTGTGAGGCCCACTGTGTTTTTATACTTCCTGCAGTTTGAGAAAAGGTTTACTGTTTGATTCTGAGTAGAGGGCACTTCAGAAATAGAAATGTTTGAATGGATCCATGGTTTACAAGGTGTGCTAGTCAGTTAGCCAATACTTTAACAAAATACGTGAGAAAATTAACTTATACAGAAAAAAAGGTTTGCCACAGTGTTTCTAGTCCAAGAGGGGCAGGGAGTGTGGCTTGGGTCTCTGATGAGGCAGCATACCATGGAGGAAGCATGTGGCAGAGCAAAACTGCTTATATCATGAACCAGGAAACAGAGAAGAAGGGGTTGGGGTGTCAAAATCTCCTTGAAGTGCGTGCCTCCAGTGATCTAAGGACCTTCCATTAGGCCCCAACTGCAGGTTTCACCCACCGCACAATGGTGCCACCCTGGGGACCAAGTCTTTAAAGACTCGGACCTTTAGGGGACACTCATCCAAACCATAGCACAAAGTTATTCTATGAAATCATAGACTATCACATGTGGAGCTATCAGTATTGATAGTTTGATTGATTACTATCAGTATTGCCCTTTCTTCATATACGTATGCATATAAACACACTGTATTTGGAATACACACGTTAAGAAAGATAGTTAAAAGTTTAAAGACAGAGATGTTTTATTTTGCAAGAACAATTATTAGGCAAGTTCTTTAACTGTCTGAGCCTTGCCAGACCATCTGTGAGATAGCAATATGGCATCTGCCCTTCCTCTGCCTTTGGGACTGAGAGAGTCAAATGAGAAAGAAAAGCAGGTATGAAGTATCAGGTGCTGTGAAAAACAAAGTATTGTGATGCCTGGATACTAATTTGGTGATACCATTGTCTTGTTATATATTATAGCATTTTTCTACTTTGGTTTATTGCTCTGTAGGGTTTCAGAGTACATTTTGATGACTGAGACTTTAGAATACAAAATAATTTCAGATTTATTAAAAATTGAACATGATTGTTAGAGGTAGAGGAAACCTATGGAATTGTGTAGAACTAAATTTTATAGAGCATTCACTTAGAATCTGACAAAAGCTAACTATTAGGAATCATTATTTTAAACTATTCTAAATGATTCCACATTCTAAGCAAATGCTCTGGAAAATGAATAGGAGACTCATTTATGAAACCAATCCTTTCCCTGAAGTCATGTGGGGTAAGATTATCAAGTCATCTCATGTCTAAAAATTTCACTTCAGATATACAGAACGCCTTAAAATAAATGGGTAGGGTTGGGGGTGTAGCTCAGTGGTACAGCCCTCACCTAGCTGGTGTAAAGCCCAGGGTTTGCTTCCCAGCACTGCAAAATTAATTAATTAATTAAATTAAGTAACTGAGTGAAATTCACCAACCATAACCAAATTTATTAACTTTAGCTGCTTTTCACCTTTAAGAAGGACCCTTATCTCTTATTGATAGCAACCATTTTTTTTTGAATGGAAGTGAATTTACTAAATTCACTCTATGAAAGGAAAATGGGAAAAAGCCAGCAGGCAAGATAAATTTGACAGAAAATAGGTGAAGTCGAAGTTGTATCCATGTATAGTGGCTAAGAATGAAGATATTGAGATAAATTATTTTAAGTGAGGACTGTCCTTTTAATAGGCCTCACTCACTGACTCTGTCTCATTTTTCATTTTCATGAGGTTCTTAATGTATTCTTTTCATTATATAAAACATGCCGTATTTGGCCTTTTTGTGAAAATGTGTCTGATATTCTCCTTTAACAACCATTCATGTGAAAAGAACAGGTCCTATTTCTGTCCATCGCCTACATGTACATATTCATAGAAATCATAAATTTTTTCCTAGTAAAATATATCGTATTCTTATAAACCATCTTAATCCCAGAAAACCAAAGCATTTAGGTCAATAACTGTATCATATTCCTGTTTTTTCCTGTTGAGTGACATACATGGTCAAGGGTCCAAATCCCCAATATAACGAAATCTCCATCATATACTTTGCACTTCTACAAAGAGGAACAGGTACACATAAAATAATCACTATCCTGGAGTGCATTCACTCCAAATTCTTCTCAGAGACTTTCTGTTTCTCTTTTTCTCTTTATTTGTAAGTCTTTTAACCTTTATTCTTAAAGTAAAATTTATCTTTCTAGTTTTTTTTTTTTTTGACAGTGGATGGAGGGAGCTAATTGTTTCCCTGTTGCTTTATGAACTATGAACACCAGTGTGTGTATATGCATACATGTGTGAGTGTTTTATTGTGATAGTGAAATTTTAGTATCTTGGTCATAATTTCATCAGTCTGAATTTAAATATTTCAAGGAGGTAAAAAAAAATCATTCATTCACCATTTTGTTCTTGGTGCACTCATTTCCTTTTTGAAATCTGAAATGTCTTGAAGTTTTTACTGGTAGACTTTCCATGTTAAAAAAAAATAAATAAAGTTGTATTTTACTCCATACTGTTAGGCACTTTTCGACATGTATAGGAAACATTATTATAGAGTTACTGAAATTAGAAATCAGTGGGTTGTTTATATACAGCAAATGCTTTTCCTACTTCCAACTTCTTATAGCAACATTCCAAAATACCAAATGGTCTCCCTTGTTTAAAGTAACGCCATGCCTGACTTTTCAAATTTAATATGACCTTGATCTGATCTCTGATAACAAGAAAAACAATTTCTAAAAGTAAAATGTTGGTGTGTCAAACACTTGCCTCACAATGACGGTGTTGTCTATGAGGGAGAGATTTGTACCCTATACTCTGCACTCTGCTTGTCCCTAGCTCTGCACCCTGGGTGAGTTACAGGTGAATATAATGACAAAAACAAAGCAAATGTGAAAATGAAAGTCATAGGATTGGAAGGAAGTCAGGACTTCGATGCATTATCATTATTTTGTGTTAAGTTTGTTCACTTTTTTTTTTTTTAATTTTAAGAAGTTACAACAAGAATCAACTAAGGACAGATAAATTGACAGCAGATTGTGGTTTATGGTAGTGATGGTCCCAAAGGGATTTGGCTTGCTTGGTGACATTGAAATAAATACATTACTCAAAATGTATACTAAGAAGGGCAGATAATGAGATGGCTGGTAAAAGGCCTGGTTATTGTTTTATGGTGGTGTTGACTATCAAAATGAATGGAAGGCAAGAGGGTACCCAATGGAGTGATGTGGGTTAATGTTACACTCTGTATGAATGTCAAAATTCCACTTCTTTTAAGAGGGATGACATTTTAAAGCATCTCCAACAATTGCTGGCCACTCTTTCAACCCCTTTTCCTGACTTTTGGTTTATTTTATTGGAATAAAAATTCTCAGTTTTTTTAGGTGACATCATATTAGCTTATAATTTGGGTTAAAATATCTTTTTGTTTGTTTGTTTGAGATGAGCCAAGTGGAAAGTGTTACCTCAGGTTCCTCATCCCAAAACAGACAGAGCTCTTATGCAAACCCTGGTCCCAGGAGATCCCCAAAGCTATTTGGCAAACTTCATAGAAAGAATGGGAACTTTGAGCATAACAAATGTACCGCTTGAACTCATGCATGCACAAATGCATACACGCAGGAAGCTCTCCAACCTATGACAGCCGTTTCTGCCAGTGACAGAGCACTGAAGTGTCCACTCCCACCGAGTTCTTTAGGCAAGTCTTCATGATTGTGATATACAAGCACCATATCCAGTGCTCCCTGAGCATCACTTCCTACCTTCTTAATCTACACATTCAGACCTATTAGAAATAAAATAAAAAGAAAATGAATGTCTTCTGGTCACTTAGAATGGGAATGAAGGAAGGATGAAGTAAGGATGCTGTTGTCCTACACGGTATCTTAGCTCTGAGTGTAAAAGGGCTCGTGCCTCCTCCTGTGGTAGAGAATAAAGTGTCCTGACATCTTTCCTTCCTCCTTTCTCTTTGGCGTTCTCTGGCTCCCAGGTGCCACATTGAGGGGAGATTCACTCCTAAAAGAGTGTGTCATTTTAAGTTGACTTTCTCGGAGCTGAGCTAAGAGCCATTGCCAAGGCCGGTGGGCGTAAATTCAGTCCGCCTGACAAGAGATGAAGGGCTGTGGGATTTATGACTTATTTGAGTTCTCATACATCACCCTCTATGTCGCTCGCTTATGATGGCCCTGCCAAAAGATAAAGAAGTGTAGGACGCTTGGTACGGGCTGTGGTGACAGGCCAGGGACAAATGTCTCTGTTGGGTAAATTGATTTGAATGGCTCTAGTGAAATATCAGGTTAGGCTGAAAATATGATTGGGTTTAATGATCCTGTTGACTTCACAAACTATCGTGATTCCAAATCCTGGACAAGTTAATTAAGACACTCTATGGAGGGTATGGATATGTGTAAATCCATAAAATAACTAATATCAGTAAACACCACTGTGTAAAACCCAGACTTGAGAGCATGTGATAAATTGAATTCCCATTGAATATTGGAAATATGACTTGCAATTTATAGAATATTTATCTGGGAAAAACTGTTGAGGATATTGTTTCTTCACCTATACCCTGAGCCAACAAGCAGAGACTAAAACCAAAAAAAATACATAATGAAAAGACAGAGAACAGATAAAGGATTTATTGTAACCTGAAAAAAATTTAGTAAATAAATTTAATAAAACAGTGATGAGAGAATTTTTGCTTTGTGTGAAAGTAGATTTGCATTAGAACACTAAACCAAAGATTAAATAGATGGACCACTTTTCAATTATGAAGAAAAATATTATTATCTGATTTTTTTTTGAATGTGCTTATTTGGTTAAAAATAATAAGGTTTAGATTTCTTTATAGGACTATAATGTCTAGCAGATTTCTTTTGCATTTAAAATTCCCCCTAAATTTCTGAATTTTCTTCTTGCAGTAAGCTTGCTTTTCTTTCTGTTTTTATTTCCAGTTAATTTTTGTTGACTGCTTATAGTTTCATTTTATTTTTGAGCAAGAAGAACTGATTTCATCTTCCAAAAGTGTTGCAAAACACCAGTTATTTCCTTGTGCTTTAAACTTCTTTTACATAAGAAGTCCAATTTACATCAAAATACCTTGCAAGGAGAGCTTTCCCTTGATGCTGAGTGCTGAGCAGGAATCCCTGACTACCTGGCCTTCTCTTCCCTGGGTCTATATTGAAGTCTGGGCAAATTCTCCATCTTCCTTTGACCTAATATATTTCTTTATTTCAGTGAGTGACGGAGAGTTCTGGAACACCATCTTTAATGGGTAGTGGGGAGAACAGCAAATTGGGTTTAGAGAAGAATAAAACCTATGGTTCAGTGTGTTCTATTTTTAGAACCAAAAAAGCAAGAGTCAGCATCTGAGAGTGTTGTGCTCTTTTGGCAATGTGTTGTGGCCTGAGATCGCCAAAACCAGGCCTTCCCTTCTGCAGAGGGGCACCAGCTGATCGTAAAACTTGATGCTGTCTTTGTGGAATATAGAGGTGCCCCCGCTTAGAGGAGGTCCTTAGGATAGCACAGACTTGGCTTCTTCCATCTTCTCATCTCTGGGTGACATCACCAACTGAGAAAATTCTGTTTGCTCAGTTGTCATTTGAAAAGGTTCTCTTTATTTCTGTTAATGGACCCCACAACTGTTTGGTGGGCCCTGGTGATTCCACTGGTTCCCAACTCACAACTAATAGAACACAGTTTCCACTCCATACTTGTATTAATTTCTTTCTTTAGCTCCATTTTTTCTTCTTATGAGATCATCTAGAATCAGAAAGAATGAGAAAGCTTTCCAAAAGTGACTGTTGTCCCAGCTGAGCTTGACTTCCAAACACAGGCTTCCCCACTTCCCACTGGTCACTCCTCTGTCCACTCCCCTTTCCGGACTTGGATCTTTCCACTCCGCCTCTGACCTCACGAATCATTCTGATCCTCACTCTCACAGCCTTTGCCTTACGGCACTTTGACATGGTGTTTTCCTAGCCTCTTTATCCTCCTTGTTAGTTCTCTAATCATATGGCACTCCCTAGAAGTGTGCTGTTTTCCTCAAATGACTTTCCCCATTACCCTCTGCCTCATCATCCCAACGATTTCCTTTATAGCAATGGTTATTGGTTATATTTATGATTAATTTGGTTATGGATTGACTTGTTAGATGTCTGTCACTCTCATCTCCCTCAACCTGAATGTAAACTACATAAGCGTAGAAATTCTGCCTCCCTTGTTCTCTCCCATATCCACCGGTGTCCTGATCACAGTAGGCCCCAATAACTGTTCTTTAAATGAAAAAACACCTGATTGAATAAATGTCCCTGGAGAGACAGAATAGCTAGCAAATAATTCTAATGCTACAAAATGTTTTATTCAATGTTCCAACCCAACTTTGAGCAAAATGTTGTGGCTATTCAGAAAATAATGGGTAAAGAAGGCTGAGCAGATTGCAGAGGGACATTAGAATGTCACTGGAGGAACCCAGAGATGAGCCGAGTAAAGGACATCCAATACAGACAGAGCAGGAAGAGCATTCCTGGAAGTGTGATCAAAGCTAGATATGCCTGGAAAAACAAGGGCAGAACTGTAAAAAGACCAGAGTTCAGGTCCTGACTTTCCCTCTTATTAGCTGTGGATTTTGGATCATGTATTTAATAAACATTTTTAAAGGTGCTTTCTAAATTCCAGGCACATTACCATCATCATTTCTCCCTGACTCTCAGTTTCCTTGAATGCTGAGTGAGTACATTAATCCATGGTTCAGAGGTTTATGAGAAATAATATATGTCAAGGAACCTGAGTTTCAGCAGGTACTTTCATTCATAGTGATTATAGCTGAGTTTAGGAGACCTGCTAAATTTGGAAATGGGTTTTTTAAAGTCAAGGAGCATATCCATTACAATAGCATAATTAGAATGGATAATCACATTGCAGAAAATGGACCATACAATGAGTAAATGTCGTTTATTCATGAAGCGCTGGACCTTTGGTCAGGGGAGTTAAGTGCTAGTCTTAATATAACCTTGGGTTCCGATATACACTTAAAAAAAATCCACTTATAGGTTTCAAGATTCTTGTCTTTAAAACTATTTTTATTATAAAGATACCCGAATGTTAACGTAACCTCTCTGTGAGGTTTCCATGAGGAAAGTAAAGATCTCCTCTTTGTAGAACATTATGCCTAAGCAGAAAGGTGCTGTGTGAAGTATTATAATGGAAGTAATGTGAAAAGAAGAGCCAGCCACTTAATCATTTCACAAGGCAAAGGTGCTACTGCAAGTCATAATTCTAATACAAAGATCTCTAAGAATTAACTAATGACGCTGGGGTTAGCCAGTTCTCCTAATGTCCTGTGGCTTGTCACTGTGAATTGTGGTGTCACTTAACAAGTGCCTGCTTAAAGAGAAGAACGAGAGGGGAGGGGACATATGAACAGTGAACAACTAGAAAATGGTGAGGAAAGACAGAGGGGGAAAGCAAAGGAGAAGAGAGAACAAGGAGAAAGAAAATGGAGAAACAGATTGTCATAGCAAGAAGAAATCGAAGAAATAGAAGAAATCAAGCTGAATAGAGCTGCAAAAGGGAAAGTGGCTTCTCATCTGTCTAACAATACATTCCACTCCTCCAGGTGATGTGGCTGTCTCTTTGACAGGTGGTGTTGTGTTGGGGGCCTGACATCTTCCTTATATGTACACAGTTCACTGACTATTACATCATGTCAAGAATACCTACCTGCAAACTTGTAAGGCTTGGTTGTTGGTCTATCTCCAGTAAGCAGCAAACAGTACATGAGCTTATTCCAGATTCAGGAAGAGGCATCTTGTGAGGGGCAAAACACTGAAATTCCAGTCTGACATCACCCATAATACCACTGGATGAAGTTTTAACACATGGTTCTCCTATTATCTCCATTTTAGAGATGAAAAACTGAGGCAAAGACTAGCTATATAGTTTCCCCGGGATCACATGACTTGTGGATGATGGAACCGGATTTGAATTTTATGCTTATTTCTTAGTTCATACCCTGCCTGGCAGATTACTCTGGCCTGGTTGGGGCATTTCTAATGCATTTTTCTTTTATAACATGTAGCATGTATACTTAATAAGTAGGATGGGAATGGGTAGTATTACGGGCTAATTTTTTTAGCTTAAATAATAGCTTATTTTAATTGTAAGAAATCAAATTGCATGCACAAGTAGATCTTCGCTTTTCTTTTCCTTCTATAGATATGAATACTACCATGTAAGAATTCATTTTAATGCACAAAGTCTCAAAATTTAAGGGCTAATTTTGAAATATAACATTATCTTCAGAGAAACTTTTCCTGCCTTTCAATTCTTATTGTTAGCTTGAAAGTTATAATAGCGGAGGATGGTAAGTGTGCTAAACTTACCCGCTTGAATAGTACAGTTCTGTCATCTGGACTACTGCAAATTCTTCTGGAATACTTTGTCCTGTTGTGGAAAGGGGGCAAATATAAAGGATTCAAAATGCAGCAATGGAAATTTTTCTGTTTTGGTAATATTTTACTTAATTATCAATGGGACAGAATAACTGGCCAAAGTCAGAAATCTTATTTCTACTCAATGAGCTGCTCAATACAGCTTCAGAACTTGTAGCACAAACACACACCATTTCGTTTTTCTCTACCTCCTAAAATTGTTAATCAACAATTCCTCTTTTAAAAGTAATCCTTTATTAAATCAAGCAGCCAGACAGTGAAATGGGAATTAAAGAAAGTGAAACAGGGGGAATTATACAAATACTGAATTATGTCAAACCCCTTCCGAGTGAATTGGGTAATAAGCACCTGCACCTTACTGCCCTCTGGGTTCCCTTTTTGCTAGCGCCTTTCTGGCTCATCAGTTTGCTGCCATCAATGCCACCTGCTTATGATCCTGGACAAAAATCTGTTTGAGATGCTGGGAGTGGCTAATGGATTTGAGAGCAAGCAAGCCTGTGACATCAGCCTGGAGGTCAGAGGGATGTGGGTTGATACGGATTAGGATCAAGGATCTTAAAGGTTGACAAATTGCTTCCGTGAAGTCTGGTTTTTCTATGATCCTTGGTGAAAAGAAACTGGAAGATTTGAAAGTACACACTCACCCAATTTCCCCAAGTCTTTTATTTCTGAGGATTGTTTCACCATAGAGTTCATTTGGCTCGTCTCACCATGGGGCTTGTGGTCTGGGACAGCGGCTGACGTGTTGGTGTTGATCAGGCTCCTCTCCTGTGAGGTTAAAGCAGGCTGCCTTCTTGCAGGGGCAGAAGTGTGGACGGTGGGGCTTTGTGTGTGCACTAGCGTGGGCTGACTCACCAGGTTCTGTTTCTGCAGAGTACCACTCTGAGGGCCTTTTGGTTCTCTGGTAGGATGGCAGAGTATGGTTGAGAGAGACATTGCATATCAGAGACATTTTTAAGTTCATTCCTGAATGCAGCATGACATCTGCTCTCAGGACTGCTCAGGCTTGACACTGTCACCATGTGGACTGGTTCTTCATTGTAAGGACTGGCCCTTGTATTGTAGGATGCTTAGAGCATCCTGGACTCTCCCCACCAGATGCCAACAGACCTTTCCCGGTTGGGATAACTAAAACTATCTCCATACATTACCAAAGGTCTTCTTGGGGGCAAAATCAAAACAGTTGAGAACCATTGACTTAGGTTTGGTAGTTTTTGAAATAAGACTGCTTATTTTTTCTCCTTCCTCCTAATTATGCCCACTAATGCAAGGTCATCTTTTAAGAGACTTATAACACAAATCTCTGATTCATTTTGACAAGACATATTGCATTTTAATCTTTTAGTGGCTGCTGGTCTCCAAATGTGAAATAGGAAGTTGAAGAAAGCACTAGTTACATACACAATTTTTGAGCCAATATTTACTGACTTTGAGTTAGGAAATTTTTTTTTTACCAACAAGCTATGTAGGCTTGGCCAAGTGAAAAGAACAGCACATTTCCATGTCCCCTTTCCTTTGTGACTTAGTGATTGTATCTTGTTCACGCTGTTGTGCAAAGATGAAATAAGTAGTGAAAGCTCCCGGCACAATGGCTAGCACATGTGGAGTGCCATAAGTGTTTGTAGGAAATTATCATTGTTGATTTTAATATTTAAAAAATTAATTAACTTGCTATCATGAAGTCACTGTTAATTTTTTAACCAAATATTTTCCTTATTTTTTAAACCTCTAGAAATAGACTCACAAGATCATGTGCATACACACACACACACACACACACATACCCTCTTGCACATCCAACCCCCTCATGATCCTAGAGCTTTCTGGTTCTACGCTATCTTTGGACACTCCAGGCCATTCTCATTAGCCCGCTTGCTTATTCTGCTTCTACTATTCCTGCTCCTAGCTCTTACCTCAAGATTCTTCCATCCAGAACCACGATCCAATGAACCACAGACCATTTTCTTGATTTGTAGCCCAGGCACCAATAAGAAAAAGAAAACTCCTTTGCTGCATTGCGCATCATGGCATCTTTAAATGAAAACAAACTCTTTTGGATTGAACTTCAAATCTGTGTTTATAGTGGCACAGAATATGGCAGATGAGAAAATCCTTTTATTTTTATTTTCATTTTTTTGCACAGAAGCAAAGTGACCTTGAGGGAGTACCAGCTTAGTGTTCCCTTTTTCCTGGTGTTGCCCACACCCCTCCTTCTTCAGCTCCTCCCGCTCCCCATTCAGATCCTCAACAACCACTAATCACTCTGCCCTCCTGCTCCAAATTTATGACCAAGAACAGGCCATAAACAGAGAAGGCCAATCCCAATCCCGGCACTGCACCTTCCTGTTTGCCAGAGGTGTGACAGCTTGATGGGACTATAAAGAATAAGCCTGCCTTGCAGGAGCCCCATGAATCATGCACCACCATAATGACAAGTGAGGGCTGCTGCCGTGATGGCAGGTGACTCACAGCCCCAGGCAGGGGCTTCCCCTAAACTCCCTGATCCAAGGATCCCTGTGAATGTCCTCTGGTGGTGTGGCCTGACAGTTTGCAATAACTCCAACTTAGATCCTTAGGGAGCAGGGGTTTATTTATTTCATAATCCATGTGAATTGGTGAAGGCTACTCCTATTTATGGATGGTCAGAGAGTTATGAAGGTGCTCTGCAAGTGACACTTCTACAAGAAGTCCTTGGGAACTGAACTTGTATCTTTCATACCTTTTATACCTGTAGTTACTTCTTAGTGTCTATGTTATTGGCCAGTGCTGCTGAAATCCCACAGTGCATGGGAATCACTTATGACCTTGTTCAGCTTATGATTCAGTTGATCTGGGTGAGGCCTCAAAGTTTGACATGTTTATCACTCATTCATTCATTTTTGCAGTGGTAGGGATCAAACCCAGGGCTTCATGCATGCTAAGCACACACTCTGCCACTGAGTTACACCCTCAATCCTGAGTGTTTGCATTTGTTTTTTAAAAAATTCCCTGGTGATGCTGCTGCTGATGGTGCTAGTCTTTTAAGCACATTTTGGAGAGTGAGTTGCTAAAGTGTTTCAGAACTTTCTTTTTCCTCCTACTTCTTTCTTCACCCATGCATTGTTTCTCTTGGGGTGGCACTTGTCAGCTTTAGCAGAGGTTCTATCTAACTTTTAGGTAGGTAGATACCTAACTTTTAGTAGGTAGATAGCAGTAATGTAGCTGGTTGGTTTGGGGGAAAACTAATTTCAGTAATGCCCATGAAATATTAGAAACTCTGGAAACTAGAGTGCTGTCATCAGCTTTTTCACTGCTTGTAAATAAAAGACCTGGCAAAGAACAATTTGAGTGGAGGAAAAGTTTATTTGAGGGCTCATGGTTTCAGAGGTCTGAGTATATAGACAGCCAGCTCCATTCCTTGGGTCTAGAGGTGAGACTGAACCTTATGGTGGAAGAGTGTGGTATAGGGAAGCAGCTAACATGATGATCAAGAAGCAGAGAGAAAGAGAGATCTCTACTTGGCAGATACCAAATATATACACCAAAGCCCATGCCCCCAGTGACCCACCTCCTCCACATCCTAACTGCCTTCAGTTATAACTCAGTTAATCCCTATCAGGGGATGAATTCATTGATTGGGTTAAGGCTCTCATAAGCCAATAATTTCTCTCCTAAACCTTCTTGCATTGTCACACCCATGAGCTTTTGGGGGACACCTCACATCTAAACCATAACACTAGAGATATACACTTATTATTAGGTTTAGTCTCCTTTCCTGAATAGGAGCACTTTTTAAATAATCTAATACATGGTCTTCCATGTTTTCTTTAGATCCCTGCTACAACTGAGGGATCTCGACCCAACAGTGCATGAAACAGCTGGACTTTTTGTTGTTGAGCTCCAAGAGTAATGCCGTGCTTAGGACGTGTCAAAACCTGTTTCTACCCCTGATCTAGGTTTAGGCAATGAAGCAGCACAATCGATGAAGCACTTTCTACATTTCTGGAGGCTCCCTTCCCTTCCCTTCATTTCCTTTGTAAATCTGACAGTAGTAACCACAATCTGTGCTTTAGGTTTGAAATAAACTGTCAAGATCTACCATGGTCCCTGGGAAAGGTCAGTGAGTAGAAGAAACAATCCAAACATGTAAATAAGATTTGGAAGGAGCCAGTGCTTCCATCAGTAAGACCTATAAGCTGAAGTCAGTCAGAAGTGACCATCATGCCCACTCCCCTGATCTGGTAGCTGTAATGAAATGTGCTGGTAATAAAATATGCTGTGTATGCGTATACCTAACCTGACTTTAGTTCCTCCATCAAATCCCTCTCTACACACATCCAACGATACATGACTTGTGGAAAATACTTGGGGTTTGCTTCAGACAACCTGAGTTAAACTCGCAGCTTAATTGTTGATTAGGTGGTTTGGAACAACCTGCTTAACTTTATGAGGATAAATATCCTCTTCAAGGGTAATATGCACCTATGAGGGTATTTTTGGAGATTATTAGCGATAACATAGAAATATCTAGTACAATATCAGATACAATAGTTGCTCAAAAATTTTAATTCTGTTCTGCCTTGAACAGGTTGTTTACATTAAGTTTGACATAATTAAACCACCTATGGTCATGATTATTTCTGTGAGGTCTTCTGTCAGTCTGTGCAGGTTTGAATCCGAGTTCAACTGCTTCTTTATTGTGTCTAATGATTTAGTTTCTCTAGGCCTCAGTTTTCTGGATTTTGAGGATTAAATGAATTACTACTTGTGAAACACTTAGGAGAATCCTGGCACTTAATAAGAGTTCCTACTATGATGACATAGATTTTAATTTATCCAACTGTATTCAGAGAATAGCAAGCAGAACAAACAAGTGGCCCTCCTAAAGCAGAACAGACCCAAACAAAACAAACAAAAGCCAAAAATGTCACTGTTATCCTTACTGACAACCTACTTTTGGTGAGATATCTACGGAGCCATTCTCTTAGAATATTTAAAGTAATTCAGACATGACCCAAGTAAAAAGTTTTGAGTTATAGCCATGACAAAAATTAATTTGAGATGGATCATAATCCTAAATGCAATAACTAAAAGTATAAGGCTTCTAGGAAAAATAAAGGAACATATCTTTGCAACCTTGAGACAGATAATGATTTCTTGGAGAGAATAAAAGGCACTAAGCATAAAAGAAAAAACTTGATCAGAAACAGATTTGATCAAAACTAAAATTTTCAAAAATTTTTGAAAATCAAAAATTAAAGACACATCAAAAGTTGTGTCTTTAAGAAAATTAAAAGATTAGCCAGAGACTGGTAGAAAGTATTTTCAAGGCACATCTAAAAGTGGTCCACTAATCAGAATATGTAAAGATTTCCTATAAATCAATGATAAAAGGGCAGGCTTGGATAAACACTTCACAAAAGAAGATATGTTAATGACTAATAGATTCATGAAAAGATGCTTCATGTCTGTGGTAGTCAAGGAGATATTAAAATCCCAGTGAGATATTATTTTAAATCCTCTAACATGGCTAAAATTAGAAAGACTGACAATATTACAAGTTATACAACTTCAAAACTACTGGGATTCTCATTCTTTACACTCAAGTGTAAGATGGTACAACCACTTTGGAAAACTGGCAGCTTCTAATATAGTTAAACAAACTTCCAGACTAAGATCCTGCAAGTTTACTTTTAAGTGTTTGTCCAAGAGAAATGGAAACATTTGCAGAAGCAGACTTATGAAAAAATATACATGGTGGTTTTATAATAGCCTCAAACTGAAAACAGGACAGTGTCCATAAATAAGAGTGGATAAACAAAATATGACATACTGCTACAATGCTAATATTCAATAAGGAAATAAGTACATATAAATGCAACTGTGCATATGCATCACAAAATGGAAATTAAAATTGTGCAAATTAACACTACACTGAGATTTCATCTCACTCTGATTATCAAGAATACAAGTAACAATGAATGTTAGTGAGGATGTAGGGTAAAAGATACACTCATACAGTGCTGGTGGGACTGCAAATTGGTGCAACCACTCTGGAAAGCAGTATGGAGATTCCTCAGAAAACTTGGAATGGAACCACCATTTGACCCAATTATCCCACTCCTCAGCATAAACCTAAAGGACTTAAAATCAGCTTATTATAGTGATGCAGCTACATCAATGTTTATAGCAGCTCAGTTCACAATAACTAAGCTATGGATCCAACTGGTGCCCTTCATCAGATGAATGGATAAAGAAAATATGGAATATACACACAATGAAATATTACTCAGCTATAAAGAAGAATGAAATTGTGGCATATAGAAAATGGTTGTAACTGGAGACTATCATGCTGAGGAAATAAGCCAATCTCTCCAAACCAAAGGTCAAATATTCTCTCTGATATGTGAATGCTAACACATAATAGGGCATGGAGGGAAGAATAGAAGTTCATTGGATTAGACAAAGGGGAATGAAGGGAAGGGAGGGGAGATGGGAATAGGAAAGACAGAGGAATGAATCGGACATAACTTTCCTATGGTCATATATGAATACATGAACAGTGTAACTCCACATCATGTACAAATATAAGAATGGGAATTTATACTCCATGTATGTATAATATGTCAAAATACATTCTACTATCATGTACAACAAAAAAGAACAAATAAAAACTTAGAAGAAACAGTATGCTTTGTAAAGGCAAAAAGACAAAAGAGTACATACCATATAATTCTATTTGCATAAAGTTCAGGACCAGGCAAAATTAATCTGTGTTATAAATGAGAATATTAATTATCTATAAAAGATATTGGGCAGGAACAGGTATGAAAGACATTTCTGGGATGATAGAACTGTTTTATATCCTGATGGGAGTGTTGTTTTCTGGGGTATATTGATTTGTTAAAATTCATCCAATTGTATGATCAGCATCCTTTTTCACTTTATGTAAATTGTACCACAATTTAAAAAGAATTTTGAATTATTCTTGAGTCTCTGAAAGTTGGTATGCATTAGGCTCTTTTCCTCTATTAGATGGTTACATAGCTCTTGATCATCTACAGAAAGAGAAGTCGGAATACCCTGACAGTAAACAAAGCCCTTTAGTTAATTGTGTGCATCTCTCAAAAGCCTGTACCATTTCCCGTGCATTAGGTATTCCATTATGAATCATCTCCAGGGAGAATCTCTTACATCCGCCTTCATCTCTCGACTTCTACTCTTTGGCCTTCCTGTCCCTGTTTTGTCCTGAGTTATGTCCTACAGAATGGAATTGATGGTCCTTGCCACATCAGTTGGACTCTTCATTCAGATTCTTCCAAGTGCATTATAAACTCTAAGTCATTAACATCATCGTAAATGGTAACGTTCTGTGAAAGAAAGAGGGGACGGCACCAATTAAAACAATCTTCTGTAGTCACACGTCAAATCATTGTCAACACACACACTGAACCATGAATCGATACCTCCCTCTTCCTATTTTCAGATTGATAGCACAGCAGTGGAGCCAGAATAAAACCTCAGCCCCTGCTTACAGAAGGTGCCGTGCTGCACATGGCCCAGGGATCTGCAGTGAGAAGGGACCGGCACACATGGCAGGGACAACGTGAGAGTCTGACTGTCCATATACACCACACATTGAAGGAGCCACAAGGGGATTGACAAAAGAATATTTATGCATTGACTCATAGAATTTCAGTGCCATTTGTATCTTAGTCATTTTATCATTGACTTAATTGAAACCCAGATCAATGAAGCCACTTGCCCAAGGTCACATAACTTGTTCTTTCCAAGATCTCCTGACCTGTAGCCCTAAGTCATTGTCACAGAATTGCCACTGTGGTCTGGAGTCACATAAAGTTCCTTATTCCTTGGACTCTCTTAAGTTTACATGGCAGAATCATTTGAATGCATCTGCATTGTGTCTCTTGGGTATGTGGTTTAGAATAAAGGATATAATGACAATTCTCTTACACTCACAGGAGCTGACAATAACAGAGTGAGCACACTGTGCCCAGTGTTCTTGAAGGTTTTATATGAATTCACTCATTTAATCTTCTTAACATTCTATAAGGGAACACTATCCTTGCTCTCATTTTATCATGGTAGATACTGAAATATAGTGAGGTTAAAAAACCTGCCTCTGATTGTGCAGTTAGCAAGTGTTAGAATGTAGAATGTAGACTGCCAGGTCTAGCAGTCACTCAGCAGCTGCACTGACCAGCTTTCTTTCTGTAAGGGAGGGGGTGAGGCTTCCCTTCTCTATGGGAAAAGAATAAAAGTCTCAAAAATGACATCATATGATAGCTAATGAATGTGCATAATAAGTCGATGTTAAGTTGCACTTGTCTCTATGCAGATTGGTTTATCTCATTAGAATTTTGAAAACACAGTGAGAAAGTGTTCTTACTATTCCTCTGTTACACAAGAAGAAACTGAGGCATGCAGTACAGTGTTAAAAGAATGTGCCTATAGCTAAACAGTTTTAAACAGTGTTAATCCAGCCAAAATGGCTCTGGGGACTGCAGGAATATTGTAATAAAATAGCATTTGCTCATTCCAGTTTTAATTGATGAGATACTAAAACAGAGTCAGCACTAAATAAAGTTTCATTGGAGAAACATTTTTGCTTAGCTATTTCTAAGCTAGAAAGCCTCTCTGGTTTGATACAGACTGTCTTCATTTTTATAGAGCTGGCATCAAACATATTTCAGAAAGAACTGGCCTCTCTCCAAGGTCTCCTGGTCAGCATGACCTGACATGTTCTTGGTTTAAATCAGTATTTCTCCAGAAAGGGCAGAATTAGGAGAGATAGAGGCATCCTCCTGGGGGAGATGTCGACATATGGAAGAGAGGAGGGGACTGCATGTTCTGAAACATGCTAAGTCAGTGCTAGAGAATTGATTTTCAACTTGAACCAGGAATTGCTTCTCCATCTACCTTCTTTGGGTTGGACAAGTGCATCAGACAGAGTCAGCATCCACATTGGTATCTTGGGTTTAGAAGGGACCATTGTCCCCCTGAAATTGGTTGTGTTTTGATTTCTACTTAGTCACAGTTTTTAATTTACCTAATTTTTAATGCCTCATAAAAGCATGATGATTTGTTTCTGAGAAGCACAGTTTTTAAGTTTATGAAAACTGGATTAAACAGAGATACAAGGACTGCCACATACCTATCCTATTCTACGTCTACTGGTGACTATGAATCATTGAAAACTTGGATTCCACTCATCCAAAACTAGGTCTATTCCTTTGTTGGAAGGTCAAACTCATGGGAAGTGTTTCTAAAGAATTCAGACCATTTGTAGGGACAGGAAGTGATTTCTAAGATAAAATTCAGATAAATCTTGAGCTGGGAAACTCATAGTCTATGTTACTAAAAAGAAAGTTAAGGCTGATTTTTCAGAATGCCAACTTCCCAGAAGATCTGAGACTGTGAATCATATGTAAAGACTTCAGTTCCCTTCATGGTTATCCCAGACTGATTTTTGCCTTTTAGATATTAGGCTACATTCTGCATAAGCCCTTGTCCTGAAGGGTTGTTACAGAAAGCTCAGTCTGAGCTTCCACATCCCTGGAATGAGCATTGACCTGTTTCTCCCAAAGGGAGCTTTCTCCCTGCCAAGAGCACAAGAATTCTCTATCTTCAAGATGCAAAAAGGGAAATGTGTTGTCCTATAGTCTAGTTTCATAGACTGTCATCTTATGAGGAATTCTCCCCAATAAATGCCATTCCCCCCCAAAACATGCAGACATCCATTAGATAAGATGAGGTTCACAGAGCTTGCCCATGAAGGATCAGGGACTGCCTGTTTAGAGCCCATAACTGTGATGTTTTCCAGGTTTTCGTCCTTGCATTGGCTTCTACCCCCTCTATGTCATTTCTTTAGTTGCTGAATGTACCTGCCTATCAGGAATGTGTAGTACCCAGTGGGTCTTTGGGTTCTAGGTGGTAAAAGAAAGTGGGAAAAATGTGATGGATCCTGCCCTTTCAGGAAGTGCTAAGGTTCAGATTCTTTTGTGTCTCAGTCATCAACTATTTAATGAAATTCATTCATTAATTCATAACTCATCTGGTTGTCACCATTTGCCTCTTCCTGTCCTGGCCCTGGGGATGATTGATGAAGAAAACTAACAAGGGTGTTACTCATGCACATTGCATCTAGTTGCAGATACAAAATAAAAGGAACTAAATTCATTGAGATTAAGAGCTGACATTTACCCAGCACCTAGTAGATGTGAGGAATACTTTTAAGGCTCTGTAAAATTAATTCATTTAATACTCCTAGCAATCCTATAAGACATACAGTAATAGTGTCCCCATTTAGGGATGAGGAAACTGAAGAATTGCTATTTAAGGTCACTTTCTCAGGCTACACAGGTAAGAAGTGACAGTTTGGTTTTGAACCAGGGCTGTCTGGCTCCAGAGTTCATGATTTTAGTCATGATACCATAATGCATTAAATAAAAGGGATTATTGACTTCATCTTGGATGGTCAGAGAGTGGCTCTCAAAGGAAAGGTAATTAGAGTTGAAACCTGAAAGATGAGACAGTCTCCCAGCTGGAAGAGCTGGAAGGAGTGTGTATGTGTGTGTGTGTGTGTGTGTGTGTGTGTGTGTGTTGTATGTAAGCATTGTGTGTGATCCAGGTGTGATTTATGTTGTGGGTATGGGTGCATTTTTGTGTTTGATGAACAGCAGGTACCTAACAGTGCTCCTAAGCAGAGGTTATAGTATTCATGTTGGTCCTAAGGAAAAAGAGTAAGAAGAGAGAGAAAGGGATGGAGGCTTGGGCAATTAGAAACAGCTAAAAGGCCAGCAGTTATGGTAGCGATGGAGAGAAATGTGAGGCTGTGGGTGGGACGAGGTAAGGGCAGATCATGCAAGGTCCATATGTCAGTTGGGAATGAAAATTCACTAAAAGATTTTAAATGAAAAAAGTTACCTAATTCAATATAGATTTTTAAAAAGATGACTCTTTCTATTAGAACATAAGGTCTGGTGACTCTTACAGTTGTCCAGGCAAAAGACAAAGGCGGCTTGGCCTTGATTAATGGTAAGGTTGGCATGTGGTGTGAGATTCTAAAAGCTTCCTGGATGACCATCTCCCACCTCCAGGTGCTTACAGCTTGCCCCCCCTCCAAGATAATTTTGACTTAAGCAAAATCTTTTCACACAATTTGTCTCATTTGGGGCTTCCGCCCTGTGCAAGGAGTTCTTCTCCAGCAAACCTCTTGGTCAGAACATGCCATTGGAAATGCTGAGAATTGACCCCACTGGAAAGACAGAGTGTGGCTTCTTTGTGCATAGCATGGAGAATTCATTCTGGCCACTTGCCTGTTGAGTCACTGCCACTTCCATGTTTTCCTTTGGACACTGTGGGCTTTTTGACAGTTTTTTTCTTCTTATTTTCTTATACATGGATACCTGACAGCAACAGTTTGGACTGCCACAAAAACAGTAACCATAGTCCCTTTCTGAAAGAGTCTCCTACCTTCTAGAGGCTATTAAAGTAGGGAAAAAAATATTTGCTAGAAATCTAAACAGATGTGAGCTTGATTACCTTTTGTGAACAACAGGGTTCAGCTGAAGTGGTTGTTGTATGTAAATACAGTGATGGCTTCTGAGCTGCAGATGTCTCTGATAAGCAGCCCTGCATGCCCCATGTTGCCTTGGTATGCAGGATTCCACTACCCAATGCCCACCACTGTGACTTTCTCTGGGCTCCTTCTGTTTTTATTCCTTCAGGACCTCTACAGACAGCTTGGCTATTAGTTGCCTCTGTTTCCATTCCACCAAAATAGAATTTTATGATCCTTTCACCTTCCCTCTTATTCATAACAAGATAACTTTTTAATGAGATTCCAAGACAGGTGGATCATGGTCATGCTGTACCCCATTATAATAGTTGCTATTCATTGAACATCTACTGTTTGCCAGTATTGGGCAAGCTGCCATGTACATTATCTTGTTTAGTCCTCACAACTGCTTTAAAGGAGAGTAATATTACTCCTGCTGAACAGACGAAGGAATGGAAGTTAAAGCAATCTTGGTTTGGTGGAGACTGGGGCAAGTGATATAATTGCCTCATCATGCCCTGCAGAGGTCTAATCACCTAGGGAGAATTGTGGTAAGATCTGTATAATGTGCTTTAAGAGAAACATTGGCAAATGAAAAAGGTCATAGAGAAACATCCAAGGTGATTGAATTGAACTTATGCACATTTCCCACATACCATATGACAGGCTTGAAAAATCACATAGTTCATTGGGAGAGATAAAGCAGTCAATATAAATGCATTAACATTCTTACCTGCAGAAAAAAAAAAAAGGTTACTGTGGGAATGCCTGTAAAGACCATCATACCTAGCCAAGAAATGTTAACTGGGTCCTGGATAAATTGATTTTAGGTAAGGAGAGGTGGCCTGGGATTGAGGGCGTTTTAGGCTCAATGCACATGTACAAGGACTCAGAGACAGAGAGGCAAATTTGGAAATTTACAAGCCTTTTAGATAGAGTCACTAAAGAATAGTGCACAAATCAGGGAGCAGGAAGACACAGTACTGGAGACGTGAGCCAAGAGTAAGTCATGAAGCACCTTGAAATGTGAAGGAGTTTGTAACATTGTATAAATACTGAAGAAGTACATTGTTTAAAGCAGCAGTGTGGTAAAATTCCACCCAACTTCAATACGGACAGTAAGTGTGGGAGGTGGAGGGAGAGTTTGAGAGGTGTCTCCAGCTAGGAAATGATGGTAACCGTAATGTCATGGCAGTAGGAATAGCTAGCAGAGCACATATGTGAAATATTTCGGTCTAACAGGAAACTGTAAGCAAGGATAGGCAGGGATTACTAGCAGTTACGAAAATATTGGAGGGCTGTCATGTGGAAGAGGGGTTGGTTTATTCTGTGTATTTGCGGAGGACATAGTAAGGACTAATGGGAGAAAGTCACAGGGAGACTTATTTTAGATTCAATGCAATAAGAATGTCCAAAAATTAAAAACATATAGTTACCATCCATCACTGAATGTATCTAAGCATTTTATTTCAGTTCAAGATACATTTTCTAAATGATCTGCATGTGATATAGACTGAGTAACAATGGACAAGACACTTATCAGCTCTGATCAGTGAAATATATATTATCAATATGAGCCAGGGATTATAGAAATTCATTATACCTGGGGACTTCTTAATTGACATGGTAGGAACTGTAAGAGTTGGTTAGAGGAAGAAGTTGTATGATACTTGAAGGCATCTAAGTGGAGTTGCTGGGTATCTTAGAACTGTGAGTCTAGAGCTTAGAAAACAGGGCTGCAGAAATGTATTGGGGAGTTTTCAGCATGAACAAGGACTATAAAAGCAAATGTCTGCAAAGGATAAATAGGTTATACAAACATGCAAAATGCACAGGGCATAATGCCATCAGGGACAACATCCAATGGAAAATTGAAAAGCAAGTGCTCTTTCCATGTGACACCGCTATAGTTATGCTCCAGTATATTGTTTCCATGTGAGTGCTGGTCCTGTGTTCCCAGGTATCCACAGTTTCTAAATGTAAACAAAAGTTGAATGCTTATTTTATTTTATTTTTTGTACCAGTTATTGAATCCAGGGACACTTAACCACTAAGCCACACATCCCAGCCCTTTTTATTTGAGAAGAGGGTCTCACTAAGTTGCTAAGGCTGGTTTTGAACTTGCAATTCTCCTGCCTTAGCCTCTGGAGCTGCTGGTATTACAGGTGTGTGTACCATGCCTGGTTTATTTTTGTTTCTAATTAATTGTTTTCATATTATATATCTATGATCCAATGATGGCCCAAAGCTGGTCAGATCACCTTGTATGTTATAATGATTGTCGAAATCATGGGTTCACGTAAGATTTTCCCGAGAGAGTATAACATTGTTATGTATATGTTGGTTAATCTTTCTCAAGTGGGCAACTAAATTTTGTTTGACATATAACCTTTTCTTTTTCTGCACCTGAGGATTCAGGTCGCTGCAGGGATCTCTGAAGAGGTCATGCAGCACATTATCAAGCAAGGCACAAAAGGTGATGAGAGATAGAAACCTGATATTAATCTAGAACCAAATAAAGATTCAGTTGTGTACAAAGAGCAATTGAGGGTATACAGTGATAACTGTGACTGTGTGCTTAGACATCAGAAGACCTGGCTTACTGTAGTAGTTCTCGTGTTGTTATTAATATGGCTTTCTTTTGTGTTATCTTTAGCCTCTTCATCCCTTCGAATGTTCTGTTCATATCCTAGTATTTAAAACAATCTGAAAACATAGTGCTGTAGGAACTGTTGGAGGGAACAGGAAGCAAAGGTAGAATCCTGAGTCACAGTGCTACGAAGAGTGAGAAAGATGACTGAGGACAGCAGGATGAGTCAGGGGCAGTGTCATCAAAACCAAGAGAGGAGAGAGCTTCCGGAGAAATAGCAATTTTGATATTTTATACAGATGGAGAATGGCAAGTTCATTGGGTTTAAAATGTAGAGGCCTCTGGTGACCTTTGAGAGGGAACTCCAAGAAAAAGAGTTGGCAAGAATCCAGGTTGCTATGCCCTGAGCAGTGAATGGAGTCATTGTGGACTGCTCTTTTAGTGAGTTTAGCAAGTGGAGGGATACAGAGAGGAAGTTATAGTCCAAGGAGATGGCAAGGTTAAAGAAAGGTTTCACTTTTGTTTCTAGTGGAATAGAAATGACAATAGGTTGAAATGAGGAGAGTGATAATTGATAAAGCAAGGTATGGAATGAAGCATAAAATGGAGAGACCAGAATTAGAACAATTAAGATTTTTTTTCCTTCCAGACAGGTAAAAATATGAATCTTTGGAGGTAGCAGAGAGGAAAATTGAGGGAGCTCAATGTGATGACTGTACATTTTCTCTGAAGTTGCATATGAGGGAAGGGGTTAGTAGAGAGGTGGATAAGGAAAAACTAGAAGTGAGTTCAGAACAGCTCCTTCAGGGAACGTGAGGGGGCAAAGGAGAGGATTGCTGAGGTTCCAACCGAGCTGGGAACCTTTAAGTAGTGATGATCAACACAGCTGTGGGCATCTCTCCAGCAGGACCAGGGAGGCCAGGGGGAGGAGGGGAGAACAGGGGCCTGTGTAGCCTCAACACCCAAGATTGCCAAGCTACACTCAGCAGAAAGTCAAAGGGATAAAATGATTGAGCAACATGTAAATGGAGAAGCAGGCATGGAACACAGGCTGCAAAAGGAAGCTGAAGGAGTCAGAGAAGACTGAATTGCTGAAAGGAAAGAGGATATCCCTGGGGCAACCTTTTTTTTTTTTTTTGCATGTTGGAATGAGGAAAGCTTACATTAGGTGGGACTTCAATTGGAGGGACCTCTGAGGTGCCTTCTAATTCCAAGATTCATTGACTCTAGATATGAGAAAACAGGCAGGACTGGTTCTATTGTCCTAATTGTCAAGGTATATAAGAGGCAGCCCTGGATACCCCTCAGAGCATCTCCCAAGGCTGGCCTCAAGGAATCTTCTAAGGTGGATGTGGCCTTAGGTCCTGTGATTGTACCATCTTCCATTTACTCATTTTATTCCTAGTGGATCAGGCCAGCAAAGGTCTCTGATGGCAAAGCTGTCCTTGTTGAGATGAATTTTCTAGTGGATACTTGTTCTGCTTCTCTGTGGGTCCAAGTAGGGGCTCCAGTTATTTATTCTCATTTTATGGTAGCTTCCAGGAGCTTCACCCTGAAGTCTTCTTTTTGGCCTTTCTGACTCAAGTCACAAGACAACCGTTTCTCATTCAGTGTTGTCCGATCTTGTAATCTGAGCTGGACAGTAGGTTCTAGGAAGAAGAAGAGAAATTTGAAAACTGGGAATAGTTAGTTAGCAGTCCTGAGATAAACAGACACTCAACATGAGGTGTTCTATTCTAAATCACATATCTCAGATTCAAAATCACTTTTGCTTACTTCCCAGTTTCCATACAGATACCAGTAAACCTGCTTTATTCTCCTTTGGCCCTGGCTGGTGAGTTTTGGGAAACACAAAGGTCAATGGGTTTTTTCTTCAATGAACACAAAGATTTCACCCTGGAGACCAGCGCCCTCACTGTTGAGACAGCTAAATGCAGTAAGCAGCACATTTGAAATATGCTCCAGACTCTGTGGAACCAGGGGTTTTGAGTTCTTGCCAGGGTTTTAGTACTCTCGGTGTACTTCTGAGGTAGATCAAAGTCCCAGTTGAGGTTCTATTGGAGGAGAGAATCTTCAGTGAGATCTCAAGAGCAAAAGCCAAATAGCCTTGAAATGAGAGCATGAGATTTAACAGCAGGCAATGTCCATAAGAACTTTGATTTTGTTGCATTTAAGCCTCTTTCCCTAGTGGACTATCTCTTCCTGAGCACTTACTGAGGGTGCGTGCCGCATCTTTTATGGAAAGGTCTCTAGTTTAACAGAGTCCCTGTCCCACAGTACATGCTCCTTAAATCTGAGTGGAAATTAGCCTAATGTCAAGACGTCAGATTTCATTCTCCAGCTCTATTCCAGTGATTGATGGATGGTAAAGTCTCTTTTGCTTTGCATGTGTAGCCAAAGGACTTTAAGCTCTTTTTGGCATAATGTACTAGAGAATTCTACCACCAAAAGGAGTTTCCACATTTGAAAAATCCACTTTTGAGATCTAGCTCAACTAAATATTAATTTCACAAGTGTACATTGTTTAACTTCTCTGTGCCCTACTTTCTAGAGTTATGAGTTCTCACTCATAACTCAGTTTGAAATAGGATAAAATTTCTTCCCTCTTTTAGCCCCAACCTCTTCCATACTGTCCTCATATCTTTATGGGTAGGTTATATTACAGTTACTAATAACTATTAAAATAGGATCAAAGACAAGAGCTGTAAGCTTTCACGAAGAACCAGGGGTAAAGTCAGTGCTCACCATGCATCAGTGATCATATGGCACATTATGTGACATGCTGTGGCCTTGTCTCTGGACCGATGTCCATCATAGGGTTACAATAATTCATGACAGAAACTTAGGCATATACCTCATGGCTCATATATGGAATTAGCTCTTCTTTTTGAAACAAGAAACTTAGAAGAGGTCCAAAGTCTGGAGGAATTTCCTAATTTATTTGCTCATTTAATAAGAATATATTAGGCATCTCCTATGTGATAAGCACTGGAGGACATGACTATGTACAATAAGAGCTATCAGCTTTGTGCACATGGAGCATCTGTTCTAAAGAGACACAGACACACATATTGATCAAATACTCTCCTAAACAGGGCTGGGATATAGCTCAGTTGGTAGAGTGCTTGCCTTGCAAGCACAAGGCCCTGGGTTCAGTCCCCAACACCGCAAAAAAACAAACCGAACCAAACAAAAAAACTCTCCTAAACAAATGTACTCTTCAGCAATCATGAATATTAGAAAGTAGTACTCATGTATTGATGTTGCCGACCCAGAGGTGTGACCAAATCTCAAAGGTCAGTAAGAGCTTGTCAGAGGAAGTGACTGTGGCCAGAAATACTAGGGATGGTTAGAGTCAACTGGGGAAGGGAGGAATGAGCATCACAGTCACAGAGAAAAGCGTGTGAACCACAGCTGGAGCATAGTAAATGAGGTTCAAGGTAAGACTTGCAAGGGGGCCCTTGGGAGGAATTTGGTTTTTATTCTCACTGCAGTGAAAAGCCATGCAATAGTGATATCACCTGAAGAATGATCTAGCATTGTAGGAGCTGGTTCAGCCTGCCTTCTTGAGGACCTCCAACTCCTATGACAAGATCTATGTCACCAAAAATTACTCATTCTCTTTTTACTAACTGAACTGGGTTGCCCATGAGTTTTCTGTGTCCTTGTCCCAACTCCCTTTATCACCTTAGAAGGATGAGGAGGGTCCCATCCCCCACATCCATGCACTGGCTCAGCACGCCTGGTGCCAGAGTGGGCAGAAAGAGTAATTGCTGTTGTTTCATTTTACCAGAGCTAATCTATCACACCTCACCCAGAGACTCCAGATCCATTCTCTGGGCATTCTCTGTCCTGAGGTGAAACACACAAGCAAATAAATAAGTAGGGAACTGTTTGGAAATCCTCTTTGTCACTACTGAAGCATGCTCATTTATTTAGCAAAATGTCCATAATTTTTAAATTGCTTGATTTAGCCACTGGCTATTTGGTGTCTTCAAGGGGTCCCCATCAGGAGCAGTACTTCCCCATTACCTGCAAAAACAAAGCAGGCTGTTGATCACTGGAATTAATTACATGCAAAGAATTTCATTGCTTGGAGCAGCAAGCAGCTCATTCCTGCAGGGGCCAGGCTGAAATCTCTGGCCAGTTCCCTTCTGTGCTTGTTCCTCCCTGCACACCTACACCCCTTCTTTCTTTCTTTATGCTCAATGGGTTCAATTCAGTCAGGGAAATTATAATTAAAACATTTGCAAAGCTTTCTTGGTGACCGCCCTTAAGACTGTGAACATTCACAATTAATTTTTCCCCAAATACAGCATAATGACAGAATTTCTAGGAATTTCTTCCATACTGACTCAGCCCCCCATAATGGAATTAATATATTTAAAAACAACTTCACAGTGAGTTATAGGACCAGGGGCACAAGAGAGGGGAGGAGGTTTTCTCTTTAGGGGTGGGGGTGAAATTGCCATGGTGACTAATTTTTCTCAGGGTACCATATGCTTCCCTGGTGGTCATGGAGATCAGCTGACAATGGTTTATAGTTTTTCTATCTTCCTTCCTTTTCCCTGTTAATTATTCATACCTCTGGTACCAAGAGAGGGGTCTTGTTTTCCTTTTAAGTGTAATTAAAGTAATCAAAGGGTTTGTAACACTTATGTGTTTTATTTCTTGGTCTCTATTAAAATTTTTTTTTCCATGCAAGGGAAAAATATAAAAGGCAAAACAAAGCCCCAAGTCTCCAGGTTTTGTGAATTCTTGCAGGGAAAATTGGTTTTACCATAATAGCAATTGGCAGCAATAATTCTTAGATGAACAACCTGAAATTACTCCCTTAAGGGCCATAATTTGTATAGTACCGAATTTTGAGAAAGGTGGGGAGTACTGAGTGATATTTTAGGTGAATTTTAACAGAGTTCATCTTTATATTTTGTGATAAATGAGGAAGCAAACTGTTGGTGCATTGGACGAAAGATGTGAATTTGCATATGGTTTGTCTCTGTTGAAAAGATTTTGGTTTGAATGACAAATTAATCTCCCAGCCTCCAAACACTGAATTCTTTTGTTCAGAATTTAAGCATTCTTGAAAGGAAAGGTGCCCAAATGCAGTTATCCTTTAGAGGTAAAAGGGCTAAGCAAACAATCACTTGACAATTATTCTCCCTTTTCTATTAACAAAACTTTCTTGCAGTTCAGAAACGATAGGAAATATTGTTTGAGAGATATTTCGCCACATCATCACAGGCATTTCCATGGTGACAAAGTGATGTGTCACAAGCAAGGTTATGCCATTTTTTAATACAACCAGAAGATGAAAAGAGGAAAAAAGTAAAGAGTGAGACACCATTTTAGGGCTTAGCAATCTGTTTGTGTTACAACAGAGGGGTGACTCCTAAAATCATAACACGAAAGAACCAAATAAAACAGTTTAATGTCCTGGATTAGTAGGTTCTTTTTGTCTATTGACTTGAACAAAATGAGAGTATTGTTCTTAGAAAACTATCACTTAAATTTTATTCACTAAAATTCAAGAATGTACATATTGTTATTTATCTTGGTTCATATATGTTTTCTTGTATTTGTGTGTGTATATATTCATGAAAACCAATGTGGGTGAAGAAGTTCATATTACTGTGCAAATATTGTGATCATTCATGTGTTCATTTCTAATGGATTAAAGGAAAATTGCTTATATTTATATAATCTTATAAGCCATCTTAAACTATTTAAATCAATTTTCCATTATCATGGATTGTTTTTATCTGGGAGAGATTCACACCATCAAATATGGAGATAGTAGCATGATCATTGATGGAACCCAGGTCTTCTATTTTGTAGAACCTTCCATAGCAGCACAGCACCAGCAGGAAAGAAGAGCTGACGTCTTAATAAAAATCTGGTTTAAGAAGGCAGTCTGTTACCAATGTCTTTCCATGAACTGGAAAAGATACAAGCATCTTAGGAATCACTTCAGTTTCCAGGGCTGAAAGAGGTCGGACTCCACCTCCCAAAAAGAATTTCAGTGGAATACTTGCCAAAAATAAGAACAGGGACACAGAAAAAGTGCTGTCTCCAGCTGGCCATGTACCTAAAACTATTTCTTAGACTCCAGTCAATTCCCTAAATCTCCCTTTATCTCTTACTCTACCTTCAGAGACAGAGACCCAAAATTCCACTATTTTTTGTTTCTCTTTATGATAAATGATGTTTGAAATTTAATTATCAGAAAACAACTTCATGACATTTGGGGCAGAGAAGTGTTTTCTTTTTAAAAGTTTTTAATTGACTCATAATGTACATATTTATCAGTTATAATGTGGTAATTTGATGCACATATAAGAATGTGCAATGATCAAATTGGGGTCATTAGCATTTCTTTGTGTTGGAAACCTTTTAATTACTTTATTCTAGTTATTTTGAAATTGGTAATATTTTGTTGTAAACTATTGTCACTTTTCTGTTCTATGGACACCAGAACTTATTCCTTCTGTCCAGTTTTATTTTAGTACCTATTTTTCAACCTGTGTCCTTTCTCCCTTCCTAGCCTCTGGTGACCTGTATGCTGCTTTCTACTTTTATGAAATCAACATTTTTAGCTTCAGTATTTGAAAGAAGCATATAGTATTTGTATTTCTGTGCTGGCTTATGTCACTTATAACATTCTCCCATTCCATCCAAGTTGATGAAAATTACAGGACTTATTTCCTTTCCATGGCTGAATAGTATTAAACTCTGAATCTATACATTTTCTTTACCCATTTATCTGTTGATAGACACTCTGGTTGATCCATATCTTGGCCCATTACCCAGAATCAACCACTGTTAATAATTTGGTCTGCTTCCTTCAGTCTTTTCTGAATTATAAAAATAACATATAGGTATATTTTTCTGCCCTTAAAAAATATATATAAAGCCAGAAACTCCCTCATGTGCCTTCCTCTCATTCAGGTCGTCTTCTTCCAAAGCAGATCATTATTGTGAGTTTGGTACAGATTCTTCAGACTTTTCAAATATGTGTTTACATGCACATATACACATGTAGGAAACCCAGCATTTGCTGTCTTATGTGGTTTTTTCAGCTTACTTAAGTAGTTCAATGCTATTTGCACCATTCTACATCTTGCTTCTTTCTTGCAACATTGTTTCTGACATTATGTTCATGATAACCTGTCTATTCTTCAGGGGGATGGAATTTGATTTAGATCCTGAGAAATGTGTAAGATCATGCCAAGCCAAGAAAGGAGAAGGGCAGGTAGAGCAACCAAATGTGTATTGACCCTTGAATCTCATAGGAATATACTTTGGAATATCAAGATTTCTGGAATTCAGGGGGAAATTGGTGAGAGAAAAGACAGGAAGGAGATTAAGTATACCCAGTTAGGGAGACAACCTGGCCTAGATAAGAGGGTTTGCATTTTCACAAGAGGCAGGGGTATGTAAAGTGAAGGTGAGGTGTATAGTTAGCTAGGGATGCTGTGAAGAAGTACCACCAACCTCACTTAGGGACCACTTAAGTAAAGTGGCTTGAACCACAGACATGCACTATCTTAGAGGCTTGAAGTTTGCAGTCAAGGTGTCAGCAGGGTAGTTCCTTCTGAGGACAGCGGAGAATGATCTGTTGTAGTCTCTTTTCCCTTCTGGGTTGTACTGATCATCCTTCATGTTCCATGGCAAGACTGTAGTGCACCATGCCAGTTTCTGCCTTGATATTCTCCTTGTATCTACATCTGCATCCAGAATTCCCCTTCTTGTAAGGGCACTAGTCATGATGGATTTGGGCCTGATGACCTCATTTTAACATTAATGCCTCTGTCATGCCTCTCTGTCTAAATAGTGTCACAGTCTGAGGTAGTCAGAGTTAGGAATTCATATATGAATTTGAGAGGAACATGATTGAACCCATAGCATGCTACAATGGAGTACATTTCTTACAGATGAGGATTTCTAGCTCTTGTTCAAGGTAAGCTGAAGTATCAGTAGACAATGAGGAAGACACAGATGTGTGGCAGTGAATAAACTGAAGGATTGGAAACTATTCGAATGCGACCCAAACTGTTCACATATCCTTACCTTTCTAGGCTTCTTATCTTCCAGAAAGAACCCAAAGGAGAATAGAGATTTGGGGAAACATCTGTTGATCTCTGGTAGTAAAGTACAAGGGGTTATGTCTCATTTGTTTCTGTTCCCCTATTTTACTATCAGAGGCAGATTTTTCAAGGCATATATTACACTGATGGAGGAATGTAAATTTTATGTAATCACCTAGGAAGTGGATTTATTATAAAAGAAAAACATTTTAATTGTTAAACTATTGGACAAAAAGGTTTAGAACTTCCTCAGTTACTTAGGAAAACATACTCCTGAAAAAAACCAAAAAAACAAAAAAAAGACTTTGGGGAGAGGGCAGTATCGGACCCCTTAATGTTGACCACATTTCATATGGTCACATGCTGAGTCAAAGGCAGCACTGATTTCTAAGCTACCTGGTTATTCTCTAGACCAGGTCTGCTACCTTATATTTATGTCTTAATAACATGTACATATGCAGCCTAGCTGTTATGGGGACAGTGGGGTGCATAAATTTTATTTTTTTTTATTTCTTCACATTGTAAGTCCCCACTTGTTGGTTGAATTAACATAGTATTTTAGCATTTAATTTCCTGAGGGTACCAGATGTTTTATTTTTTGTGTTTGTTTAATTTGTGTTAGAGTTGTTGGGTTGTTTAAAATGGAACTCAAAAGAGGAAAGAATGGCACAATCCAATAAACATTCAATTTAATATTCAGTGAATACGCTTGCACAGTGGAGAGAGTCCAAACAAGCATACTCCAATGAAGAGTGATTAGATGTTGCCCATTTCATCGGGATTCTCAGTTACAGTATTCAGTTTGGTGGGAGGTTTCAGGGAAAGGAGAGGGGAGATGTTGGGGCAAGGGCAGACTGGTGCAGTGTAGATTCTCTGTACTTTTACATTTGTTAACATGTTAATACTAACGGAGGATTGCTTCCTTGGTTCTTGGGGATTCCACCATGGCATCATTTTATATATGATGTGGTTTTGGCTGATCAGGGGAAAATGAATGGCCATATACACTGAGTTTCCCTCCAGGGCACAGAATTCCTGTTGCTGGGATTGTTGCCTAACAAGGCTATGAGAGGAAATGGCTTCAAGAGAACAGGAGAAGAATGTGCAGGGCCAGGATCAGATATCCCTAAGCATTGTGCAGGCTGGACCAACTCTTCTCTGTCACCACCTTATTTTTCTCTTCTTCCGCTCTTCTCTTCACCTGACTGCCTGTCTTCTCCCTTTGCCCAAACTCGCCTTGTGCTATGATTTTAATACAAAATGCACATTTAATTGGTGATAAGATATTGATTAATTCATTCTATTTGCGGGACTGAACAAAATGGACAAAGAAGTTGTGACTTTGTGTAATTTTCTTTTAGGAAGGTCTTGAGAATTATAAACAAAATAAAGAAATGATATAATTTATTATATGGTGAGAAGTGCTACAAGGGGAAAGTAGGGGGAAAAGATAGGGATTTGGGGGTTGAAATTTTATTAAAAAATGGTCAAAGAAAATGCCACTTTTACGACGAATTACAGAGCTGTGACCTTAGTACTCTTCATATGTTTATTCTGTGGCCATTAAAACGTGAAGGAACTTTCTTTGTAAGTGACATATGAATCCTAATATCTGTCCTTGGTGACTATCGTGTGATATATTATGATCATTTTTACAAATTTTATCATAATGTATAACTTCGATAGTATTTTACTTCCAGCCCAGGCAACGTGATGGATTTATAGCAGTCTAATAATTTAGGACAATGATCCCAGGACAGGCATCTTTGGAACCCCTTCAGGACCAGTGTCTGGAATTGCCATAGTTGTAAATGCTATGACAAGAGAAGTGCAGTAGGAGAATTTATAAGACAAACAGGTTATGACAGTCAACTTCTTTCTTCTCTACATTTTCTTCATTTTCTGCCTCTGTTCTTTGCTCCAGTTTTGGAATTTCATAGGTTTGGGATCTCATTGATTTGGGAAACCATTGTCACACCAAATTAGGGAGAATGTGCTGACCTGCTTGGCCATTGTGTGGTACACAGTCTCCTGTGTTTGTTCAGGTTAATACCAAGAGTCCTACATATTGGTGATTTAACTGTCAAACGCCGTTGGCAATCAAACAGACATACTCTACATGATTCTGTTATGAAACAAACCTCAGACTATTGTAAAAGGAAGGGTTGAGGTTTCTCTCTACTCAAAAAGGAATGAAGAGTGAGAAGCAAATTAAAAATTTAGAAGCACTCTCAGTAATAAGCCATCAAGTCCTTGCTTTTCACTAAAGCCACTCTTTGTCACCTGTATCTGTGGGAAGAAACTGATCACAGTTCCATGATATAGACTTGAGTAATTAAAGATCCCAGAATGTCTTTTGGAGATGCTGCCAATCTTTCTGTCATAGGCAGTGTTTCCATAATAAGTTAAACTTCCTTGTCTTGTGTGTTTCTTTACTATTTTCCATTTTAGAAAATTTGCATGTAAGATAGAGTTAAAGGATTTGCCCATTTCTTGCCATTATTCTGCACCTAAATACTATCCTCCCTTTTTTATCTTCCTGTTTCCTGATAGGCAAAATAAGTTCACCAAAATGCAAAGGAAAAGAAAAATAACAAAACCTAATCAGATTTAAATAAATCTTCTCAATAAGAGCAATTATTATAGCTACTACCACACTTCCATTTATTGGTGGAAAATTTAGAACCTGTCCTGGAAAAAAAAATCACACTTATTTACAAGTTTGTTTTCAACTTTCCTTTGGAAGGCGAGCAGACATGTTGTATAGTTTCCGGAATGGAGCAAAGATGTAGTTGGGATTCAGTGTAAGAATGTGCCAGTAGTATTAGGTTGTCAGATATTCTAAGCATATTCATTAGCTCCAAGGATTCTTTATTCTTTCTTGGAAGGACTTGGGAATCTTTGGAAAGGTACTCCTTAAAAATTCTATTCTGTAAACTTTTTGTCACTATGACCAAATACCTGAGAAAATCGACTTAATAAAGGAAAAGATGTGTTTGGCCTCACAGTTTCATGGGTTTTGGTCAGTGATGGTTTGGTTCTCTTGCTTTGGGCCCATACTGGCACAGTACCTTCTGGTGGAAGTTTATGTTGAAGGAGGCTGTTCACATCATGGCTGCAATGAAGCAAAGAGAGCAAGAGGAAGAGACCAGTATCCCAATATCCTTTTCAAGGGCTTACTCCTCAGCCACCCAAATTCCTTCCAGTTTGCCCCACCTCCTAAGAGCTCCACCACCTTTCAGTAGCACCACAGACTGAGGACTAACCCTTCAGCACATGGGTCTTTGCGGGACATTTGTGTTCCAAACTGTATCACCTATCAAATATCTCAAAGCACATTTCTGATGGCTTCTTGATTGTGATAACCAATGTTAAATGACACAGAGCTTGATCGTTCTAATTCAGTGGATGAAATAGTTTTATAAAACCACAAAGACATTAAAGTGAACTTTTTCCCATATTTCTTCATTAGCAGTTGACCTAACCACTGAACTGGTAGTCAGAAAAGGCAACTTTGGATGGGTGGATGGGTTTGGAATGGATTGCTAGATAGGTAGAGAATCATGAAGAAACTACTGTTATGATTTTCTTTCTGATTTCAGATGATCTTGACAATGCCCTGATTACCATTCAATTAAGATGTACTCCATTCATGTTTGGCGAATGGGTTTGCATTATTCTTGAGGGCCTGGTGGTTTCTGCTCAACCCTTTAGGTCCCAATGTAGTGGAAAACATTTCTCTGATTTTTATGAATGAAGCTGGCGAGCATCTGTAACATGGCTAACATAACTACCAATACATGCTTCCACTAGCCAGTCCGGACAGACTGCCCATCCCAAAGATTCCATAGAGGACGAACCTGGACAGAAACCTGGGTACACTATTGGTAAGGTGGTTATCAGTGTTATACTAGTCTTCCAGAACCTCCCAGATTTTTGCAACCGAGTAGATAGTCTGATAATAAATGCTGATTTTATTGTTCTTGCTGTTATTTAACCCATTGAGTCAGTTATAATCTTTTGAACTTCAACCAAAAATGGAATGGTTTGGTCTAGAATAAAAAAGTAATACTGCAGTATAACATAATGGAGAGAACACACTTTTTGTGATTTTAAATAAATAAATCTCACTTCTAAAACAAAATCACTTGCTTATAAACTTGAATGTGTCAAGCAATTTGACTTAACTGGTGATTAGGCTTATTTCATAGGGTAATTATGAGAAACAAGTGGAATAAACCTTGTGCAAATGCCTAGTCTTTTAGAACAGGTCACTGGATTGAAGAGTTCCTTTACGTGGTGCCACTTGATAATGGTATGACCAAGACAGCCACCCCTTGTGCTCAAATTCCCACCTCACCTTCCTCCCTCATTTTTTCCAGTGCACTCAATACACACTGACACTCTACCATGGTGTGTCTATATATAGTTTCCTAAGCTAGTGGTCATGTTACCTGTAACAACAGGCTTTCTTCTGAAGATAAGCTGGACTAGAGAACCAACTTCAAGGACCCTAAGTGTTAATTCTACAGATAGATTTTAGAATGCAAAGAATATAGACATGCCTCCAGCTATTTCCCATAGGAACTTGCTCCAGATGTGTATCTTAGAGACAAATTGGCATTTATTCTTCTTACAGACATTGCATTGGCCTATGTAAGGAAATTGCAGATTAAATCAGCATTTTCCTCCTGCTGGGTGTAATTAAATCAATGCTGAAATGGGAGTCCTAGTTTATCTATGTGATAGAGGTTACCAGAACCAATGTTAGGTGACTTGGGTCCTTAAAGAAACTGGAGATGTCTTTGCAATACAGAGTGTTAACAACAGCCTCTTCTCAGTCCCTTCCTTTTGCAATTTTTCTTTACCTTTCTTTCAAAGCTAAGTAAGGGATGTACCAAAGGGCTCTGTTTCCACCATTTCTTTCTATCTACACATTGCTTTTGATACTAATTCACTCTCTTGGATTCATCTTTTGTAAGGTTGTGTAGGAAAGCATTTGAAGAACATTTTTGTCAGCCATACTGCATTGGTTCAAATTTTAGTTCTGCCATTTACTGGCTGTGTGATCTTGGACAAGTTATTTATCTTTTCTCTGTGCCTCAGTATTCATTTCATAGAAAGGTTTTGTAAGACAATTATATTTCTGTAATATGTTTAGAGATGTACCTGGCACATAGTGAATCCTATATATTTTTGGCACTATTTTTTATTTGTTCTTTTTAGTTATACAAGACAGTAGAATGATTTTGCAAATTATACATATAGAATATAACTTATTCTATTTAGGACCCCATTCTTGTTGGGGTATATGATATGGAGTTATCCTGGTCATGTATTCAAATACAAGTCTAGGAAAGTTATGTCTAATTCTCTACATGTTTTTGTTAAATAAACTAAGGCTTAGTGAATGATCTGTACTGCTCATATGATCTAACACCTTGCTTTTTGCATAGTAGGTATTCCATGAATATTTGATAACTAAATAAGTCAATACACTGGAATGGGACAGAGGACACATGAATTTATTAAATATTTATTTAATATTTATTAAACAGCTATATGATCTTTCATATCCAGTGTAAGCTTCTTTGGAACTATCATCTCATCTGTAAAATAAAAATAACAATATGCATCCAATGTATTTCAAAGGGTAATCATAATTTTCAATGTTATAAGGTATTGTGCAATAAGTTGACTGTATATGTATAAGGTCTTATAACATTTATATTTATCAAATAGATTAGTCGACTCCAGTGGAACCAAACTTGGTTAAGTAGTTAAGGTTCAACAGATATAACTGATTCAGAATTGACAGTCATCATATACACTAAGGAACATACAGAAGTGTTTTAAGGACCCCATATCAGTCAAGAAGGAGGCCTCCTCTTTGCCTAACATTCTACTCAGCTGTATTTGGCTACTTCTTATTATGAAAGGGAACCTGAGCAAACTGGAGGAATTCAGTTTTTCTTTGCAACATTCCTCCAGTCTGTTATGCCACTGTCCAAGGACAGTGGCTTAGAGCTGTTTGTTTTTATGCTGATGGATGTTGCAGTCTGTAATCCGTGAACCGAAACAGGGCTCCTCTTCCATTGCTACTGCAGCATTTTGCAGTGTTTATGAGTCTGACAGGCAAGCATATCTGAGGCATATCTCATATGCTGATCTGTGAGGGAGATAAGCCCCTTGTTTTGCTTGACTGGGAACAAAGTAAGCAAGTGGCAGAAAACCCTGCATTGATTTCCACTTGGTCTGAAACAGCCAGGATAAGATTGGAGCCCCCTTGGGCACACACCAGCCTCTGCCATTTGATCATTGGATTCCAGTTTGCAAACCACGTGTACTCAAGATTTCTGCCTTTCTCAGTGAACCTAAATTAATTACCAACTAATTAATCCCTAATTAATTTTTATTTCTTAAGCTACTGCCTCTATATTGTGATGAATTTTGTTACAAAGAAAATTGAAAGTCAAGTAGTGTCAGAGCCTAAAATTCTTCACTTCATTTGCTTTTGACCTTTAAGTAGCGTTAGAGCTTAAAATCTCGCACTTCATTTGCTTTGTGATCTTTCTATATTTTTACTTTTCCATTCAAGTTACCCATGTATAAAATGTATCCATGTAAGTTTATCACCAGATTCTCATGGAATCAAAGCATTTCCTTATTGAAGAGAGATGACATAAGTGTGCCCACAGATTGGTGGATGGAGACTGGGGGATTTCAGTGAGTTTGATGCACTTATTTTATTGGTTTACATTATGATAATTTTACTGATTTATTATTATTATCATTGCATATTCATAATCATGGTTTGGATATCCTTATTTCCCAGTTACACTAAAAAACTTCTGGAGGGCAATAGGCCTTAGATATCAGGTATTAGGCCTTAGATATTGGGCCTTAGACATTAGGTAGAGAGATATGTTTCTTACTCATTTACAGATTCAGAAGTAGGTGGTTTTAATATCTTCTCTTACCTACAATTCTGACTTTCCAGACTCTATTACTGTCCTTCCTTTTCTGATTTCTTGATTATTCATTGGTTCCAATGGTATACATTTTAGATCTTTAATTAAATCCTCCTTTCTGCCTAAACATAGTTTCATTTTTATTCCTGCAATGCTCAGATATCAATTGATGTCAAATGCATGCTGTTTGAATGCATTCCTTCCAGATTTTCTTGCAAAGAGGATGAGGGCTATGGCTTTTATTTCAGGTAGTATTTCAAAGAACCATTCTTGGCCACATGGATGGCAGAAGGGGAGGCAGGAGAGGGAAATGAGGTAGACATCTTTCCCAGGTCTTTACTAATTTATGAGGGAAATGGAAAACAGAAGATCAGATACCATTGGCCCTTTGCCAAACTGAGCTATGGTAGTGTTAGCTGAGACATAATCAATATGGAAGACTTGGTCTGCTGGGCCTTTTTAACTAGGCTCCTGCACTAGCCAAGTATCTGCTGCTGCTTTGTGGTGCCAGCCAATCTCAAGTCTTATGCAAACAAGAGCAGCCTCTGGGCATTCAGGTGCCCAAGGTCATGCTATTGCCTCACCTATCGCTTGACTCAACTCTCAAGTTCCAACTTCCAATTCCTCCTCATTCATGAAGTAGCTTCTTGGACCATTGTGACTAGGTTGGAGGAAATGGTGTTAAATCAGATATCTATTGTTGCTTAACCACTTATTCTAAAACTGAGCAGCTTAAAACAACGAGGAGAATGCCTCATCTCCCAGTTTCTATGAGTCAGGAATCCCGGTGTGAGTTAGCTGGGTTTCTCACAAAGCTGAGACCAAGGGCTTTAGCCATCTCAAGGTCTAATTTGGGATGAATCTACTTCCAAGTTCATTCCCATGGAAGTTGGCAGAACTTAGGCCTTTGTAGACTGTTGACCAGAGATATCAATTCCTTGCCTCATGGGCTTCTTCATAGGATAACTCAAAACACCATACCCATCTTCTTCTAGAGAGAAAGAATGTGCAGACATGAGCAGCCATGACAGAAACCACTACCACTTTCCAATCTAATCCTGAAAGTGGCAGCCCATCAGTCCTGCTGTTTTCTATCATCCCTGAGAAGTGAGCCAATAAGTTCAACACACATCAAGGGGAAGGGAATGATATAAGGGCATGGATAACAGGAGGCTGGGATAATTAAGGGCCATTGCACAAACTGCAGACAGGTGTAAATAGCTTGAAATGAAAATTCAAAGGCCTGCATTGCAGGTTGGGTGAGATGGTATATAATAAGCACTATGGCCAGGTCTCCCACAAGGCAGAACAGCATTGTATCTATTTCCTCCTCACCTCAACACATTGCCTGTGGTATAGTGGGCACTCAAGTACCTACATGTCCATGAAATTATATCGCTGTATTAAAAAGATGAGTCTCCCTGTTCCACGGAGATTAATGTTTGGCATTATCTTTTCTGGGCAGTTTCCTTTCTGTGTTTCATTTCCCTAGTGACTATCAAGGGAATAGATTAAGGTCTGAAATTAAATAATTAAAAAAAAAAAAGGAATAACTAAAGGAGACCTAGAATTACCTTGTTTGAATGACCTTTTTAGCCATAATTAGAAGTTTTTTCAAGGCCAGGGATATTCTTCCAATAGATGATAATAATTAAATTTCTTCATGACCTAGAAAACATCTTGTCTCCTAATCTGGGTGTCCCAGAGATTCACCAAATAGAAAACAAGAACCCTGTTATGGTAGTCAGGGAGAATTTAGCCCTGTTGTTTGGAGATGTCTAGGTAGGGTTTACCAAGTCTGGGAAAGGGGCTTTGTGTTTAATTTGAGTTATTTTGTAGGCAAGGATGCTATCTTGAGAAAACTTTTTAGAAATCTATGGAAACATATGTAGGCACTCCAAGCCTTTCAGAAATATAACTGGTTATTGCACTGGTGGAAATGGCAGAGTAATGAGGCTAAAATATTTTTTCTTCTGATGTGCTTTGTTAAGAATGACACTTGAAAGATGCCCAGGATTTCTATTGCCACCCTTGGAATCTCAGGATAAAATCCAAACTTTAGAGATCATGGAGTTCAAACAACCATAAAGGTCTTTTAGTTAAACTGATGACCACTCAAGGTAAGCAAGTGGTCAAGGTAGCATCCAAGGAAGAAAAAAGTATGTACATGCCAACCAGTTGAAGGTTATTCTTTTGACAGTCAATCCATGGTGGCAGCTATGTTTTCCAATATATTCCATTGGTTGTGAGTGGCAGAGGTCTGTTTGCATTACACACTGCTTAGCGACTTCTATGATTTAAACTCCATTCAGGCTTGCTCTGCATACTTTCCAGATCCCAAATGCAAAATGGTACCTGAGCCATTTTATAACTGATCCATGTGCGAGAAACTAAATAAGACAAAGCTTGTTTCAGTACGTACATTTTTTCTAAACAAGCAGGAGAACAAGAGGTGGTAAAATAAGGTATTATTCAATTCATTGAATATAGTAACAACTTGGCTCTGATTGTTAATGTTTGTCCCTGCCATGTAATGTATAGTTTTGTCAGATTAAAAACCCCCTTGGATGTAATTTTATTTACACCTACACACATATTTGTAACAGATGAACGACCGTTTCTGGGAAGGCTTAAAAAATAAAGAATCTGAGTTGTTTTTCTGCAGCATTGCCACAAGTTAGGCAAATGACTTCTTCACTTCCAACACCTGTAAAGGAGGAGATTGCACTGGATGATGTATAAGGCTCCTTCCAGCCTCTAACTTCCTTTAACCGTGATTCTTGTAGGGATCTTGGGAGGTGATGAAAGAGGATCTCACTTCTTTTTTGTCATCAATATCTATGATTCATGGCAGTATACATTTGTCCTTGAGTTAATGCTCTTTCTTTTAATGATAAAAATAAGCCTGTATTCCCATCTCTCATGGAGGCAATTGTGCTACTCAGAACCAAATAACACTCTCTTCCCACACTCTTCTGGTTACTGCTGCCTGTATTCAGTTTTACATCTCTGTTCTTATGGGGATGTCTTTGGCTGTAGAAAGACACTTTATCTCAGTTTCCAGGCAAATTACCAATTTACCAATACAAAGCTACACAATAAGAAGAAATGGAATCTTGGAATTTTTGTAAACAAATTGAATTGTTTATGAATCATTGGAATTACTGAAAACCACCTTAGTAAACATTAATTTTAAAAATATCCTTTCCTCCACTGTACAATAATGACTGGGAAGATAATTAGATCACTAACATGGGTGTTTCACCAAAGGATAAACCAAAAGAAGATATTATTGGATGTAGTAAATTCTGCATTCAAGTTCAAACTTGATTCAATCTCTCAATGAGATAAAAGGTGATATGGATAATTTAAATCCTCAAATACATGTTTTACTTGGGGGGCAGGGTTGTGTACCCAGGATTGAACTCAGAGGCACTTGACCACACTGAGCCACATCCCCAGCCCTATTTTGTATTTTATTTAGAGACAGGGTCTCACTGAGTTGCTTAGAGCCTCACTTTTGCTGAGGTTGGTTTTGAACTCCATATCCTCCTGTCTTAGCCTCCCAAACCACTGGGATTACAGGCATGTTACACCACACCCAGCTCAAATATATGTTTTTAAGTCCATTACCGCTTTTCTTTCAACCTTCTCTAAAATTTCACCTACAGATATTCTTAAAGGAATAATAGAGGAATAGAAATATTTCCACCTGTCTTCCTCTGTGGAAGAGGTACCACAGGATGAAAAGAAATGCATGAGAAGAGGAGAAAGTCAAACTGGATCCTTATTCACTACCTGAGAATTGTAGGTATATTAAGATCATTTTGCCAATCTCATTAAACCACCCAAAGGAAAAGTGGAAGCTCTTCCTAATCAGTGCTGTAGGAGACGTGGAAGGGGTGGGCAGACAGCCAGGGGAATCCAGAGGCAAGAAGCAGGAGGGAATTGTGGTTTGCTTTGGAAGGAAATCTGAACCTGGCCACTGTGAGTCCCTGCCCTTCTACTGAGGCTAAGTCTCCAAAAGCCTTGACTCTCTCACCTTAGGAAAGAAGTCATTTTTTTCCCTAAGGAGAAACATGGGGAAAAAGCAGGCATATGAAGGACGTAAAAAACAGTACAAAGATATGAATGCACTATAAATAAGCCATTTTGTTTGAACTGGAATTACCAAGAGGGGTACATTGTTTTAAGATAGGTGTACCCTTTTTGAGGAGGAGTTTCACTTTATGTGAGATCCCCCAAAAATGGCAGTTTGCAAAGTGAGGGGCAAGTCTGATCAATTATGATCCATAGCTAAAGGAAATTGGTTATGTCACATTCTGATAGTTTGATTCCCACAGTAGCATTCTTCCCCAGAGCATACATGGAAGTATATGATTTCTTCTTATGTCTTTTCCCAGCTCTCCTTCTTTCAAGATCCCTGGATATCTCACAGGGATCCTTTCCTCTGTGTCTTTATGTGTTTCAGGTATCTCTCCAGCTTCCTTTGCTTTGTTTCACCAAATCATGGTGGTCATTTTGTTAAGTCCTGTATCTTACAAGAGTTTTATGAATGAACAGAAGGAAGCTTGGCTCCCAGACCAGACTTGTGAATTCCTGTTCTGATTGTCCTCTGTGTATGTGTTATGGTCTTTGTCTTGCCTCTTTTGGGGGTAAATTCCCCAACCACAGCTGGGATTTCCTCACTGGTGATGGCCTGGTGACCCAAATACTGTCCTCATTTGGCTGAAAGGGAATGTTGATCCTATAGTCCAGTAGTTTATCTTCTTTTCCTCCACCATGAATTTTCTTTCCTTGTTTTTTTTTTTTTTTTGAGTCTGCTTCATTTATCCATTTTCTAAGCAAAAGAATAGCCAATGATTCTTTCAGCATTTAGTGCAAATGGGCTTTGCATTGTGCTAAGTATTTTGAATCTGTTGCCTCTTTAACTCTGCAGAGCAATCAGTGAACTTCATTATATCATGATCCCCATTTTGTAGATGGGGAAATCAAGGCTCAGAGTGAATATAGTTAGCAAGTACAAGTGTGTGCATTAAAAGGAAGTCTACTGACTTGAAATTCCATGGGTTCATATTTACCCAGAATACTTCCTTATAATTACTTTCATTAACTATGTTAGTTAGTGAAAACAGAAAAAGTAAAAATTTGTCCAAGGTATCCACCAAATGAAGGAGATAGAAGTCAAAAGAGAAATTAGTATATGATATAAAATACTTATAAGCAATGTTCTGTGGTGAGCAAAAATAAGGACAAAGACACTGGTTTTCCTCACTGAAAATGAAGGGTGTTCTGAAACAGTCCAGGTTAGTTTTAAAAGCAGGGTTTTCATGCTTCCTGCCAGGCCCCATGGTTTGCCTGCATAAGTTGTTGATATAAGTTCTGTAGAGGTGGGAAGAATAGTTTGAAAAGACATAAGGGCAGAACAGCCTCCTACTTCTGCTGGTAAATCCAAAGATCTCTGGATTTGGATTTAACATTTGAGAGGGAATATACTTCTGAAAATCCAAAATCTGAAATGCTCCAAAATCCAAAACTATTGGAGTGTCATTATTTAGCCAACAAGTGGAAATTTGTCAGGGCATAATCAAAATGCAGATATACAAAAAATTGTATAAAATTATCTTCAGGCTATGTTTATAAGGTATATATAAAACATAAATTATTTTTGTGTTCATCCTTAGGTTCCATCCTCAAGAGGTGTGTACAAATATTCTAAAACCTGAAAAAATCATAGGGCTGAAATCCTTCTGGTCTCAAGCATTTCAGATAAGGAATATTCAATCTGTATATGCACATTTGTGTTTGAATTCATACATATATACATATTTATTATATATACACATATACATAAATAGACATATGCACAAATATACATAAGCCTATTTATATGTAAATCATATACACACAAATCTATACATATATATCGCTATATAGACTATAGAAGGTTTGAGGCTGGCCTCAGCAACTTAGTGAGATCCTATCCAAAAAGGGCTGGGGATGTAGCTCAGTGGTAAAGTGCCTCTGGATTCAATTCCCAGCACCAAATAATAACAATAATAATAATTTAAGTGTTGAATAAACTTAATTAACAGAGCAATACCAAAACTGTTATATGTATACCTCATCATACATACCATACATTGTGTGGTATAAGGTTATCTTTGGTTTTATTCTTCAGTCTTACAAGAAGACTGAAAAGGGGTTTTATGTTATGAACTTCTGCATATTCAAACTAATTGTGTGTGTGTTTATGTGTGTGTGTGTGTGTGTGTGTGTGTGTGTGTTAGGACCCAGTACTATTTTGGTAAGAATGAAACAGGAGCTAGATGGGGTTCTCAAGATCAGGTCACCAAAAGGTTGTGAGTTTTCTATAATCAGAGTCATGGAGAAGGCAGCAAGAAATTTAGAACTGAAAGAATTTTGGATTAATTGTCTGAGTCTTTTCTACCTATAAAATCTAAGGCCCAGATAAGTTAAATGACTTGAACAAAGAACAAATAAGGGGAACATACTTTGTATTTAGAGCTTCTGTCTCACAAAAGGGTCTTTTTCCCACCTCGTCATGCATTTCACATTGGACATATGGGATTCTTTCTAGCATAGACCAATTAGAGTGAAGTCTAGGCTGGAAAAGTCAAATACTAAAGGTTATATGAGACAAGAGAAATTCAGATTTGCTCCTTACAAATTCCTTTAGGAATTCAAACTCAACTAAATAAAAGTAAATCCCTGATATTACAGAAGAGCCTGATCAATGTCAGCTACCTTTTAGCATTGATTCAGGTGATCCCCAGTCCCAGGCAAATGAGGGTTTCTTCTGGGGGCTGTCACACCACACTGCTGCCATTTGCCTTCGTGACACAAGCAGGGAGGAAGACAGTGACAGAACGTTTTTCTTTTCTGCCTCTTTCATTTTTAAATGGGTGGTGACATACTTCACAGCAGCATCTCCAAACAAAAGATGACAAATTCCCATTTATTTTCCATCGGTGGCAATGTGCAAGAGGTTGGACTGAGTCGGAGCTTGGTATTCCCAAGGCACAGAAGTTATATTTCCACAGCGCCATGGAGCTCCTATAAAAATAACCATCCCATTGCCAGTTGGTTTGTCAGGAGTATTGGCAGATTGAAGAAGACTTATTTGATTTCACTAAAGCTATTAGTTTGAAACTCTGATCTGTAAATCTGGATGGGAACCTCACACACGGAAAGGATGCTGCCCGCAGCAATGGTTTTTGTACGTTATCAAAAACAAAGGTCATGTAAAAACACTAGATCGAAAATAGAGCCCTGGAAATGCAGCAAAGGATGAAGGGAACTTTTATTGAACTCTTGTATTGTTCTCAGCATTGAAGCAGGAATATACTGGCTTTGTCTTTCTTCTTCTTTTTTCTTTTTCTTTTTCTACTAGTACCATTATATATACGTGGGAGGGGGCCAGAGGATGGGGACTGCAGTGTATAAAAAAGTTTTGCTGTCTTTGTTGTTGTTTTTCCTTATGTAAAACTAGGCCAATGTGACATTTTCTATTAAAGGGTGTTTCTTTAATATTCCAGTAGAATATTTTGTGCTAGACAATGCCTAGAATCTTGATAGTATTAATAAGTAAAAGCATAGGGAACTTTAAGAAAAGTTATTAGGGTTATTATATGTAACCTGTTTTAAAACCTCTTTTTGAATGGGGAATTTTAACTATCAGAGCTAAGTTATAGATAATTGAACTGTAGTGACTCCTTCAAGGACAGCATGGGGCATGTTCTGTACCCCATTGTGGTGGTGGTAGTGTGAACTTACATGTGTCCGCACTTATTGAACTGCACATCAAAAAGAAAACATAATTCAATTTCAATTCTGGATAATTTTAAAAAATAAAAATTAAAAAATGCCAATAATCCATTGCCAATTGTGTGTCAGTGTATGTTGAACGAAATTATATCACTTAATGTTGTTAACTGGCTTTTAAAATTTAATTAATTGAAAAAGGTATCACTCCTTACACAAGATAAAATTGTCACCTTTTTACATCAGTTTTTTAAAATTATTCTTTCTTGGTATCTGTAATAATCCAGGGCTATGTCATTGCCTGTCCCTCTAGACTTATTGAAGAATCGGAAAAATCAGGCCTGCAGGATTCAGGGTGATGGGAGAGAGTCTCTGGAGTGCCTTCCAAGAGGTCAAATGTGGTGACTTTGGTTGGTTCTTATCCTTGTCTTTCTCCAGTCATCAATTATCCTATTGATTTTTTTTTAACAAAGGTCAAGCACATGTTTGTAGGTGACACCAATTGCTTCAGGGAGTTTGTCCCTTCTCCTTACTGTTCTGATTTAAACCCCTCGCGGCATTTTCTACTGCATGGATAGTGATAAATGGGGTTGAAAGTGACATAGAAATGAACTCAGAAGTAAGTTTATAGCACTGCCGGGGACCATCTGTTAATGTAAATGTTTAAGGTAAAATGCATTAAGGCTTAAGAGCTGACGAGACATTTTATTTGCCTCCTGCCTTTGGGATTAAGCCTGGTTCCTGCCTCAGTCTAGAGGGTTCCTGGCTAAACTCAGTAGTTCAGTTTTACTCCTTATCTGCTCATATTCATTTTCTGGGACAGAATCTTGAGCACTTACTCAAATTGTACTTAAAGTAACTGAGTTAAATGGTAAAAATTAGGAGTTCTGTCAGTTTCTTGTGGTGTTTTAAAGTATTTAAATCCAGTACATTTTTATGGCTACTTATAATTTATAAACACCTACATTTGTTGTCTTCAGTATTAGAAAGTAAAACACTGTACTGTACTTTAGGTCTTCAATGTCAATCAAGATATAAATAATTTAGAAAATGAATGAATTGGTGTTGAGATCCCTATTAAAGGTACTTGAATTATGTCATAAATTTCTGGCAGTCTTATAACAGAAGAGAGACACTTAAAAGTGCTTGTTTTATTTTTAACCCTTGGAAGTACATCATTGAAGAGGAAATTTAAGTAAAATCTCTTTACTGGTGACAGGAAAATGTTCTTCTTCAAAAGGGAAAATCAAATTCACATAGTAGACATAAATCAATAATTTTCATTTCAGATTTGACCTACTAATTTAATGACTTGCACTTACAGAAGGTTTTATGTTCCATAGCTGACTCACCCAGGTGAAAGAAAGCACAGAAAATGAGCATAATCAGAGGGAGAGAATAAAGGAGGGAGAGATAAGAATAACGTGAGGTGTGACTATAAATAGTTTTATTCAAATAACTGAATAAAACGCTTGTTTCAACTAGGATTCATATTGGGGTTTTGTTTTCTAGAAACCTCTGAGTTTGATGAGGTAAAACAGTGATTACAAGTTGCATGGTTTCCCTTGGGGTAGAGAATACCTGTTTAGCTGGAACATCTCTTATGAGCCTGTCTCTGAAGCTTGTCCTTTGAGATCAACAAAGAGTCCGATTTTCTCATCTCCCCTATGAACTGTGGTTGACTAATGCATAATTAAGATCACTGTGGAGTAGTGATAAGGGATGAAGAATCTGAATTCTTCCATGAGGCTTTTTCCACTACCTATTTTACAAGACCCTTCTTGTGGTTCTCACACTGTGGACTCTGGGTAGCTTGAGAGTGAGGGGCAAGGAGTTCGTGGGAAGATGATCAGAGGTAAAATGGAAAGTAGAGGCATTGAGCTACAAGGACAAGACCAAGAGAGAATCTGAGGGGAATCATGCCTCTTAGTCTAGATAACCTGCTACACGTCACTCAGCCCATTTCCTTTATAACATGAGGTGGAAGTTGACCACTCCTGAGGAAAAGCAATATTCCCAAGGTTATGCATCTGATCAGAGGTAGAGGCAAGATAGAAACCCTCACCCTCCATTCCTGGACCACTCTTTCCTCCATGAGACCATCATTCCTCTCTGCAACTTGGGATCTTAAGCTCTCTTTGAAATTTCTTAAGAAGTGTTGTTTTAATCTTCCCATCTGTCTATTCTAGAAGCCATATATTGGGGAAAGCTAAAAGGGCAACACAGAGTAACATCCCCTCTTGAAGCATTTGTCCCATTTTAAATTGAAAGCTCATGTTGCAGAGATGTGAGTATGCATGGGAAAAATGGAAATTCCCAGTTGACCACTCTACACTTGATCTGATGGATTTTGGAGAATCATCACATATTCTTGAGATATGATGTCAGCATTTAATGAAAAGATGTAAACTGAAGAATTTTCCTCAATTTTCAGGGCCTGTAGAGGTAATTTATATTCAATTATTCTTTGAATCTGTTTCCTAATAAATGGAAAAGTAGATAAATTTAAGTATAACATGAAAAACATTAAAACTTTTCCGTATGCAAAGTCAAATATTTCACCTGTAATTACAAAATCTCAGATATTCTTCATGGAGATGAGCAGGGATTTCAAGAGCCATAGACAGAGGTCTTCCTTATAGATCTATAAATGTAAAAGCTTCTGGCAAAATTGAATGGGAATTAAAGAAAGCAATTATCTGTACAAGTCCAGATGAGGAAGAGTTTGCATACCTTCCCAGAAACAAATAGTGTTCTAGAAAGGGAAATTAATATTTAGAACAACAACTTGGCAAGACTTGTGCTTTGTCTGGACAAAGCTCCATGGGAGCATAGAACCAGTTGCACCAGGGCAGGTAGTGGAGCCCTCCTGCTGGTGGTGACATTTAGGTAGTTTTGAGGAAAGCAGATTTCCTGGTAGAGAAGGGAACATTGCAAGTTCAAGGCCAGCCTGAGCAACCTAGCAAGACCCTGTCTCAAAATAAAAAAAAAATAAAAAGTGTGGGGGATGTAACTCAGTGGTAGAGCACCCCTGGGTTCAACCTCCAGTACTGAAAAAATAAAAATCCCAACACTCCCTTTCCTTGACATCTTCACCACGTTCTTTTAAAGAAGCCTACACACAACTCCTTGAACAGGAAATATCAGGTAACCACTACAATCCCAACTAAAAATCTTTCATTTTTAAGAAATTTTCTGGAAGAGTCCTCTGAAGAGAAGATTAGAAGATGCTTTTAGGTGCACTGGAGAAGAATATGTGCTGCTCAGTCACTTGTGTTTTTGAGAAATAACAACTAGCCATTCTCTGTTTAAAGCAGCACTGGTACTCAGGTGAGCTGAAGCAGAGTTAGAGTAACTGGAAATTGCCCAAAGCTAACTGCACTTGAAATGAGATGTTAAATCCCCTCAGGAACAAGGCAGAGTTTTTCCCTTATCACACAAGGGCAATAGCACGTGATAGGTCAGGGAAAAGAGGATTGCCAGATCCCCTGCCCACCTTTGCAGTGTTTCAGATAAATAATTTTATCCCCTGAGCTCTGAAGTGCCTCAGCTTACACTTAATAAGAAACAGTGCTTGAACCTCTCTCATTCTGCTCACCTTCTTGCACTTCTCTCTAAAGATCAGCATAAAGTGACCAGAAGCCTATGGCAAAATGGAAGCCCATTACTAGCTCCTGCTAAAGGTGGTAAAAGGCGGTGACCCATGCCCTCCTCCTCCAGTTATCAACATCCTTCCAGATACAGCCAAGAGGGAGAAGGAGGCCAGCGGGCATGTGAATGCTCCTAAAAGCCTTCCCTTTCCCTGAAGTTCTCCTATATTCATGTATATGTGTATATGTTATGGTTTGGATGTGAGGTGTTCCACAAAATCACATGTGTGAGACAATGCAAGGTTCACAAGAGAAATGATTGTGTTATGAGTCTTAACCCAATCAGTGAATTAATCCCCTGATAGGGATTAACTGAGTGGTAACTGAAGTGGTAGGGTGTAACTAGAGGAAGTGGCATTGGGGCATGGCTTGGGTATATATATTTGTATCTGACAAATGGAGATCTCTCTCCTCTGCTTTCTGATCATTATGTGAGGTGCTTCCCTCTACCACACTCTTCTGCCATGATGTTCTGCCATACCTCAATCCTGAAGAATGGGGCCAGCCTTCTATAGACTAAGACCTCTAAAACCATGAGCCCTTAAATAAACCTTTCCTCCACTATAGTTGTTCTGGTCAGGTCCTTTAGTCACAATAGCAAAAGAGGCTGACTAAAACAGTATAATATATTCTTGAATATTTCTGTACTGTAAATAATGAGAAAAGCAAATATGTTGGATTTGCCCCATGACCTGTGCTTAGGTCAAAAAGTGGTAAAGCGCTTGACTAGCCTGTGTGAGGCACTGGGTTTGAACCTCAGCACCACATGAAAAAAATAAATAAACCAATAAAATAAAGGTATTGTGTCCATCTACATCTAAAACAATTTTTTTTTAAAGTATCAGTTCCTCCAATGCAGCATCTATGGAAGAGAAAGATTAAATTAGAATATACTCAAGGCTTATGTATAAGAGAAAGATTAAATTAGAATATACACAAGGTTTAAGTAAGTTAGTCATTTAAATGTAAACTTATTTATTTATTTTACTGTGTTGGTTTTCATACTCCTTGATTTCTCTTTCTCATATGTTTTTGGACATCGTGTTGAGAAACGTGAATTCGTGGTAATAGGAACTTAGAAGCAAGGCAGCTTAAAGCATGGTGGAGCTGCTTAATTTAAAAAGATATCTCTACTAATCTATGTAATTCTTAATGATTTAACAACTGCAGGATAGTTAAATGAAATTTCGAGTGTAGGGACAATCTGCAGGACTGACCATTTTGTGGATGACTCTGTGACATCGACCAGAGAAAAAACATGGCTTCATCATTCCAAATCACTGTCCAGCTTCTTGGGATATGGAATAGCTGCAGGAAGGTGTAGAGGTAGAAGGTTCAACTCCTTCTCAAAACTCTTGTCTTTTATAATCCTCCTTGTCTTCCATCTCTTCTGCCTTAGAGGAGAGGAGTCAATGGAATTTATGTATTTTGTGCCATACATAAAGCCCTAGGAGGGAAGCACCACTTCCTTCAAAGCATTAATAATCATTAATCAAAATGATCATTAATAATTGAAAAATATGATTTTATCACAGAACAGTATATTGACACTTTAAATACCAAATAAAATAATTTTTAAAAATCTTCTTTGAGTTTCTGAGAAATTAAGTTGACAGCAGACAAAGAAGTTGCCTTATTAAGATGCTTGTTTGCTTTGAGTTTCCATGGATGAGAAGAAATCAAACAATCAGAGAGGAGGAATAAAAAAAGCAATAGATGAGAATAGCATCATAAACAAAAGCAGGCGGACACTTATCTCTACAGATTGGAATTCTATCTCCTTTATACTGCAGATATTTCATACATGAGAGGAAAAGGCCAAACATAGTAATGGGTTCTTGCTTTTTACTTTCTGCCTCTTCAATTTTTCAAGAAACACTAAACTCACACCTAGGAATATTTTGACAAGCTTAGAAACTTTTTCAAAAAATAACTCTTGTGCATAGCAAGACGTTACTAAAATCAGATTTTTTTCCCATGGAGATGATGACTAGAGAACTTTTCATTCACACCCTTAAACTCATGCAGAGAGCAGCTAAGATCTTTCCTACTTCTGGACATTTTCTGCACCGTTCAGTTGCCTTGAAGGAAGCACACAGAACTCCCCAAAGGGAATTGCTTGAGCTCATCATGCTTCTTGTCCTGTTTTAAGAACACTTATTCGACCTGAGTTAAGATAATGACCTTTTATTTCTCATTTGGAGGCAGAAATCAAGTGAAAATTTTGCTTTATGCTTGTGTTTTTAAAATAATCATAAAAATCATACTGAAGTACTTCCTTAACTCAAACATTGGGACTAACACATTTGTGATCACTTTAATCATAAAACTACATTTCCCGTGGTATATCAGAGAGTACTATCCATGTTAGCAGGGTCCCCCTTCCACATTAACAGTTTTACAGAGGACTGAATACCACTTTAGAAATATTTTCTCCCATAAATATCAAGAAATTTGGGCTAAGGGTTTAATGTTGCCGGGTTCTAGATTGGTAAGAGAATCATTGCCTTATGTGGAAAAGCTACCTTTGAACTTCTAACTAATTGCTTTCCAGCTAATGTGTTATGGGGATTATTAAGGTCTTTGAATATGTACTTCTGAATGTGGATGACATGAAATGAATATTTTTAGTTTCAGTTAGCTTTCCACTACTCTAACAAAATACACTACTTAAAAAGAGGAAAAGTCTATCTTGTCTCACTATTTTGATAGTTTCAGTTCATGGTCAGTTGGCCCCATTGCTTTGTGGCCAGTGGCAAGACAGTGCATGGCAGGAGTGCAGGGCAGGGGAAGCTGCTCACCTCATGGTAGCCAGAAAGCAAACAGAAGTAAGCAGATTGGCCAGAGTTTCAATATCTCCTTCAAGGGCACTCCTTCAGTGACTTCCCAGTAGTGCCAGGAGCTGAGGACCAACCCTTCAACACATAGGCCTGTGGGAAACACTCTCCCATTGATAGCACCAGGCATTTGGAAGTTCTTGCCTTGCCTTTAGATAAGAGGAAATTAGCCTGGCTACTATGTATTGAAGTTCTCATGTAAGACATGTTCCTTCCCCACCCTGGAATCCCAGTCTTCCAGTTGCATTTCATTCTGGGTTTTGCCTCTGTCCTTTCTCTTTTTACTTTGTTTTTTGTTACCCTGCTTGACCCACCATTTTACCAGAGCATCATGTATCTTCTTTCTCCTTAACCCACAGGCCCCTTTTAGTTGTTCTGTTCTCCCTACAACTTCTACTATTCTCATGACCTCTTATCTGGTCCCAATTCCACCCTGGTACCTCTTTGCTTTCAATTGTTTTTTCTTGCCCAATATCCACTCTTCGAAAATCTTCACTCCCAAGCCTCGTCCAGCTGTCGAAAGAGGAAAATCTGAACATCTGACCGTTTTTAGGAGATAGGTTTTCTCCATCCCACTGCAGAGTACATAGTAGGTGCTCAACAACACAGAACCTGCAGTTTACATCCAGTCACACGTGATATTTGACAGAAACTAGGCCTCTTATGGAAATTGATGGATACTTTCCCTACACTAAAGGCCTGACATTGTCAGAAGGGACTTCAAGTCCAAGACTTAGGGACAAAGAACCTGGAGGAAAAAAAGTGAAAGTACAAAAGCAGACAAACCATTTGTGTAAGAATGACAGGGAACTCATGAGAAATTCCCTGTGTTTCTGGGAATATAGGGAATTTGCACCCCAAATTCTTTTCAGTGGGAAAACAGTAGCATCTCATCATGTCATCTCACTAAAGAAAGTGGCCCAAAGCAGAAAAGAGAGACTTAACATTCTCAATCCTTTACCCTTAACAAAATTCTGCTCTGATCAGCATTGTTCTTGGGTCTGGGTGTACTTCAATGTTATAAAAGCACCTTGCCTATTTCCCAGTACACAGATCGTTGGTACTGGAAAAATATTGACCATGAAAAGGCTGAAGAAAGCTGGGCATATTGCATAGGCCTTGCATGTAAAGATACAGAGTTTGCATTAATACAATAGAGAATAAGAAGCTCCACAAAATATTCCTGAACATAACATGCTCTTTTTCCTTTTTTTTTTTTTTAACCCACATGTAAAAGACAGGAAGAATTGGTAACAGTAGCATTTTATAACTAAAATATAAGTTGCACCTGGCTCAGATTCAGCTTCTGATTCCTCAGGAGGTTTTCACACCCATTCTCCTATTCCTGCTTTCCAGCTGATTTGACAGAAGGACAGAAGGATTAAGAAATCAAGTAGCTTATCTGAGAGGTTCCCCACAGGGCACTTTGTCCCAGGTGTTCCTGCTTGTAGCTTATGTAATCAGACTGTTCTGCTTGCTGAGGGTATTACTATAAAGGTGATTGTTTGAGTCAGTGGGTGATGGTGTCAGGGTAATTATAGCCAGGTGATGTGTGATCTTAAAGACCTAGTTGGTGCCCCAGGAGGCCGAGACAGGGCCTCTTCCTGTACCTTTGCAATGGCACATTCTAAACCACGGTGGCTTCCACCTCCCAAATAGGAACAAAAGTGAATGATTAAGGGGGACTGTGTGTTCCAGTGCTTCAGGGAGAAAAATCTCCAAGTTAATCTTTTCTAATATGTCCTTTTTGTTCCATTTATGTTTTGGTTAGTGTTCTTTGTTCACTTAAAATGGAACTAAACCAAATTATTAGAAATGAATTTGGCTTCCCATGATGATCTTTAATAAAAGCACTGATTAAAATTACTTTAAAAAAGGAAATATGAAGGTCAATAAATTAGCTCTATTTCTTTCTGTCTTTCAATATTTTTTAAAATTTTCTCTATTTTAAGATCATTTTCAAAACCTGATTCTACATCTAATTTAGTTTGAGATGAAACTAAAACTGTTAATTGTTCATGATTTGTGTCCCAGTTGTGGCCACTAGTCCTCATATATAGGTAATTGGTGAAACTGTTAGCAGAGTATCTGGACACAGGCCTCAGCTTCCCTGTGAGACTAAAGAGATGGTCATGTCCTTAATTGTTTTCTCTCAATCTTCTTTTAATCACATGATTAAGTAGAAGTCCTCTGATTATCTATAGCCCTGCTAAATGTCCTAGACATCCCTCCTTTTCTGTATGTGTAGAAATGTGTAGCTTCCACTTAAAATCAGATAGAAGTTAAAGTTTTGTTGAAGCTGTTTCCTGATACTGGCTTCCAGATTGAGGTAAATGAGAAGAAAATTGGCCAACCAGTTTTTGCCATACCATAGTAGGTTGATTCAACAGTTTAATGAACTCTGTGAGGGACTATAGCAAACTTCCACATGGCTCCATCCTTCTTGAAGATCTTTCAGAGTGTCAAACCCTTGGGACTTCTTTCTTCCCTGTTTTAAAAAGAAAAAAGAAAGATTTTCCCCCAAGGCCCTTTCCAGCTGGGTTTCAACTCTGGAACTTTCTGAGGTGCCTACCTCTACCTACATGGGCATTATAGGGCTTGGACTTTAAGATTAAGGTGTGTTCAGAAAGCTAGTGTGTCATCTGGGTTCACTGACTCACACATTCATTTATTCATGCAAAACATTTATTTACCATTAACCTTATGGCAGGCACTGAGCACAGAAAAGCAAAACAAATAGAGCCCATCCTTTGCCAAAGGACTTTAAGAATCAGTGATGTATACAAATGAAGAAACCGGAAATTGAATGAGGGTATAAGTAGTACATTTACCAGCCAATTGTAGCCGCTTCTGAGGCAGTCTTGAGCGGGTGAGGAGGAGTTCCCTGGACAAGAAGACATCAAATTCAAATACTGAAGGATGCTTAGAAATGAGCCAGATGAACAGAGGTATTGGGAAAAGGAATGTAGAGAAAGCGGAAGCCACATTCCAACGGTCCTAGAGAGCTTGTCAGGGACTGGTAGCAGAAAGCACATGGTGCCTGAAAGAGGCAATAGCAGGGCATCACTTCAGCCTAAAGGCCTCATAAAGGAGGGTGAGTGTCATTCTGAGAGTCATGGGGAACAACTGAGAAATTTTGAGAAGCAAAGTTTTCTGATTTATGAAGTTTATAAGGTGGATAATGGATGGAAAGGGACAGAGACACCATTAGGATGCTGCTGAGGATTCTGGGTGAGAGAAGATAGGGGTGTTAACCAGGGGAGTGGTGGTGCTGCTGGGGAACTGTGCATATTCTCATCAATCTTCTCTTGCATTCCCTGAGCAATGAGCAATTGCTTAAGCACCAAAGTTGAGTCTGGCAACTCTGAGAAACTGCATAAACCATGGGTGAAGCAGTTAACTCTGACATTGCAAAGCTGAATGTGCATGCTGCAGAGGTTAGATAAATATTTGTCTCTGGGGGACATACACGTGTGCATTTTTTTATTTTGTTTTGTTTTCAAGAGATAATTGCACCCGAGGCTGGAGCTTGCTCACCCTATCTTTTGGACTCATTGTACAGTGCCTGGTCTATTTTCTACATGACTGGGCTTTACTTCAGAACTGAAGAGTCATATATCATTCTGATTGATTTTTTTCTTTATTTCTTTTTCTTTTCCTTTGCCAATAAAAAGGGGGTAGTGAAATAGAGATTGCTATGAAGCATCAGGGCAACTCAACTCAAATATGCAATTATCAGGAGATCCCCCAATTCTGGTGCGTCTTGTGCTCCTGTCCTCCTCTTGTTTTGTCTTCTCAGAGCTGGAATAAAGAAACAAAGGGTCAAATGAGGTCAGGCAATGGGTAAAGGACAGAGAAAACAGATAAGCAGTAGACTCTGCAAGTGTTCCAATTTCTGCTGGAAGGGAATAGTAAGACAGGGACATAGCAGAGATATGGGATGACCAGCCAGTGTCCTGAGCAGTGGGATACAGCTAAGTCCTTAATTGTCCACCAATGCTTTCGTTGCTTCTGATTCTCGGATTTGCCTCCAGTCATGGTTTCTGTTTTAGCTTCTGTTCTCCTTAGTACCACTGCAAAGGCAGAAACCCCCAAAGTACAAACATTCATTTTTTATTAAAGCAGAAACTTGCAGAATGAAGAGTTGTGTGCAGTTCTGTTTGTGTGTGTGTGTGTGTGTGTGTGTGCGTGTGTGTTTGTGCATGCGTGTGTTTGCAAAACAACCCTTTATAAGGATAAGTGGATTTGGCACAGTGGATGGGATTGTATCACAATGAAATCCATGCTACTTTTTCAGCTTACAGTCCCTCTGTTCTGCAAAACTTTTCCTTCTCTTTTCAAACCTTATGAAATTCTAATTTCATCCTATTCATTGATACAGTTCTAAAGCATTAGGATCTCCACCCCAAACAATCCTTCCAACATAGGTGTATTCTTCATCCTCAAAGAAACATAGGCCTATTAAGATTTTAAGGGAGATCTGAGATTTCTTAGAAAAGAAAAAAAAAAAGGAAAAGAAAAAAAGGAAAACCACAGACAGTTAATATCTACTAGAAAGCTGTAGATATGCATGCCCTGATGCTGAATTCTCTGTAGAGATCAAATGTTGAGGGGGAAAGTGCTAAGAGTTAAAAAATACTAAAGAAGATGGTAGATGGATCAAAAATGAGCCTGAATAAATTTCCAACTTATATGTTTTGGTGTTGATAAGATGGTGATAAGGTGTACGCATTTAAGTGTGTGTGTGTATGACTGTATTGCGGTGTGTGTGTGTGTGTGTATGTGCATGTGTGTATATGAAATGAGGAAAAAATACCAATCCATCTGAATAGACAGGCCATTTTGTTGGCTGTAAGGAACTCCTGAGCATTCAGAGATTAGAAGCAGTCATAATTTTTGACTGCCATGCTTTATGCTAATGTGGCTGTCCCCTGTTGTCTGCTTCTGCTGAGACAGCCACTTTACTCCTGCTTAATTTTCTCCCTAATGGTAGTGGTAGGGGCTTGGGTAGCTATAGTCAGCTTTTACCAATTTAACTGGCTGCCACCACAGGCCATTATAAATTATTATTCTTATTTAGCACTTGAATCTACAATTTATTTCTTTCCTTCATGTTCTGTAAAATATAGTTATAGGTTTACGTCTAAGTTAGCTATTCTTCTTTCTTATAATTCCAATCTGTCATTTGCAATAATCTAAATTTTAGATGCTAAACATTTGTAGCCCCCTCAAGATAGACTGCTAAGGTATCAAGGAACTCTACTCACTCACTCAAGTAGGCATTCATTCATCTTTGTGTGCAATAAATATTTATTGAGCACCTAATTTATACCAGGTAATGTTTTAGGTAATAAAGATAAAAAAAATCAACAATATGGTTTATTGGGGACAGATATTACCAGGAATGTCTAGAAAATACTAAACAGGTTTGAGAAAAATGCCTTCTCCTCGCTGATATTCTCAGTATAGTTTTTCCTCCCAAACTGTCAATACATCTCCATGGGAACCCTTGCAGTTTTATTTTTATTACTCTTAAAGTCTGCCTTCTGGGTTTCAGGAAGTTGTCTTTGCTTTCAGTACTTTCTCCCTAATACCTCAGGAAAACCACTTCCTTACTTCCTATTGATGATGGTTTTGGAGTGTGAAAATGATCACTGGAAACCTGAGCATGGAAATCTTGTAAAATGCATGTACATCTGGAGGAGCAAAGGAACACTTTCTGTTCTGGATTCTAGATTCTAGAAATTTTTTGAAATTTCTTACCATTTTTCTAGTTGTACAGTTTTTGGTTGATTGACTTTTCTATTTCTCTCTCTCTCTCTCTCTCTCTCTCTCTCTCTCTCTCTTTCTCTGTCAACTATCAAGTAAGTAATGATTTTTCTCTTGTGTGTGTTCTACCACTGATAACTATGTGAACACAGCACTTCCTAACATTTCTGAGCCACAATTCTTTGCCTTTAGAATTGGATAATACTTCCTGTAAATATTGAGATAATATGTGGGGAAAAACTGTCATCATATCATTTACCTTGTCCATGCTGGCTCCCATCAGCCTCAGGACATCTTGATCTCCTTTCTCCTGGAACCTATTGTTCAAATCTTCTCTTTGACTTTTCATATCTCGTGGGTCTAAATTCTCTTCAGGTATTCCTGACCTCCTAGATTGACCCTGTTATGCCACTTATCATTTCAGTCTGATAATAAATTAGCATGATCCTGACAGATTTAGATATTTAAGATAATTGTGATATGTGGTGATGAGCAGTTCAGCCTTATAGCAACTTTTCAATGACCCCATCAAGGTGGATGGATCCCTGGCTGAAATGATCTTTTTCAAATTCTGTCTTGGTACCTGTAATTTCTTCAATCTAGTCTCATTCCTTGACGCTTTAAAGGTTTCTTGAATTTTCTTCTAAATATCAAGTACTCTTTGTTAGCACCTTTAATGATCAGCAGCTGAAACCTGAGAAGGGTAAACTGGATCAAGGTCTTGCATAAATGGAGCCTAACTTGGAGTTTGAGAACAGAGGAACCAAGAGAAGAAGCCCCAGGAGCAAAGACAGTTTCATATCTCAGCCTTATCAAGAGCTGGCCTACTATAGCCCTGGGGGTCTGGCTATTGCTAGTATCTAAAAATGTTCTGGCTCTGTATAGTTTGGCTGAGGAAGAGACATAGTTTTTCAACAGTGAACATGGTCAATGTAGTGTGTTGGTACATCTTGGAACATTATGGTGAAAATTAGGGAGTGAATTTACATTGAGTTTCAAGAACAGACTTTTGACTAGGCAGACTGTGTTGATGAGCACAAAGTCCAGAAGGAAACCATCACTGAATGAGTAATTTGTGGCCAAACTCTATGAACCATTAGCATTCCTTGACTAGAATATGTGACCCTGGCACATCTATTTCCTCTGATTTTCTAAATTGCATTCTATGGGTGTGCTAGAAACGAATAACTCTCCATACCTAGTTATTTCAATATATCCCTTCTCACTTTAGAAGGTGGGGCTTGTGTATATGCTTTGTGTGAATGTGGTGTCTCCTGCTACTCAATGCAATAGGTTCCCATGGTGCTAATATATAGGATTCTCACAGTTTGTGCTCCATGTCTGAAATGCTGTACAAAATCCCAATAGATGGCTGCAAAGCCTGCCCTGAAGATCAAATAAAGGATATACATGCAAGTTCTTTGCAAGTGCTCAGCAAGTTGTTTGGGTTTCTATAGTCCTCCTGCAGCTGACTCTCAGGAAGGGAGGCCTCTACAAGAAATTTGTTAATGCCTCATCTCTGGGGAACACCCCTGAGTCAATATCTAAACCTAGATTGTAGAGAAAACTAAAATAATGAGCCCTTGGCAAAGTTACCTGGGAAGAGGACAACCCATAATACTTATTTTAGCTGGGACTTAAAATAACTTTGTTATTACTGAATGAAAGCACCCCTGTTGTCTTACTCTGGATGCACCAGTCTGCTGTAGCTGATCTCAGGTTTACAGTATGAGAATAATCTAAATTTGTACCCCTTGTTTTAAACTTGTACCTCAAACCCCTAAAAAGTACATACTTTATTGCATATGCTTTCTAAAACTGTTTACTTGGCAGTTTCGTTTGTAGCCTCATTGCATTTTCTCCTCTAATTAGCAGATACGTGCATCATCTCTTGGCGATAAGCAGGGTATTATCTTCTTCCGCATTGGGTGGCTTCCTAGGGATGGAGCTCATGGCGTCGCTCGCTCCGGCTCTGGGTGTCTGCACGCCTTCCCACACATTCTCACCCTACCACACTTCCCTTGAAATGTTGCTGAGCCTGGCTAATTTAGCTCCTTTCTCTAATTTAAGTTGCTTTCATTTAACTTGGGTTGAGAATATCTAATTTGCTCACAGAGCTGTTGAGTTTTAGGGCTTAGAGTGTTGTTCTCCATTGAGATTTCTGGACACCACAGTGGTTACTGGCATAAAAAGCACACAAGAGTGTTCTTAACAGCAAGTGACCCCTATGACTTGCTGCTCCAGAGATCTGCACAACTTGACAATCAAAGTCCAGAGGTAAAAATAGATTTTTCTCATCTATCTCTCTTCTTGTTATGAGAAAGATTTTTCCTAGTCTTCAACCCACTCCACCCTATGTCTCAGCAGTGGTCCCCTTATTCTTTTTGGTCAAAATTGGGTTCATGGTTACCCCTAGATCAATCAACAGCAGCAGAAAATGAACTTTCCATGATTAGTATGGTTCAATCACTATGTATCTCTGGAGCTGGTCCATCTTCTTGTATATAGCATTTGTCCAGTATGCCCAATTCCTGAGAAAATATCAGAATTTTATTATTTAGTAGAGAAGAATAGATGTGGAATAAGCAGCCACACAATAGTGCTTGGCATGGGAAGACTTGTGGATGGGTTTCTAGGTACTTTGTGTGTCATTTGCAAGTGTGTAAACAGAGATTGCTATGGTGTCTGAGATTTTGGTTTTTTTTTTTTTATTAACTGTGTTATTTCTATGTTGGAAATAGCATTTTGTATCCTGATTCTGTCACTTCATGAGAAGCAAGAGGCTTAGGAAAATGTAAAGGAGTCCTTGGGCACATTTATTTAGAATCACAGAAATTCCAAATTTATATGAAAACTTTTTATGTTTAGGTTTGTTTAAATCCTCAATTTTATGAGACATGAGAAAATAAGAGTATTATAAAAAGTGCTATAACTTTTTTAACCCCTCAGATCATTCATATTTCCTAGGATGAATTTGGGGAAAAATTAGTATGTATAAAATCACAATATTGCATATTGTTTTTTGTTCAGCAGAGAAAGTATAAATGTTTATATTTTATTTTATCCAATGCCTCTGCCAAGTCTTCCTCCAATTTGTTCTAGCCTGCCAAGGCTTGGCTGTCAGTGATATTTTTGTAGTAAGGATCTTTTGGGTCTTGGCTTTGCTCAAAGTCTAAAAAACCACTTTTCACAATGAATAACCAAAACAGAAGTATAATTTTCCATAGACAAAATGTATTCAAGTTCAGGAGCAAAATATCTGAATGGTATGCTTGTAGAAGAGGAAAACTACTGGTTTTGCCCTCATAGAGAACATTCTGGGTGTTTTCTTTTCTATATGTAGTTTAAATTTGTATTTTGCTCCTATACTCTTGGAATGTTCTCTGTCAATCACAATAAAAGAAAGCCTTTCCATTAAAACAGAGCACTGAATCTGTTTTAGTGACTACAGCTGATAGTCTGTATATGTCTGAAAGAATGAAAGGTGTAAAAAGAATCCTAAACACATTTATATCTTGGGTAGGTATTTTCAAAATTGAATGTTGATGCTGACACTGGCTTTGAAAACCCCAAATCATTTCTTCCTTCCACTTGATTTCAAGATAATGTGAAGGCTAAACTTTTATGAATAGCAGAGACTTGTACTTCCTTAGCTTTGTAATCTTTAGTTACTCTTGCAGGCTACTTAAAAATAAAATTCAGTTTCTTGCCCTTTGGTCCAGTGTGTTATGAAATCATCTAAGAAACAGTGCTTGATACTGAAACACTACTCTGAATTCTAGTTTAAGTGTCTAGACCTTAGAAATGATATTTTCTTCTTTTTAATTAACACATAATAATTGTACATATTTATGGAGTACAGACTGATAATTCAATGCCTGTATTCAATATGTAGTGATCAAATTGAGATATTTAGCATTTTTGTCTCCTTAAACTTTCATTTCTTAGACTCTTCTAGCTCTCTTCCTCTTGTTCTTCAAAAATATATATATATGTACATGTATACATATATTTGTTTTATATGTATGTAGAACAGTTATAAACTTTAGTCATTCTTCTATGCTTTAGAACACTGGAACTTATTCCTCATAACAGTATTATACTAACCATTATTCAACCCCCCTTGACTCCTCCTTCACCCTATACTTCTTAGCCTCTCATCATCTCTGCTCTCTTCTTTGACAAACTTTTTCAGTTTCCAGATGTGAGTGAGAACATGCAGCATTTGCCTCTCTCTGCCTGGCTTATGCCACTTACACAGTGTCCTCCAGTTGATAATAGAGATCAACTTTCTTTTGAGAGTGTAAGAGAAACCTCAAATTTCTGAGCAAGTTCCCACTGCCTTGAAAAGGGGCTATTTCTTGGTCTGCAGAGCTGCTGATCTGTGACTTACATGTAGTCTAGGCTTCCAGAAAGAACAGGTCACCCACTGGGACTTGATGACACTATTGTCATTTAGTTGACGAACAAGGCATGAAGTACCCTGTCACAGAGCTCAACACCCCAAAATGGGGACATGAAACCCCTCACCTTTGGGCACAGTCGGAGGTTGCTGTGTTAAATCAGGTCATGTTTCTGCCATTTCTGGGCTCATAACCATAAGGTTTTTGTTGCTCCCAAGGAAACTTCTGTTTGATCCAAAACTTGCAGAGAAATGTGACTGTCGAAACAGAAGCTGTACTGATGAAACCTCCCCAGCAATCCATAATGGATTATTCCTTGATCTTTATGTTTGTTTCCTTAAAGGCAGATAAGAAAATGGGTACTGAGCCAACTTCAAACTCAGGTAGAACATAACTGATCTAACTCCCTAAAATCCATACACAGCAGAACTGCCATTTCTGACACTTTGATCCTGACATACCTCCAATAGTACAGCCAGTAGCTATATAAAAAGGAAGGGAAGGACTCAAAGGTAGTAGGTTTGGATGGCTTTCCTCTTCATAGTGAGTTCTCCATTATCATATTCATGGAATGAGCCTGAAGTTGCCATACCAGTTATGTCTAAGAATTGCTACTTCACTTGATCTTTCCATTCTTCTAAAATGATCTCCAATTCCCTCACAAGAAATTAAAAGCTTGGCTTTTCTTATACTGGAGCCATATATGAGTTCCTGGAAGTGGCAGAAAATCTTGGGGAATAGAATTGTTCTTTGTTCACAGTGGAATCATCTTTACTGTGACTCTATTAGCTCTGATTTCATTTGACTGTGCCCTCTGTCTCAAGCACTGTTGCTCCAGGTATATTCAGTGACACATGTACCATAGTGTATCCATTGATACCTGTCAGCATATTTCTCAGTGTTGCATGGAAATAGCCCTCGTGTCTGCCACCTTCATCCCTGTTGTGGGTTGAATTGAGTTCTGAACTTTTTCAGATACATTGAAATCCTAAACACCAATACCTGTGAGTGTGCCCTTATGTAGAAATAGGGTCTTTGCAGATGTGATTAAAATATAAGTTAAGATGGAGGCATGCATATGATGGGAAGTGTCATGGGCTCCTAATCGAATAGGGCTGGTGACCTTATAAGAAGGGAAGAAACACAGAAGCAGACATGCACAGAGAAGACAAAGCATGAGAGGATACAGACCAACACAGGGAAAAATGCCCCGTGTCACCAGAGGCAAGTTTGGAGTGGTTCATCTGTAAGTCAACATATGCCAAGGACTGCCAGCAGTTCCTGAAGTTAAGAGAAGGGCATGGGACAAATTCTGCCCTGGAGCTCTCTGAGAACATGGTCCCACTAATGATGTCTTGATATTTGGTGACTGGTCTCCAGAACTATGAAAAAATAATTTTCTGCTATTTTAAACCCCCTAGTTAGTTAATGCAACCCTAGGAAAGTAATACAGTCCCTTTCCCTCCTTTCCTTCCCATAGATGCTTTTGTCTCGTTTACCCAAAGGCCTTTTCTCTGCAACTATTTCTCACTGGGATCATTTCCCATAGTCTTTCTCCATTAAGCATTTGGAAAAACAAGTCTGTCCAATTTTCTTGGGATTGGAGAGACTGAAGAAAATACAATTATGGTTTTGTTTGTTTGTTTGTTTTTTAACATCTCACCCCGCTACACTTATACCAGAGAGGCAAGAAGGTGTTAGCAGTTTCCATAGTTAAAGATTCAAGCCTCCTGACTTTGTTCACATTGGCGTGTCCTTCAGAGAGCTGCTCTTAGGACTTAGATTTGTCAATTATTTTCAGCAAATGTTGACTGAATACCTCCCATGTGCCAGACAATGGGAAAAGATAGTCTCAGTTTTCAATGAACCAACAATCCAGAGGGACACAAAGAGTTATGTGGACATATTTATAAAGTGTTATAGGAGCTCACCAAAGGTATAATTTGTAAGGGTACAGGAATAGGCAGCAGTCATAAAAGACTGTACTTAAAGGTCATTTTGAGCTACATCTTCAAAGATGGGCAGGATTTTATCAGCAGATTAGGAAATGATATTCTAGTACATGAGGATATTATGATAAATTACATGGTGACTTTGAAAAAGAGTGAATTAGTATGCATGATTTGGTTATAAGGTAGGTGAAAAAAATAGTAGCAGCTGAGGAAAAAGTAAATTAAGGTCAGAATGTTAAAATTTTAGGAGTGCTTGGTATGGGTCAGGCCCTGTGCTACCTGGGTGTGTGTGTCGGGGGGTGGTTCTTGAGAAAGAGTATTGATTGTATGGCACTAGCAGAGGCTTCAGAGACTGGGTATAGTCATTGCCCTTCAGAGACTGGGTACAGAGCAGCTGTGGCGAAACAGAGAGAAGTTGATATGGAACTGAAAAAGAAGGATGCTAGGGGAAAAGAGGGGACACCTGGGTCCAAATTTGATGATCAGCTCATCAGTCGATGGTTGAAGAGAATGAGAAAAAGTATTTGCTCTAAGATTTCTGGTTTGAGTAAATGTTTGAGAATAGTGTTACTCCCCAGGGTTAGAAATAAGAACAACACGTTTTTAAAAGAGAGAATGAGTTTATTTATTTATTTTTTTCATTGCTTTAAGTTTTAAGGACTGGTGGACTTCTCCAGCAGGCAATTTTAAATGCTGGTCTGGAATTAAAGAGGAAAGTTGTAGTCAGAGATCCATTTGTGATTCATCAACATGAGAAATGAGAAATCTCATTCCTGTTATTCTGCTGCCTAAGTCCTGGCAACAATTACCTGGAGCTCTTAGGGGAAAAGACCTACATCCTTGACAAGGCTTTTGGGGCACTGTTTGGTATGGTTGTGTTAAGTCTCCAGCCTCATCCTAAGCTATGTTCTCTCTGAAGCTCAGACTCTGTATTTCAGCTCTTAGACACATGTCGGGCTATGTTCTGAATCATGTACTTCAGCTCAGAATGTACCTCCAATATACATGTACACCTGTATAGAAATGCATGCACACACAGGTATATACACTCCAGCACACATGTGAATCTGTGTACACACATAAGCAGTGTGTACATATGCATAACACATACACATGCATAACTTTCACCTAATCAGTTCAAACTTATTTCATAGATACTCACTTGAAACGTTATTGTTTTTAATCAGGGATGTCTTCCATGACCTCACAGTAGAGTCAAATGCCCTGTTCCTTCACTGCCATAGTAATTATTGAATTGTGTTAATTTGTGCTTCAGTTAGTTTTTCCCCTGTTAGAAGTTCTATGTCAGCAGAAGCTATCCATGCATCCTTCACTGTCCTGTAGCATATTACCTGTCATGAGTGGACTGTACAATTTGTAGACTATGGAACACATGGATCACTGGATGGCTGGTGGACTGGAAAGATGGATGGATGAACGGAAAACTAGGGGAACGAATGAGTGGATGAGGCTTGAAATGAGATGCACAGAGTGGTCACACACAGAAAGATAATCAAGACACAGGGTTGCCCTCTTCACAGTAGACTTCCAACTTATGCTGTCTTCTCTAATGATTATGGTGTTAGTAAGCATTAAAATCTTTATTTCAATCATTTTCACCTCTGAAAGGAAGATGGAGTTTTCTATTTATGGCCTCGTTCAGCCTATATTGAAAATATAAGGGGAAAATTAGGCAGCCCTTTCTACTACTGCTTGAACTATCTCATTAGTTGATGCCAAAGCTGGAATAATCAACTTCTCATTAAGTGGCGATTTCTCTTTTAACTGGTAGCATGGAGTTCAGAACATTTTCTTTATCATCTCTTTCCTATTTATCACTTAAAGGACATTCACCTTCCCCCAAGTTATATCACATCTTGATTTTTCTAGGTTTTGTGGAAACTAATCTTACAATAGAATTTTATTAATTTCTTTTGGTAAGCCTTTAGCAAGTGCTCCATCCAGCATTTCAAAGTTTTCTTTTAGTGAAGGGAAGGAATCATTTATCAAGATTTTTATTTTGGCAGCACTCATTCATTGCATGGAAGATTTAAATGGTTTTCATGATATTCTGTGTCTGGGCCCAGTTGCTCACTGAGACCAAACTGGTGGTTTATTTCCAATTTAAGTAATATGGTATTGTCTGCAAATGTGACCACAGGAACTTTTTATTTAATCCCAGACAGTCACTTCTATGTGCTTTTAACTGTAAGCAAAACTAGAAGAAAAGCATGACTTGATCATGGTACAATTATGCCAGCATCAGAAAAAAAAAACCCATAGTCAGATCTGTCACATCAGTTTCATATGAACAAATGCCACATTAATGCCTTATTAACATGGTTATCTTCTCCACCACCTCAGCCAAAGAAAGAACTTAGTCACCCTTGAGTTTCCTACTTTTCCATAAAAATATTCAATCTAAATAAGAGATCATGGTTTTTCAAACATCTTCTTGTGTTGTTTTCTTTATTTTAAACATGATGTCTGTGATAAAGAAAGCCTATTAAAGTAACATACACCCCCAAAACACATTCCTACACTTCTTACATGGAGATTTCAGTGATTATTCATTCCACTCTCCTGGCTTCTGTTTCACCTGATGATAAAATTATTTGAAATTAGACCATCTATTTCAATGTATTCATCAATTTGGAATCCACTGTCTTTCTTAAGTATCTCCCCATGTTTCTTCCCATTCTTAGGTTCTTATCCAGTCTCAGGCAGGGCTGGGCAAACATAGGCCTTCTCTTAAGCACTGAGTGAAAGAAAAGATCGCTAAAGGGCTAAACTACTTAAGAAGCTAATAGGATATGAAAACAACCCAGTGAATCCCACCATCATGTACATCCATAGAATGGGATCCTAACTAGAATAACATACATTCCATGCTTGCATAGTTATATCAAAATGGATTCTGCTGTCATGTAGAATTAAAAAGAACCAATAAATAAAATACAATTTAAAAGGAAGCTAACAGGAAAAGCTATATCAGAGAAAGACTTGAAGAACATAGGTTCCAATTATAAAACACAGAAAGAATACCAAGGCAATGGGCTGGGGGCTATGGGAGAGGCAGGCCCACCATGTTGATCTTAAATCTAAAGTAAGTTCCTCCTAAGTGACACTATATGAGCTCATTTAAAAAAATTATATGTTCTAATTAGTTATACATGACAGTAGAATGCTCATTATTCAGCTCTTCTATTTTCTTCTATGATGATGATGATGATGATGGTGATGATGAAGATGATGGTGACCATCACCCTTGCTTCCTTTCTAACCAGCTAGATTTTTAGCACCATGAAGTCAAGGGTCAGGAGTCAACTTTTTTAGTTAGTTTGTTTGGCTTTTAGTGCTTAGAATTTAATTCAGGGGCACTTACCACTGAGATATATCCCCAACTGATTTGTTTTTTTTAAAAAAAAAATTATTTTGAGACAGGGTCTCACTAAGTTGCCCAGACTGGCCTCAGACTTAGGATCCTCCTGCCTCAGCCTTCTGAGTAGTTGGAATTACAGGCATGTGCCAACCTGCCTGGTTCAAGGGTCAGTTTTGTCCTGATTACTGCCATATATCCAATAACTAGCACATAATAGATAACCAAAATAAAAAATATTCAGAGATAAGACTATTCTTGCTTTGATATAATCATTTTGCATAATTAGCCTTCCCTTTTCTGGCCTCTACCTTCCCATCTTACCCTTTTAAAAGGAAACATAAACCTCTGCCTATGTCCTAGGGGTTAGAATGTTTCAGGTCTATTATCTCTAGAAGGCACCTAAGAATGGCAAGATGCAATAGTCCATAACCTTCCAATAATGACCCTAGAAAACTGAATATCATGGAGTAAGGGGAGATGCCAATTGAGGTTTGATTCCCAAGATTTGGAACTCGTTTTGTGACTGCAGATATTTTATCTTAGAAATAGGTCTTCCTTTCAATGGAATAAGTGAGAAGAAGCCAGAACTGCTTATACTCAAGCCCAGATCTTTCAAATGTGTTTTCTGTTCTTTCACTTCCATAAAAAGATACTCAGTATGAATTCTGCATTTCCGAGGAAGAAAAAAAGTTCAGTATATAAGAAAAAAAAGAGAAATAAAAAAAAAACTCAAAAGAAAAAAAAATCACACAAACAATAGTATAATTGAACTCCACCAAACTGCATTTCCATTTTATCCTGCCATATTGGTACTTCACCTTACCCTCCTCTGAACACATCCTATACTTAAAAGGAATGAATTTAAAATATTAAATATCTTTGGATAATTTTTATTTAAATTTTGGAATATCACATGAATTTTATCATAACTGAATGTATTTAGTAATTCAATTTGTACAACAGTCTTTTAATAAGAATAACTTGAAGTCTTATTTTTAAACAGTCTTATGACATCCTACAAAATTCACCAAATAGGACCTCTTTATGCACAATAATTAAGTGCCTCATGTGAAGGTCTATAGCAATGATCTTTTATTGTCAATATAGTTTGTTAATGATGTCTAAGGCTTATCAAACTTTCAATAATAATAGATGAATAGGTGTATAATAGAGGTAGAGATAGTTTCATTACATAGGTAGATAAATATATACCTTTATAATACATAAATATCTATATAAATTGATTCTCTATGTAGATATAGAAAGTAAAGCAAATTTATAGTAACAAAATTTCAAAAATGGATGATGAGCACTGTATTTCATGAATAACTACTATTAATTCTTTATTTTACTGAACTTATTAGGTCTCCTCAGCTTAAAGTCACTGTAAAGACCATTTAGTACAGATTTCTTAGAAATGGGAATACTAAGAGTCTTAGAGAACAGTCAAGTGCACCCACTTACTAAAGCTGGTTTGAAGGTGATTTCCAATGCTAACAGAAACAGGAGAGGGACTCTTTTTTTCATTTACCCATAGTTTATTGTGGGCTTTACTTTATAGTAAGGCACTGTGCTAGGTAATGGGGATCCAGCAGTGAACAATCAGACCATATCCCCTCACCTGAAGGACCTGACATTCCTATGTTAGAGTCTAATGATATATAAGTATACAGATGTGCAAATAAAATAATCATAAACAATCACTAATACTACAGTGGAAAACAGGCTGACATGATAAATGATGTCTGGCTCGGAGGAGAAGTCTTTGGTGTGGTGCTCTCTGAGGACATTGATGCTGAGAGGTGAAGGCTGAGGAGTGGCAGGCTATATGATGAGTATATGGGCTTTGAGGGGAATTAATTCTTGACAGAGCATTAGAGGATTAGAGACAGAATTTGTGGGGCCAATGACCAGACTCTGCAAAGCATTTAAAAACCAAAGAAAGCAATTAAGATAATTTTAAAAGCAATAGGAAGCCCTGGTGGGATTTCACTGGAGGAAATGACATAACCTGATTTATATTTTGGAGGAACACTCTGGCTTCTGTGTGAAAAATGGATTCTAGGGAAGGGAGATAGAAAGGAATAAGGAAAATCACTTAGGAGACTTGTAGTTGGAGGACTGGAGAGATGTGGATGTGTTAGATATATTTGGGGGAGGAGATAACAAATTTGCCAAGGGCTCATGGATAGAGGGATGGGGCAGGTAAATGAGAATGGAGAATTTGAGGATGTCTACTTTCTGACCTGAGAGGTTGAGTAGATGATCATTATCTCCTAATGTGGGGAAGACTAGGCTAGAAACTGAGCTGCGCTTTATTAGACTAGCATTTATATTTAATTTGACTTGGGTTGCCTAATCCAACTCAAAAAAGATTAATCTTCACCTGGAGCCAAATACATATTTTATTTTGGTCAGACCAATATGAATGTGCCAAAGGAAATAGTGAAATATGGATTCTATCTTCTCCTTATATGACAAACAAAATAATAATTTTCATAGTGGTTGAAGTCCATCTTGGAACCATAGGTGAGGTGGTAGAATTTGTGACTATGGAAGGGATAGTGGATATGTGTCACTGCAGCGAGCGTGTGTGTGTGTGTGTGTGTGTGTGTGTGTGTGTGAGAGAGAGAGAGAGAGAGAGAGAGAGAGAGAGAGAGAAATTCCCCTATGGACTTATACAATTGGGTGCCTGTGGGTTAGGTGGTAGTTTAAGGCGGTCCAATATTTTCAAGGTTGATCTTTAGGAAACCCTGATCATTTTTCCTCAAACTATTTTCAAAAACAGTACTTTGTGTGAATACTCATAAATTACAGACAGACCAATTCTCTTTTGCTTAGAATGAAAATAGTCTGTTATGCTTTTATCATCAGTGAATGTTTTGTGAATTTCAAGAATATATTCATCATCCCAGGTTTTGGCATGAAAAAAAAAAAAGAAATTACCAGTACTAGTCTCAGACTTTGCTGCCTGACAGATAGAATAGAGCACTCAATAGAGAATCATATATTAACCAGATATTTAGGGCATGCAACTGAAAGGTTGTATAATAGCTATGAAGGGCAGAATTTCGTTTATTGGTCTAAACCTTAAGGAGGCCTGTCTGAAACCTGAAATGAAACTAATAAGTGGTAATCCTAAACTGTCCACATCCATGATAATCACAAAGCAATACAGCATATTTTTTTTGAATGATCTCAAATGGGATAAAATTTTTCCTAAAATGAATCGGTTCCCTGCTTTTAGTTTAATACAGCATAATAATACACACACACTTCAAAATCACTTAGAGGGAAAAAAATAAATGGTTATTTTCTGCTTTGAGGAAGGGAAAATAATTTGTAATCTAGGGTAGAGGGAAGAGAAATGGGAGAATTAAATTCTCTACCCTGCTGTGAGAAACTGGAAGAAGACCTGGAGAGAACTAATAAGAAGGCATCATTGTTAGAGGAAATAAAATCTCCACTGAATCCCTGAGTTTTTAAGATTGGTGTCATCAAAGCAGACCATTTTCTTCATGACCACTCCAAAAAGTAAGATGCTGTCCAGGTTGGACAGCGTGAGAATCTTTCAGGTAGAGCATACTATTCAATGCTTCAAGACAGTATTCTTTTACAGAATAGATACTCAATGAATGTTACAATGATTTTAATTGATTTTCCTCTGTTAGTTGCCTATTTTTCAGCACCTTGACTTTGTGTATTAACAGTAGTGGGAACTGACTGGTGACTTTGGCAAAGGCTTATGGGATATTTGTTCATTGTCAATCTCAGACTGGATTTGTGGTTGCCATGGTGTTTGTAAACGAAGAAAATTGACCTTATCGATTTACCCAAAGTTGATGATTCATTAACCAAATTTTTCAGGAGTAGATATTTTTCTCTCTTTCTGATGTATTTCCATCTTTAATTATATACTTATAAGCAAAGCTTTGGAAGTTATTTTTGCCAAAAGGCTGTGGGAATTAAGGGAAAACTCAGCAGAAGAGGCAGAAAAGTTTAGAAAATTGGCAAAGACTAACTCAGGATCACCATATTGGTGAATCCTCCTTTTAATCTTATAGTGAAAGAAATGAAAGTTAAAGTTGATTTTTTCTCAGGGTTGTGGGGATTTATAAAGCAACAATATTCTCTGTCTATGATAAAAATCTAGTTGTCCTGAGTCCTTCCTCAATTCATTAAGAATTTCCATTTCCATTGTGTATATATACCACATCTTCTTTATCCATTCATCTACTGAAGGGCGTCTAGGTTGGGTTCCACAGTCTAGCTATTGTGAATTGAACTGCTATAAACATTGACGTGGCTGTTTTACTGTAGTATCCTAATTTTAAGTCCTCTAGGTATAAACCAAGGAGTAGGATAACTGGGTCAAAAGGTTGATCATTTCCAGGTTTTCTGAGGATTCTCCACACTGCTTTCCAGAGTGGCTGAACCAATTTGCAACTCCACCAGCAATGTAAAAGTGTGCCTTTTCCCCTGCAGCCATGCCAACATCTATTATTGTTTGTGTTCTTGATAAAAGCCATTCTAATCAGAGTAAGATGAAATCTTAGAGTTGTTTTAATTTGCATTTCTCTAATTACTAGAGATGTTGAACACTTTTTTATATATTTATAGATCACCTGTTCATCCTCTCTGTAAAATGTCTGTCCAGATCCTTGACCCACTTATTGATTGGGTTCTTTGGATTTTTAGTATAAAGTTTTGTAAGTTCTTTGTAAATTTTGGAGATTAGTGCTCTATATGTAGGGGGAAATGAGGGGGCGGGGTATGAAAAATGGTGGAATGAAACAGACATCATTACCCTATGTACATGTAACAAGAATGATATGAATGTACATCATGCATAACCATAGAAATGAAAATTCGTACCCCATATGTGTACAATGAATCAAAATGAAGTCTGTAAAATGAATAAAGAAAAAAAATTTCCATTTCTATCTCTCCTTTTTGTGTATTACACATTTTTCAGTGATCACTTTAGCAATTACATGAAATATTTTAAATATTAAATCCTTTAGCCCTTATGTTTTATAAGGAGGATTTAAGGAGAATATTAGATATATTTGCAAATAACATTCATCATGCAAATGCTAACTTGACCTTGAAAATGAACAGTGGCCCACATTTCCACTATGAAAAGAAAATATCCATGAGGCTTTAGTTCTCTATAACAAATAAGATATGAAAGGGTATTGAAAATCAGGCTGCATGGTTAATAAGATATGCAAAATAAAAATTTCCTACCCTTCTTTCATTTGTTGTTGTGAGTAACTTTGAAGAATTTTAACTTTTAATCGATATTTACTTGATTGGTATTACTTAATTTTGGTTTACCCAGTTCTGTTTTAATGAAAAAAAAAAAAGAGAATATCTTGAAAATAGCCTCTTCCATGATCCAATCATGACTGAGAGTAAGACAATTGTAAGTTCCAAAGGGATTGAAGGAATTCAAATATGGAACTGCAGAAAGCATGTGGGGACCAGTCACATGAATTCAGAGTGTGGGCAAACTTTCAGCTAGCACTGTCCACTATACCTTCTAGATACATTTGTATGTCATCTGAAATTGCATGAAATTATGAAGCTGCCTTTAGAATGAAATAAACTAGACTGTAAGTTTCATGAGGGCACCAATGCCATTTTTGCTTCTTTGTTCATTGATTCGTTCCAAATGCTTAGCATAGTGTATACCATATAGCAAGACCTCAAAATCTATTTGCTAAATAGGTGAAAGAATTGGGTGTTCATTGTTTTGATGGCCAGTGGCATGGTCTGGAGTTCAACTGACAGCATTAAGGTCAATTTTCTGGTAAGGATCATCTTTCTATGGTTATGCATGATGTTAACATAAGACGAAAGAAGGATATATAGAAACTCTGTTCCATTTTTCTAATTGTTTAAATCAGAAATTGTCTAAAAAATGTTATGTGGGCAACTGAGAAAGAAAATGGAGTAAGAATTGAGAAGGAAAAAGGAGCAAGAATGAAATAATGAGAACCAGTAACTCTTTGATAGGACCAGAAGAGAAGTCTGGGTAAAGGGACAAGAAAGAACTGATGCATATTTCAGAGAAATAGACTTTGACTGCTATCCAACCTTTTCTGAAGCCCCCAGGAAATCTTGGGTTGGAATCTCAAATACTCATTGTTCACTAGGAAGCTTCATTAGTCACTGACTTTCACCTATGTCACCTTCATCTACCCTGAGGGCTGCTGGTGCCAGCTCTCCACAGTCCCCATATCTATACCCCCTCACCTGCTTAAAGTTCTGTAGACTGACACTAAGATATCAGAACTGAGCTGGGTAACTTCTTATAAAACCAGAAGATTCAAAAGTGTATTGTGGGAGGAAAGAAGGAAAGCTTTGGAGAGAAATATATATATACAGCCATCAGATCCATTTTTTGAAAGAAAAAAAATATCTGAAAGTTAAACTATCCTCAGTGTTCTCAACAGCCTGTCGTCCATAATGAACAAGAATCCAGTGTGTTCATGACTAAGTTTTCTATTCAAAACTTGCAAAGCCAGAAGCCTACAGAAGTTACAGTCCATTTTAAGAAATATCCACCAAACCTAATATAGTCCACTTCTGAGTAATCCTTTAATTGTGGTATTTTATCATTTTATTTTTAAAAAATACGCTGAGTACATAAAAATGACTAAAATATCAACAGATTCTTTCTTCCTACGCATAACCATTAATCTTAAATGTTCCAAGAGAAGATATTTAAAAAGTAACCCTTTGCAGAACTAGTCTTTCTCCTTGGGGCTCTGAGCCTCTTTTCCTAACCACCTACTGTCATCCTTCATTTTATCTCCCTTGCCACCTTGCAGTTATGACTACGTAAGTATGTGGGAGGGGACTGGTGGGAGAAGGGAAGCGGAATGCACTTTGCATTCAGTTGTCCATCAGCCTTGAAGCCTGGCTGGCAGCAGTACTATGGACAATAGGTCTTTCAGACAAATAGGCCCTTGTCTGTTCCCTTCCTTCTGTAATTGTTGGCAGAGTTCTCGGTTGTGTGCCTTGTTTCTTGAAACTTTGAATGAATAAACTAGGACACAGTGTTAACGTAAAGAACTGGCATCTTTGTTGACTTACTCGGCAGACTGTGTACAGGAAATAGAAATAAGCACTTTCAGAAGTGTGTCGGCATGTGTTTTTAGAGTTTAAACAATGTAAAATGCAATGCACTGGGAAAGAACCAGGCTGGTCTCCAGACTCTGCAAAGTTTACTTTCTGAATGAAGATATCCTATTGGCCATTAGTAATAAAATAAAAGCAATAGCATATAGTATGCACACCTGTTAGCATGTGGACCAGATATAGACCACAATATGAGGAAATGGAATTAAAAATGAATTTCTTGAGCTGAAATATCTAGGATTTACTGCTGAACGAGGTGTGCATGTCTTTGACCATGATGTAAAGATTAGGCAAATGTTATAGTTGAGATATAAATTCCCCACCTGGAGAGGACAGTTATTGTTATCTAAAATTCATATGGTACAATGAAGAGATGACCAAGTTGTTTCTGATAGACCTTTCCTTCTCGACCTCAACAATATTGACAATTTAACTAATTTTTTCTTTCCGAGGACCATTCTGGGAATTATAGAATGTTTCACAGCATCCCTGACTTGAGTCCATTAGACATCACTAGGATTTCCCTTCCATTTGCAGAAACTCAGAATATTTCCAGATATTGCCAAGTGTCCCCTGTAAGTCAAAAATCACCCCCAGTTGAGAATCACCATAGTAGAACAAGGCATGACCCATACAGACAAAAAAGTTCTACACACTTAAAAGACAGATTTTTATTTGTCCTGCATCCATCAGGAATACAGAGAAGTCTAACTTGGGGCCTCATTGTTCATTGGACCTTTTGAGTGCTTCAGCCATGTGAGCAAAAGGTAAGTAAAGGAGAGTGGTCCATCACCCAGCACAACAATCCTTCACCATTATCCCCTCTATATGTTCCTTGGTCATAAAATCAATTGTCTCCTTTTGTCCTAAAGCAAATTAAAATTTCTCTTGACAATGCAAAGTTTTTAAATTACTAGATTTTCTCTCTTGACATCACAGCTAATTTTTCAAAAAGATAGTTTTCAGTCTCTTGTGTCCATCTCCTCATGGCTCACTTTCTGGGACACCTCAAATTTGCCTTTCTTTCTTATTGCAATACTCAAAGGACCTTCACAGCTTCTTATTGCAATACTCAAAGGACCTTCACAACCAGGACCACAATAATAACCTTTCCTGAACTCCTCTTCTTTAACTTCCATGCAACCTAATGATACTCTTGACCAATGGCTCTCTAACTTTATCATGAATCTGAATCATTGCATGGCTTGTTGAGACACAGATTTCTGGGTCCCAAACCTGGAGTTGCTAATTCTGTCAACTTGATGTGATGACTGAGAATCCAAGTGTTTAACAAGTTCACAGGTGATGACCATGCTGCTGGCCTGAAGATCATGGTTTTTCCAAGCCATTTCTTTCTCTCTTCATGAGTTCTATAGTTGGCTTTTAAAATATCATGGGTTCCTGTTCTTCATTCCCATTGACATTTTCACTCACTGACATTTTCTGGTTCTTTACTTCCTACCTCTAAATCAGTGGTTCCAACTTGGATCATGTTGTCACCAACCCCTCAAAACCATTTGACAATATCTGTATATGTTTTCAGTTATCACAAATAATGGAGGAACAGGAAACAGAAGAGGAGGGAATGGGATCTGCTGCTCCTCGAATCTAGTGGGTAGAGGCCAGGGATCCTGTGGCACATCATACAATGCATAGGCAACCCCTTACAAGAAAGAATCATACTAACCAAAATGTCAACAGTGCCAAGACAGAGAGATGCTGCTCTGAACACAGGCATTCTCCAGGGAGAATGGTCTTTCTGTGTTCTCTTCAGGATATGCACCTCTCTCTTGTTGATCTCAGATGTGCTCAGAGTTTGAACTCAGATCTCTGGAAATGACCCCCAGAGGTATTATCTTTAAATATGTTACTTTTGTGTATGGCCTACATTTCTAACTACTTGATAAAATGCAAATGGAATGAGCCACCAGCATCATAAGATTAATGTGCCCAAACTATTGCTTTATTTTTCTTTTTTGGGGTACTGGGGATTAAATCAAGGCCCTCACAAATATTAGGAAAGCACTCTACCATGGAGCTATATCCCCAGTTCCCTAATGTTCCCAAACTAAACTGATTTGTCCAGTGAGTTTATTTCCATTAGTGGCAATTGTTTGATAAGGTAGGTCTCTACAAATCGGACTTTTATAACTTGTATAAATACTTAAAATGATTCTTTTATGAAGAGAAGTATGAAATCAATATATGGTTCAGAAATATGACTTTGGTAGCAATTTGAGGAATTCCCAGATATTCAGGAAAATTAAAAAAGAAACCCTTCATCCCATATGAGATTAACTGCCATTTTGATTGACCAAGGAAAACTATGCCTTTTCATTTCAAGTAAAAGCCAATTTCTCTGCCTGACTAGAGCTTAGTCCAGTGATGCATGGAGAAAATACTAACCTGATGCTTTGTACTTCATAAAAAAAGAAAGCATGTAAGGATATGATCTCACAAGTATGATGTCTCTTTATTAGGTTTATTTTGTAAGAAGCCACTGTGTATTTAACTCCTTTATACAATTCCATGTGTGTTGTCCTTGTTTCTGGTACTAATAGTAATACTATTAGCGACCACTTTTTGAGCACTTACTAAGTGCCATAACAGGTACTTTTCTGTTATCTTAAATGCAGTAACCCTATCTGGCAGATTTATCATTGTACCCATTATAAATACATGTACTAATAATTAAAGAAGATGAAGGATACAATCTACAGAACCTAGATTGTGACCAGTAGAAGTAAGTTGTAAAGGCAGACTGTTCAACAACCAAACTGGTGCTTCCAAATTCTAGTCAAATAGCACAAAATTAAGTTGATGTTGGGACACAGTTTTCAGAATCTGGTTTTCTCAGATACCTAGAACTATCCTCCTTGGAATCTGAGACTGACGGGAAGGGAAGAGCATCCTGACGATTGGCTGCGCCTCCAGGGAATGTTGGATAGTCCTCCAGGAGTCATGCAGCTGACTAATGGAAGGAGACACAGGAGAGAGATTTTCTTTGTGGGAGTTCATTACAGAGATATCTGCAGACCTCTAACTCTCTCTTATATACTATACCTTTTCCCTTTCATAGCTTCCATTTCTAAGCTGTAATGGATGCAAAATTACTGCAGCATTTTGTTCAGACAGGCTGACCCCATTACAAACACCCATAGTCATAGAACTCTTGCTTAGTTAGGATTTGCATGTTCAAGATTCCTATGAGACAGAGAGGTGTAAGTTTTGGAACACACCAATCAGAGTGAATGGCTACTTCATTGTAAAATCTAGGAAACCAGTCTTCTTGCCAGAGTGAATATTGTTTTGATTGCTGATAGAGTAATTCCTTATTATTTTACCCCTTAAGCATAATGTTCCTCTGATGTGTTAAAGGTCCTCAAATGAATGCCAGGTCAGAGATACCAGGAAAGCACTATTTCACATGCAGTAGTTACAGAAGCTTGGGGAGGTTTTATTTTCATGCCAACATCCCATTATCTTGAAAATATTTTGTTAAGATACAGCAAAAGATACACCAGGATGAAATACTGTGGTTACTAGGAAACAAGACTTTTGGATGGGAGAGATTTTCAAAGTTAATTATCCTCAATCTTCCTCTTCTCCATGACTTTCCAAAGATTTCTGCAACTTCCACTCTGCCACACTCAATAATAAACTTTATTTGAACATGAACAAATTGGTTTCAGTAATAACTTACACAGCTTTCTCTTTTAGGAGATTCTAGTATTTATGTAATAAAAATCATATGCTTCCTTCGTGTTAGGTACCATTCTAAGCATTAGACATGTATCAGGGAATAAGACAAACCTATCTTAGAGCTTACATTTTAGTAATACTTGTCAGAAAGCAGTCACATGTGTATTGATAGATTTCCCACATACTATCTCCTTCACTTTTTGTCTTCCTCCACTATTTTATGAATTTCATAAAAAACTCAATGTATAATTTTTTTGCCTATGACATTATCTACATGGATGGAAATAAGGTACTGCAGAAAGGAACAGAGGGTTTTGCTTTTTAAAATAATTGTAAGAATAGTGGTATTGCTGATCAGAACATATTTATATTTCATTTGCTAAATTGACAAGAATAATTATGGGCACATGGACATATTCTGAATTCTAGATACCTTTAAAAAATGAACATTAGCTGTTCCTAAAGAAATTTTATGACATTTCCTCAAATTATGGACTTTTGTTTTTGAGGTGTGCCCCAGAAAATTATACATAGCAATGAGTTTGTAAAAACAATTTTTTTAAAGCTATGCAGAGAGATGTGATGGGTAAAGGTAGCTGTTGAGTTGGGATGGGGAAGGACGAATAGGGTTAAAAAAAAAATTCCTCATCTTGGGCAGCACTTCTGCCTTTTCCTGTGTTCATCAGACTCTAGTTATTAACCTGTCAACATCAGACAGATTGAAGCAGACACCTCCTTTCAAGGTGAGCCCTTAAGAAAAGGAAAATAAGAAAGTCATTGTTGGGGTTGACAAAGAAATGATCCAACCAAGATCTGAACTGTGCATAGAGAGGAAATGATACTAAGCCTGAGTGTGTGCTTGGAGTGTGTGGTAGAGTAGGGATGTGGAGGTAGGAGTAGCAGTGAATAAGGAAAACTTGCTCTGTATTTGCTTGTAAAAAGAAGCAGAACTATTTGAAAGATGCAGGGCACAGATCTTAGTGAAAAAATTCAGAACTGACCCATGCTGAGACCCTGGCATTTTGGTAGAGAAATGGTGAATCTCTTCTCAGTGGAGAACACAAATCATCCACATATATTGGATGGAAAAAAATAAGGTATAATTCTTTCATCAACAAAATCATGCCCTGATCTCTGAATTTGGCATCATTTTTGAAAATGACACAGGAGATTTTATAGTTTTGTTTTATTGATGAAAGTTCTAGCAAAAACAAAGTGTGTTGAGTATTTCTGACTTTCCATCTTCTGAGCATATAATAAGCCTATACCTCCTTCAACTTCTTGTATGGAATTGGGGTCATGTGATTATTTCCAGTCAATGAGCCATGAAGGGGAGTGACAGGTGTTGCTTCCAGGCCAGCATCTAAGTGCCAACAAGAGACTCCCTGGAGCACTTTCTCATCCTTTTGCCTTGGCTAACAGCAGTTTGCACACAGTGGCCATTCCATCACCTCTTCCTGCAGTGAATAGCCATGGCAACATTCAGCCCACCCGCAGCAGACAAAAGTAGGCCTTTATTGTTTTAAGCTTTTGGGACCTGCTTGTTACCATAGCCTAATGTGTCTCTTAGATGAAAGTGTAAGAAGTTTTAATTTTTTCTTAAGTAGTAGGACTTTATATAATGTCACAAACCTCTTTCCACAATACAGAATTACCAACCCCTATCCATGAACAGCCATTTACACAAAGACATTTTGTTTTATTTTAGTCTTGGAAGATATAAGTCTGACTTTTAAAATGCAATAGAGACATGACAAAATGGAGAAACTTATTTAATGGATGCTTTCGTGTCTCAAGTCCTTTGTTCAGGGAGAGGAGTGATTATCCCTATATATACCTTGTTTAATGTTCCGTCTATTTAAATCATATGTTTCAAAAGCAAAATTTTGAAAACCCAAATTTCTTCATTTAAAGCTTTACAAATATTTATAAATCCTTCTTAAATTTTTAAACAATTCCAAATGCAGCATGGCTGATTTTTTAGAACATTTCAGATACTTTAAAATACATACCTTTTACACTTAAAAATTTGGAACTTATATCTATAGGAAATCAGTTTTGATTCATTTTTACCATTATTTCTATGCTGTTTTTTATATTTGCCTGATATTTTTATCAATACGTAAATAAGGTATTGAATAGGAGTTTCTTCTCCAAGATGAACCAAATTGGAGCTGCTGACCATTAGGTTTTTTTTTTATATTGTAATCATTAAATTCATGTATCAAGACATAACTGTCTTCACAAAAGTCAAAGTTTTTTTTTTCTTACAACTTGCTTTCTCTCTCAAAAAATAATGTATTTTATAAAGTTACACTTGTGACATTAATAGTCACCCCTTATCATTAGATACTGTAATTTAGTATTGATAAAAGCATATATTCTTATAAACAACTCACTAATAGTGAAGGGCTATCTGACTATTTTGCCTCCCTAGAGATGAGGATGAATTCAAGTAATTATCTCACATCTTAGCATGTTACACTTAATATGTTCTCTTAAAAGACACCATTGAACCCCATTCTATGAAGCTAGTAGGTGTGCAGTCCAGATTATCATCAGGCTTATATGTTCTTTTTTTTTTTCACTTTTATCTAATATTTATTTATTTATTTTTATTATTTCTTTTTAATTATACATGACAGTACAACCCATTTTGATATAATTATACAGCAGGGAATATATCTTTTCTTTCACCATGTAGATTCACAGGATTCATATAATCTTACATATACATAGGGTAATACTGTCTGTCTCAGTCTACTATTTTTCCTTCCCCCTCCCTCTCCTGTCCCATTTTCCTCTACACCATCTATATGTTCTTGATAAACCTCTTTTTAAAAAAAAAGAGAAAGAAAAATTTGAAAAGATTGCTTGATGTTCTTCCTGCTACTTTTATTCACTCTTCTTTATTTTCTCAATACTTGACAAACAGATACTAAAGAGCTAAAAGCATCATATGTATCCATATATTTTAGCACTCACTTACCTATTGAAATCAGTAATATATTTTATTTTGTTCATACTTATTTTATACTATTTTATGTTACAATATACTTTATATTAACTTTCTTTTGAGCATTGTTTTAGTCAGTGTTTTCACTGCTGTGACTAAATGACCTGACCAGCACAACCGTAAAGGAGGAAAGCTCTATTTGAGGGCTCACAGTTTCAGAGGTCTTAGTCCATAGAAGGCTGGCTCCATTCCTTGGGGCTTGAAATGATGCAGAAGAGCATGGCAGAGGGAGCAGCTTACATCATCAAGAAGCAGAGAGAGAGACTCCACTCTCCAGATACAAATATATATACCCCAAAGTCATGCCCCAATTCCCACCTCCTCCTGCCACATCCTACCACTTCAATTAATCCCTTCAGGGATTAATTCACTGATTGAGACTCTTACAACCCAATCATTTCTCTTCTGAACCTTCTTATATTGTCTCACATGTGAGCTTTTGGGGGACTCTTCACATCCTAACCATAATAAGCATCATAAACTTTCAAAGACTTATTTTAATTAATCACAAGAATAATGAGTTGTTATGTTGTTAGCTGTCTCATTTAATGTTCAAATTGTCACCAAATGGCTGGTTCAGTCGTCTTTAACTGGGTTCCTTATCCTTTTAGCAATTCTTGTTGATATTTTTGGACATATACTTGTGTTCTTGAAGCAGCCATTCTAGATTCACGGAGATGTCTTCTTGTCCCAAAATATGAAATCAACCAAATTCCAGAGAATCTAGCACATAAGAGTGTTAATAGTGACCATGCTGCTTCCACACCTTAAGTGATAATGAGATTGAAAAATTTATTTCCTTCCAAGGTCATGAGTTCATATTGACTTTTGCCCATGAGGAGGGTATAACTTGTTAGGGAGTTTCTTGACTCATTGTGCATTCCAGATTATAATTTTTATCCAGTTGGTGTGGATATTATAAATGTCACTAGATTTTCTTTAGGACTGAAGGAAAAATCAAACCATAGAAAAGCAAGGTAGAAGTGAGATTATATTGACAAAATATACACACATAGCCCCAAAGGAAAGCCTAAAGGGATTCACTGTAAGATTGATTTATCCTTCTCACTGCACTTTTTAAAATTTTTATATTATCCACTTTTTCTTCTTTGAGCATATTTTATTTTTGTAATGAGATCAGAAAAAATGTTAAATTTTAAAATAATGAATAACATTTCCAACAGGAAATAACTCTACATATTGTTTAACATGCATATCAAATCTTGTATACATAGCATTTGTAAAATCTCAAAAATTTGCTTTATCTTAATAAATAGGATATGTTTTGCTTTCTGCATCCATACTTTCCCTTTAGATTGAGGAGGATTTTAGGTAATGTTTTTGTATCATATTTCTGCTTCATTGAATTGCTTTCCAGGAAACTTATAGCAGAAGAGGTGTCACTTGAGTTCTTTGCGTGAACTTCTCCAGTGTGAGGTCATAGGTAGAATGCAGAAAAGAGCAGAAACAATTACAGCAGAATGTGAGTTTATAAATCCTTTGATACAAAGTTAGAAGAAAAGCTTTCTAGTGATTGTTACAGCAGGTAACCCCATTTACCATGTTTGAGTCATCCTTGTTAGAACACTGGGTCCACAAGTGAGGAACAGGCCTGCCCTCCTAGTGGCTTTTCAAGGCAACTGAGGGAATCTGCTCCCAAGCCTCCTTCCACCATTGTTGGTATGTGTGTCATAAATCATGGGATCATGATCCTTGGATGAAATATGCATCAAGAAGGCAACATGCCTCTTTGCTCATATAAATGATAGATGTGCCAGTGTTCACTTATCAGTGAGGAAGCAAATTCGAGTTTTAGAAGTTTCTATCCACAGGCATACCTTGCAGCCTCTTTTCAACAGTCTCAACATTTTCATGGTCAGCTATTTCTTGTGTAACTCTCTTTATTCCCAACTTAAGTTTCCTTTTCAGCATTTTCATTTTTTGCTTCTTTGTTGGCCAATTGTCTTTTAATGATCCAGGTTTATAAAATGTCACTTGGGTTTATCTCTGGGAAACATAGAGAGAGCATCTACATGTTTTGCTCTCCGTACATGGATTGAATAACAGATGCTCAGTCACCACTCATTGACACACTATGAAATAACAATCTGATTGGTCATTATCATAATAGGCATCTGTAATTTATGCAGTTGAGTGTCCACTGAAGAACTCACAGCAAGGTTTTTATTTCGTGCCGGTACTCACAGCCAACATAGCATAGGAACTGAAATTTAAACCCTGTTGTTAGAGGAGACTAGGCTTGTTAACTAAATCATGGTAAGTGAAATTTATGAATATGATAACCATGCCAAAAGAGGGCTACCTGTCCATATATGTGTATTTAGAATTTTTTTTTAACCATAGCTTTAACACACCATGCCACAGACCTTCTAATGACAAGGTTGAGTTTGTTCTAAGAGGAGTATTATGCACTTTCCTGTTTGACCCATTTCTTCCACTATGGCTTTTTATCCTGCCATATATTCTGTGTTCTGGCGAGACATTTTGGCCCATAATGGCTAAGAAATACGTGCAGTGGTCATGCACGGAAGCAGAAAGAAAATGTCACTATGGTTGCTAATGTGATTGTTTTCTAGGAGCTTGGGGCACTGGTAGAGGGAATAGAATAATGAGTAGCAGACAGGGATACCCGGAAAGTCCTCTGACATTCTGATGAGCATCCTTACACATGAGTGCTGCCTGAGGGAAGCTGAGCTAAAAGAAACTGGCCAGAGGCATGCTCTGACTTAGGATGACTTGGAAAGAATGGCACTACTAACCGCAATATGCAAGTACTGGGAGACCTGACTCTCCCACTAGAACTATGATCTCATGGTCCCACATAATGCTGATTCAGTCTGAGCTTCCATTGCCAGATATTAAACAGGATGCATGAGTAGAAGGATTAGGAATAACATCTGGAAGACAGATTCTAATATTTGGAAACTAAACATAGATAAGTATCCTTTTAAAGCTATATGTGTCCTGTATCAGTGCGTATACAGGGTAAATAGCCTTTTTCTTGGAATAGGTAGTACTTAGGTTTAACTCACAGCTCTGCCAATTATTGACTGTGCTTGACCGTTGCTTTGAACAAATTCATTTATTTCCTTATAAATATTTGCACATGCTTAATCTGTCAGCCACCACACCAGGCTGTATTCAATCAGGGTCAAATGACTTCATCACTTCAGTTTTCTCACCTGTGAAATTCTTAGACTTTTCTGAAATCTGTTTTTTAAAAAGTGCACCTGATTCAAAGGCAGCTCTGTACTTTGAAAACATCCATGCATCTCTTCTTTTTTCTTTTAAAGACAGAAATGACTCTAACATAATTTCATGAAAATAGCAGACATGTAATATTTTGTGATGAAGTTCCCAACTGAGGAGAGAGCAAAGTGTTTTTCAATTTATCTTCTGCTGGTGCCATCACCTCACCAAGTACAGGGGCAAGGGGTGTGCAGTAATTTACCTCTAAGATGTCAATCAAGGGTGGGGGTGTGGCTCAGTGGTATAGAATAAGGCCCCATGGTTCAATCTCTAGTACTGAAAAAAAAAAAAAAAAAAAAAAAAAAAAAGCAAATTAGAGGGCAGACTCCTCGTGGGAAAAAGCCCTGTGGTCCTTTCCTCTCCTTTTAGGTTAGGAATGCAATTAGGTGATTTTGTGTGGCTGTGTGTGCGTGTGCATGTGTGAGAGCGATAGAGAGAAGATGCCTAGGAAAGAAGAGCCCCACACTTCGTCCATTATTCATCCCAATGTTTACTGTCAGGATGAGTTTTCCAATTTTCTATTGTTTCTCCTAAATTGAATCTCTCATGTAGAGTTTAGAGCTGGTCTGTCTGCTAGGAAATAGCTATATAATAAAACAGCCATATAATAGTGCCATAATTCACCAAGTTATTCATTCCTTCCATCCCTCTACAATAGGACCTAAAATGCACCAGTATGTGTGGATTTCAATTAAATTCAGAGGATGGTTATTGAGTGACTACTGCATGCAAGCTGCAACACTGAGACTATTGAGATGAATAAGAAACTGCCCTTTAAATTTAGAAGAGATCCAGGTGTATAAGTATGCAGTTGACAATGTTTGGTGTCAATTTTTATAGAATGCCCTTTGCTGCTGTGGAAATGGACAGTGGGGGAGGATTTGGCTCTATCTCAGAAGCTGGGGTAAATTCAGGGAAGGTGTTTCAGTGGAGATTATGCTTACAATGGGCATAAAAATAAATAAGTAGAGTAGGCTAGATAAGCAGTTTTAGATGAAGTTACAGGGAAAATTCTTTGTTTATTTGAAATGGTGATTTTCTCATCCTTGGCACCCTCTGCTAATTCCTGTCTTCAATTTTAACAATTTCTAATTGTGACTGAAGGATCTTTTTAGTGAACCAGGATGGCTTCCTCCTTCCCCATTTCACCCCTGTATCTCTTCACTATCTGAGCAATATATCTCCGGGCCTGTGTTAGTCAACTTAGTGTTACTGTGAACAAAATACTTGACAAGAACTGAGAAGAGGAAAACTTTATTTTGGCCCATGGTTTCAGAGGATTCAGATCACAGTGGTGGGTTCCATTGCTCTAGACCTCAGGTGAGAGAGAACATCATGGTGGAAATAGGACAGAGGAAAGCTACTCAGTTTATGGAAGCTGGGAAGCAGAAAGAAATGGAGAGAGGATGGGAGGGGGGAGACGAAAATCACTTCCCAGCATGCATTAGTACCTACTTCTTCCAACTAGGTCCTGCCTCTCACTAGTCCATCCAGCTATCAATGGTCAAATCTAATCATTGCCTAAAAGCCCTGTCTCTGATCCTTGGTGCCCTGGGGACTAAACTATCTATACATGAACTGTTGGGGAATGTTCCAGATTCAAGCCTGAAAGAGGCTCCCATAAAAAGCTATGCTCACAGCTCAGATGTGCATCTGGGGGCTTTTCCTTACTACATCAAACTCACATTGATTAATTTGGCTCTAAATACAATGCCCAAAATGTTATGCTGTTTGCTAAGCTAAGTGAAGAGATATATGTAGACTCAAAGGCTTACTCATGTACATATATGACTGCGTGACTGATGTGATACTACAGTATTTACAATCATAGAAATGAGAAATTGTACACCATTTACATACCATTTATCAAAAGGTATAAATGCATTCTGCTCTCAGGTACAACTAATTAGAACAAATAAAGAAATTTTTTTTAAAAAGCTGGAAGTCTTCCATGCCTGTTCTCAGGCATCATCAAAGCAGGTCTCTTGCTGGTAAGATCAGAAGGTGACGAGGCAGGATAGGAAAACAGAGAGACACTACGTTGCCCTGATTGAGAACCTGTTGTGGTGTTTAGTATAAATCACAGTGTTTGCTTATAGTCTTCATTGTTTATCTTTACTCTGGCAGGTAGAAACTGGCTAGAAGCACAAAAAGAGTACAGAATACCCCTATGTGTGTGCTTACTTGCCTGAAAGATTTGCTAAGAGAATTAACCTCTGCCATCCCAGTATAAGCTTAAGGTACCACCCAGAGTAACTATAGTTAATTTCCCAACCAGACACCTTGGAGAAATCAAAAATAATCACACCTGCATAATAAGGCAAACACTGGGACATCTGGAGGCAAACTGAAACTCTGCAGAAACGTATGATCACCATCCCATTTGTTCTGTTGGAAGGGAAATTTCAAAGAAATACAATTACTATGTAGAATATGACCCGGGGAGCATGCTTAGACTATAGGGACTTAGTTCTTCTATTAGTGTATAAGTTTATAGTTTGTTGAAAGCTTCAAGTTTGAGCAATCATTTCAAAAAAGTTTTCTCTGAGACATATATGGTCTTTCTCATATAAAGGGTCTTCTCATAGGAATTTCAGAATTATATGCAATTTCTAGAAAGTAAGCTGTGGTCATCTTTTTAAACAAATCATAATTCAGGATAAAACCTCGTATGCACAGACAGCTCTCAATGTGATTGTTCCATGCTTCTATTTTTTAAATACTTGAACTATTGTAAACATTATAAATAAGGCAATAAATCTTCATCTGGCTGCTGCTTTTTCACTTGTGAATCTTGATTCAATGTCTCCTCCTTAGAGACACCTTTTCTGGCCGCCATAGCTAATGGGACTCACCGCTCCCTGTTGTGCTTAACCCCATGTCTTTATGTTATTTTCTTAGTGTGTATTAGTATTTACAATTATTGATTTGCAATCAATCATAGTATACATTCCTCATTAAAATGCAATAAATTAAGGATAATGGTTCTGTCTACCTTGTTCAATAGTAGTTCATCCCCAGACTTAGAAACCTGTAGAGATACGTTAGGTAATTCAATAAATAGATACTTATTGGATGAACTAGAGGAAAATGAACCACATTCTGTCCTTACTGAACGTCTTTCACAGCAGATGTTCACATCACTCTCCCTTCATGGTCTTTGAAACTAGATAGACAACTAGTTCTCATTGCTGTCTCCACCTCACTACCAGAAGTATGTGATGCAGCCTCCAAGCCCTTGAATATAAACTCAACCACATCTTGCAACATTATTTCATCAGCACACTTTTCACCAAATTTTTCACCAAATTTGGCCTGTATGCTTATTAGTCTTCTCCTGAATTATCCTTAGCCTGGTAGTGTTGATCTTCTGGTCATGCAAATAAGTTATATGTGTGTGTGTGTGTGTGTGTGTGTGTGTGTGTACATATACACATACATACATATACAAACATAGACACAAATATACACACATATACACACACAAATTCCCTCTTAAGTCCTTTTCATCTCTCGTCATTGATTGTCAACTGCAAAGAGTGCTTTTATTCATTGCATGATTTATATGTTGTCATTCAGAATTGTTCTTGTTATCAAATAAATGATTTCATTTGCTTGTGTAACTCCTTTCTAAGAACATGTCTTTGCACTTTGTTTCCATTATTAACATAACTCTTCTTTCAATTATCTCACTCACTGCTTTCATAGTCATTGGAAATTACAGCATAAAATGTTCAGAAACAACCCAAAAAATGAGCCACAGTAGATATCTGCACTGTCTTGACCCAAAAGCTTCTAGCTAGCCACACACAAATAATGAGCACTTGAAATGTGGTTAGTGCAATTGAGAGACTGATTTCTAATCAATCTAATTTGCTTAACTTATATTTAACTTTAAAAATTGAAACTCAATTCAGTTATTGGAAAACACTTAAGTATACAGTTGGATACGTGAATTACTTCTTCAATTGTAAATTTCATAAAATTTCCATACAGATAAATATTTCTAATAAGAATTTAGTGACTTAATTGAAATGTTTTATAAGTATAAAATACATACCAGATTTTTTAAAAAAAAAGTTGTAGATGGACACAACCTTATTTATTTTTATGCGATGCCAAAAATTGAACTCAGTGCCTCACACATGCCAGGTAAGTGCTCTCCTACTGAGGCACAACCCCAGCCCATATTACCATAAAAAGTCTTTTGAAGACTTTTTTTCCCCAGATTTTGAAGACACTGTAGCAAATAGATTTTGCAATGTCTTTAATTTCAATTTTGATCATATTTGAAAATAACATTTTGATTATAATGGGCTAAATAAATATATTATTAAAGTTAATTTCATTTGTTTCGTTTTAGGCAAAGCTGCTAGAAAAATTTAAATTACACATTTTCCTTGTTTTTTATATTCCTATTGGACTCTGTTGGCCTAGAAAGTTTATTGACTTAGTCTACATAATGCAAATTTGCACAGATTCTGTTTGGTCTCCATCATGTTAATAATAACAAAAGCAAAGCAAAATAAGAAACCATCCATTGCCAACTGTCACAGATTGGATTCCACTCAGACTCATTTGAGCCAGACCCTGCCTGGGGGCCACATTTAGTGCTCTCATTGGTGGTGGGCAACACTGTCAGCCTGTATCCTTATTCATTAAAGTCAATGAGAAAAGGAGCTTTTGTAGTTGTTGATTTAGTTCTCATTATTACTTGTAATCTCTTTGAAGACTGGGATGGTGTATGTGTGGTGTGTGGTGTGTTTGTATTCTCAAGACTTCATTGAAAGATTGGTTCATATTAGAAAGAAACTATATGAACAGATTATTCACTAAAAATATGACTACATTTGACAATTAGTGGTGACTGTGTTCTGCATCTCAATCATCAATGAATGTCATGTGCCATCATATCCATTACAATTACCCCTTCACGACCCCTACCAATTAAGAGACCAAAATGTCGAGATAAATAATAATAATAATAATAATAATAATAATAATAATAACAATAATGAACAAATAATATACTTTTGTCAACAGTTGGTTTGGAAGAGAATATCTAAATGGAATTGGGGGGAGGTAAATGTACCAAACAGCATAAAGTCAATTTTGTATTTGTTGTGGAGAGAAAATATAGAAAGGGTTGGGATAGAAAGATGAGGATTTTCCCCCTATAGCCTGTCTGCCTGTTTTCCCAATTCTTTACAGTGTTGTGTAATTTTATGGAATATGATTCTCAATTAGGAAACTTTAACAAAAACTGAAAAAGAAAAAAAAAACTGGAAAGAGACTGTCGTCTAAATATATCCTTAGTTCTTCAGGCAGCAATTTGATTTCAATTAAAAGGGAGAACAAAGGCATGGCAATGTTTTGGAGCTAGGCTGGCCTGGTACTTTTGCTGGGGCTCTTTTTAGAAATGGACCATCCGGGCAGTTGCAAGGTTACATAATGCTCTCCTCATTGCCATAGAGAAGTTGCAGCTGCTTTGAGACTTTAGTGAAACAGCAGTGACTTGAATTATGTGTTGCTTGTGTCCAGAAAATTCTAGGCACTTTATCAATTTTTTTCCTCCATTTTCAAATTATCCTTTTTGAGAGAGATGTAAAAGAATAATCTATTCATCTCTATTTTGAAGATAATTAAACTGAGTTTCAATGAGGTTTGTTGTCTTGCTTCAAGTTATCCATTCACAGAAATGAGAACAGGATTTTGTCGCCTCTCTTTCCCAGACCATATTCTAGTTGCTCTCTGACTGTTAATAAAATATCAAATGTTTTGTGCTTATATGAGAAATTTGAAATTTCACAGATTTCACTAGCAATTACTGAATCCCTGCCTTTCACTACTGACTAAGATTAAACTTAATATGAAATATTTCCTTCAGAATGCCTGGTGAACCTGTTTTGCCACTCTTCCAACACACCACTAATAATTTTTACTTCATCTTGCATATATGTAAGGAATTGAAATACAACAGAAAGGAATCTAGGAGATACATGTGGAATGGGACACATCTTGCCTAAAATATTTCATCACTGGGAGAATTTAGAACAAATTTGTCCCTGAACGCAGTTACCCATGGGGTTTGTGTATTTGCATACAGCCCCATGAGAGCATGCACAGCCTGGGATAAAGAGGCTTGAAGTTTCACCTGCAAGACTTTTTGACTTCAGCAAAGTCACAAAACCTCTCATTCTTACTGTCTCTCAGTTTGGCTGGCTGTCTGTCTTCTGTCCCGCACAGATAAGCATAATAATTACCTCCTGGGTACATCTATTGATAACTCCCAAGAAGTTTTGGAAGGTAAACTCATTAAAAAATGGTGCAATATGAATAAGCACATGGTCCCATTATCCCTGCCTCCTAGGAGCTTGCTCAACAATATCCCAAGTTAAACTTCAGGCTAACTTTGGTATAAATGCCTAGATTCACATGGAGGATTAACTCAGAGCATTACAAGGTTTTTTGTTGTTGTTGTTGTTGTTTGTTTGTTTGTTTTTTGTCCATTCACAGTATCCCTTCTTCCTCATAAAGTTTTCAATATCAAGTGAACAATTATCGACTCTGAATTTGAATTACTGAACCAAAAAAAGTGGTTGTTGAAGTTTTAAAGATCTGAACAATCATTAATCATCACCTGTAGAGATAGTTCAATTATACGGGTGCTCTACATAAATTACTTCTTTTGACTCTTCTGAAACACGTATCATGCGTGAGGAAATAGAGAATCAGAGAAGGCATGTCAATTCCGCAAGCTGGCACAGCCTGGGTATGAAACCAGAGTTATATTTAAAGCTAGAGCTATTTCTATGATATTATCCTGCCTCTTTATATCTGTTTCATGTTCCTTTATCTTCTTCTCTTTTTCTTTATTACATATCATCTGATTGTTTTTGTCTTTCTTTTCCCCAAGAGTACACTCACAATTCCTGTCTAGAGTTAAATTTATAGGAGATAAAAGCAGGAAGATTTTGCTTCTAAGCCAATAGGTTTCGAGTCATAAATCCTAGGAATTAGTAATATCCCACATAAAATCACTGAAGGATGGTGTCCATGGGTCTATCAGTGGCCTCTTTGATACTCCCTAAAGCAGTAATTTATCCCACAGTCCCTGCACACATTTGTTCACACGTTCTGAACAGGTCACTCTTGCTTTTTCCAGAGACCCTTCAATCAATCAGGACCAGGACCAAGATCAAGGGCTGTCAGCCCACACCTCAACTGCCCTCTACAGACGAGGTTGCTGCTAAACTAGAAATCAGCAGTAGTGTCTCCTCTTTCCTTTGACCCCTTAATGACCAATTTGATAAGCCCTCAAAATGAATAAATGATAGGGTTTTTCTTCTTCTTCACCTCTTACTTCCTATGATGATTTACAAGTAAAAAGGGGAAATCCATTAGGAGAAGTCACATAGATTAAAAAACAATAATAAGAGTACCTATTAAATCACAAATTGATTGTGTTCACCGTTGTTATCACTGCAGTCTTCAGGACCACCTTCTCTAACACTAGGGCAAGGGTTTGTGCAGCATCAAAGACCACCTGATATGGTCTGGTAAAAAGAGAAATTGAGGGTCACATACGCAGAATTTCCAGTCAATGTCAGACTCCCTAAGGATGGCTTGTGCCTCACCAAGATTAGAAAAGCAATTCCTAAGAATTCAAGGGCAAAATGGACTCTGTAAAACACAAACACAAACAAGCTGGCAATAGGGTCTTGCTCCCCTAACCTGGTCACTAATACTATTGTGATGATACCACTGGTTGGTTATCTGTGACGAGTTCTGCATCCTCAAATGTTGAAGTATAACATCAGAGAAGCTCGCCAAGGCAAGCATATGAAGCAGGTTTTATTTAAAGTTAGTGACATAGACTTCTCCTGGGAAGGAGAAGGGGGCCATGACTGGTGTTCTGGTATCCCAAGGAGTGAGAGTTCCCTGCCCCTCTTACAAATTTTCCTTTGTTCTCTTGCTCTCTCCCCGCTTATCTCTCTCCTTCCTGCCTATGTTTCTAGGCCCAGGAGATGCTGGTGAGATGGCAAAAAAGTGAGAAGCAGATGGGCAGGGGAAGGGCCAGATGGAGTGATTCAGGCAGGTAGGGGTCCAGGGGGCATTAATTAGCAATTCCCTGCCTGCAGTGCTTTGGGAGAAGGCAGGTAAACTTGGTGATGAAAGGGCTTTGGAAGACACTGACATTCCAATCTCCCAGGGGTGGTCTCCAACTTCCTGGATCCAAATTGGCCTCCATTTCCCCAGTTGGACCTGATCATCTATAATTTTGGCTTCAGTGACATGCAGGAATTGGAATACAGAAAATATCTGAGATCTCAGAGATATCCTAAGACCACAGAGGAATTCCCATGCAGGACAACCTCCATGGGGATATGTTCTCATCACAAGTCTTTAGTTTTCTGTGGCCATTAGGGCCACTTGGGGACTTCCAAATCCCAGGACTGGGTGAAACATATCCCCCGCCCCCCACCAAGTGAGAAATAATTCTCTTTTGTTCCTATATGTCATGGTGCCTGCTTGGAGACAGAGGCCCTGCTCTGAAGTTCTCAGGCATCTGCTGTTTTCTCCATAGGTAAGTTTTCAATTAGGTTCCAGCTTCCAGCCATCTGTTATTTCTGCAGTATTTTGGCCTTCATCTGGAGGAAGGTGACAGGAGGGTGTTCTGTTCCTACAGAAAATTTGCTTGTCATCAGAGTAACTGTGTACTGTCGAAACAGCTACTGCCTACATTGCTCTGCCTCTTGAAAGTCAGCGTTTTGGTGTGAATCAATTATGAAAAGTGATGCACGCCACCCCTGCACTCACACGCACACCCCACCTGAGAACCTGAGACATAACATGGATGTCTAGAATTGCAAATGCTCAGGCAGAGCACTTCAAACAACATCAAAATTCAGCCAGTTGCAAAGAGTGAGTAATGACAGAAATTTAGGGTTACATAAAACTGGTTCTAATAACATAATTCAGATACCTTTGGAACTTTACAATTTTATAATGGTGTTTCATACTCATTTTCTCTTACCGTTCTATAAATACCATCTGGACATTTATTCATGTTTATTTCCTCGATAAAGAAAGTGAGGTTCAGAGGTTTAGCCCAGGATATCATAGTATAAACAATGGTAGAAATATTTAATTTATATTTTAAGTTACTTTTATCTCCTTTTTTTATTATCTAATGTTTTTTCCCTCTATAAGATGGGATAAGGGATAATTTAAGTCCATCCAAAGATTAGTTCAAGGAGGGACTAAGGGCTGGTCATGGTGGTACACACCTATAATCTCAGCAAATTAAGAGGCCGAGGCAGGAGAACTGCAAATTCAAAGCCAGTCTCAGCAACTTAGCGAGGCCCTAAGCAACTTAGTCAGACCCTATCTCAAAATAAAATATTAAAAAAAGGACTGGGAATATGACTCAGTGGTTAAACTCCCCTGGGTTCAATTATGGGCACATGGACCCCCAAAATAAAAAAGGATCATGGAAGATTTTCTCTTGTAAGAAGTTCAGTGTTCCACTTCCTTGTCCTTGGAAAGAACTGGGTGATATCCAGGCTTGTCATGTGCCAGGGAAATTCCCCTGAACAATTTTCTAGAAAACGGTAAGTATTTCCAAGAAGCAAAATGCTTTGCTAAGCGGATACTTTTAATAATCTAGAAATAATTAATAAACAAGTCTTTTAATGATATTGTTTTAAATATTACCATAGAAAAATGTTCTCTGAATGAAACATGGGAAGAAGAAAAAAGCCTGCTTGAATTACTGTGTTGTTTTCTAAGAATCATGATGACTATATTCTGGGGTACTATGGTTATTGAAAATGAGTTATTGTGAAGTGTGGTGACTTCTGAAAGGTGGTATATAATAGCAAAAGTGTGAAACTTTATAGGTTCCAATATCAATGGTCATTGCCAAATTGTGATTTATAGAACCAAGACCTGACCTGCGTTATCAATTTTTGGACAGAAATTATCAGACAGAAAATGAATGACTCACTGCATATCCTGTTAAAATCACTAGGGAACTTAAGGAGGCAGAAGGTAATGACTGAAATTAGAACTTGTCTGAAACATCAGGATAAAAATAGTTTTAGATTTTTGAAAATGGTATGAAAAATGAAGCAAAATTGATGTTGCAAAGCAGCAACTCAAGCTCAAACATTGTTTTTTCTTTCCTTCAGAGAACAGTATATACAAGTTAATGAGTATGAGCAAAGCCATTGGGCTGCTCCCAAAGTGGAAGCAATTAGAAAAGCCATCATAGGAAGACCTGACTTAAAAGAGGGAAATGTGTTGCCAGGGGTGACCTAATGGGGAATTTTAGGAAAAGTATCTGTTTTCTCAAAGTTCTGTTGAACTCGATAATTTCTTGGTTTTTTTTTTTTTTTTTTCCATTTTCAAAGCCGATGGCTTTTCCAATAATAACTGAATTGTGCTTTTCAATGAGCAATGGCAGAATTGAAATGTGTACATTAGAACATTTTAAGTTGGCTGTCTACTAATCTTTGCCTATGGATCTACTTGGAGGGGTAGTTGTCTAACCACTGTTCTCTGTGCATAGGGTTATCTAATGACTCAGAAATAAAAGACAAAATTTCATTTTTCCTTTTCAAAGTGCAGTGCAATCTGGCCACAGCACACTTCAAGAGTTCTTTTGTCTTGCAAATTAATAGAGACAAGCACATCTAGGCTTGCTAGAATCATATGCATGTATCCTGTCCCTTGACATCTGAAAAGAAAAAAAATAAGACCTTCCATATTACAGACATGAGTTTAATGGATTTCACTTGTATCAATTAAAAATTCTAAATACAATTTTATTCTCATGTTATTCTTAACATAAAGGAATAAGGCCTATCATTTCACAAATATCAAATGAAATCTTTGGCTCATTATAATGGGTCACTTAATCCTCTCATTAGCTATGTGCATCTTTACCCTCTATTTCAGATTGCAGGAATTTCACATTATTTTTCAAAGTTCTTAATTACTAATTAAAACTTCAAGATTTTTCAGTAATGGATGCTACATGTCCTGAGATTTTTTAGCAAAACTCTAGCTAACCTTCACAATTGAAATAAAAAATGGATATTGGTATGATTTCAAGTAATAATCTGAATTTAAGTCCATCTTTAAGTTAAATGCTGCCAGGACTGCACACTCAGAGGCTCTCTTACGAGTATGGTTTATATAAATGACATATGCATATGTATAATTGGCAATAGGAGCACAGGAAATGATGTGAAAAAACTCTTTTGCTCATATTTGAAAGCTATATTTGTTGTCATTTTTAAAATGACACTCAAATTGTTTGTTATTCAAACCAAATCCATTTGTTTCATTATCTATTAGTTTCTGCCTCTTCACATTGCTTGGATTGAAGACAGAGGAAACAGGCCATGAAAATGCCATGGGAAAATAGTTCCTGTGCATTCTCTGTCTAACAGAATTGAGAAATTAATGATAGATGCTTGGTTTAGACAGATGGTGCTTCTATGAACTGGAAAACTTTGATTTGAGCTAATTCAAATTTTAATACACCTCCTTACATACATATACTTGAAAGACAGGTATATTAGGTTTGAGAGATTTGGAAAACATGGTCTTTTCATTTCCTTTTCTGAGCCAAGCGAAGAAGTATGCTGTTTGTCTTTGTACCCTGGGAGAATATCTTCTAAAGAGGTGAGAGAAGTGGCAGTCGCTAGGGCCATTCTTAATGTTGGATTATTCCCATCACACTCCTGAGTATAAGTGGATGATTATTTTCTTTAGTTGTAAGAATACCATGTTTCAACTCTTATTATCACATCTGTTTGTGTGTGTGTGTGTGTGCGCACGTGTGTGTGTGTGACATTAACTGAGCTGAGGTATTAGTTTGTTGGCCAAAAAAAAAAAAAAAAAGATCAATGTAAGCATAGATCTCTTATTTAGCAAGACTACCATGTAAGAAGGAGGCAGATATCTAGAAAATATGTGAGAAGATAAGAAAAGTTGATATTTGACCCTTTCACTCTTTAATTCCACCATGGATGGCTAGTTTTAGTAAGTAAAACTTTGTTCTTGCTACTACCACTTCCACAGTGTCTCCTCGATGTTTAATCTATACACAGGTGTTTTCTTGTGTATGAAAATACAAACCACATGTATACAAATACAAGCACACATGCAAATATGTATATATTTTATGTAATATGCACTCCTGTATATATGCACATATTTTAAAATACATTAAGAAACATTGGGAAAAGAAAAATTAGAAATCTTGTGTAAGATGTAGCAATCTTACCTGATTATATAAATCAGGCACATTTTGCAATTTTAGTTGATGTCTTTCATTTGGACAGCTTTCCTTAGTGTGGTGGGCTCAATGATAAATGAAATGGCAGCAAAACCCATCCCAGCACTATATGCCTACCTACAACCACCAGAAAATCCAAGGTGGGTCAAACTTTCTGATTGATTTAAAGATTATGCCTACTTTTTCCAATAGCATTCACTTTTCCATCTTCTCTTTCTGTTAATGAGGGTTCCCTTGACCCTACATCACTCTTGGCTACCTTCCTTAATGACACTCATAAATGAGATTATTCATAGAATGTGCTAAGCACTGTGTCTGGCTCCTTATAGGCACCTGATAAAGGTAAGCTATAGTTATTACCCTTAGATCCTTACCACATCCCTTTGATGTATTTAGCGCAAATAATTTAATCCCTATTTTATTAAAAGAAAACTGAGACTAATAGAGGTAGGAGGTTACCTGACTTTTCTTAGGCCTCAGGATTAGTGAACATTATTATAGGTACTTGAACTAAGAACTCCATTCTTTTAGGCCAGTGATTGCTCCATATTAAAAGTAGTCTGTTCCCCCACCCACCACTAGAATTATCTTACATCTTTTCTCTGGTTTTAAATCCATGCCTTGTCTTAATGTAAAGGCCATGCATTTATTTAATATTTTCAAATGCATCTTAGCTGAGGTAACAGACAAAGCATAGTTCTACAGAACTTCTCTTGTTGTCAAGATCCTCTCTACATATTCACTGTATTCTGCTAGCTGCAATCTTATGCAAGTCTCATAAACAAACCAATCGGTCTTCTCTTAATTTTCAGCCAGCATCAACATCTATTAAGAATCTCAGCAATCCAAATATTCAAGAACTATGTGATAAACCACATGTAAAGTACTAGCTGAGCACAGATGCAAAAGCAAAGAAGCTTTCGGAAGTTCAGGGAAAGTCCCCAGGGTGCCATGTGAACTCAGTATTAAGTGATGGATAGACATTTGTCCAGTGAAAAGGGCAGACAGGTGGGGGAGGTAGGGTGGACTGTTTCATACTGAGGGAGCATTTGAGCAAAAATATGAAAGAAGAAGAAATATGGAGGATTCAGCATAGCCCAACTGAGTAGTGGCAAAAGTAGCTATTGTCATTGTGTGAAGTGCCTTGTATGCCAGGTTGAGGAGTTGCAGGATAACTTGGTGGTATTCAAGCTGCTTTCACAGGTTTTAGGAAGAACTATGCCATGACCAGATAGGTGATTTAGAAAGATATCTGGCAGCTGTGTGTTGGACAGATGCCAAGAGTTGAGGGCAGCTCAACTATTTCTCACTTTCAGGAGAGAAATGATAAGAATTGAAACTAAGAAAGTAGTCATGGAGGTAAGGAAGAGGGCAAATGTCAACAAAATGCTGTGGATATATTCAGTGTGGCTTAGGGTCCAATGAAATATACAGAATAAGTGAAATGGAAGAGATGGAAAATCCGTTACATAGGTGAGTTGATAACTGTTGCCATAACTAATAAAAGTAGTTTAAACTCCTCTTTTCAATAAAAAATGAGATTAAAGCATAAGAATACCTTCTACTCATTTGCCTTCTTTATTATAGAAATTCTTCTTGCATTTTCATGTCAAAAGTATTTATGGTTCTTTGCCCTATTTTTTAGTAGTATCTGTACTATTCTCAAGAGGAAGCTTTTTTGAGAGCAAAGACCACCAAGCCTATCTTATGCATCCTTTGAAAGACCCTAGTGCCTTGGTGCCCAACACAGAGTAGAGCTCAGAACATAACTGATGAATTGGATTAAATTTAAATATACTTAATGATGACAAGAAAGCACTTAAATGATTTCCTTACCCCTGTTCTAATTCATGGATTTAGCTCAGTCTTTTCATTTTTGCTCCTGTGAGCTATTGGCAGAACTGCAAACACTTCTAGCTGACAAGAAAGGAAAAGAGAGTGGATGAGTGCAGAGGAGGAGGGGGCATTGCAACTGCAGATTGAACTCTGCAGGTTCGCCTCTCTCATAATTTTCACCTTTGAGGGGAACTGTCCCAAATTTCATCCACCAGGCTGAGGGTCTGACATGGTACCTTCTTAAATCAAGCTTGAAAGGAAATTGATTGAAAAGAAAACACCATTATGGGAAAACAATTCATTCTCTTCTCCCTGACAGAAGGTAGACTTTTGTCTATACTGTAGAATAAATATTAGCTGGCTGATTGCTTTAAGATCTAACAGTCTGGAGGAGCCATGATGGCTTTGCACACTCTTTGAAGGGAGGTTTCCCTCCATTTTGGAGACATTAGATACATAGGTTTGGGTTACCTTTCTTCCTAAGAGATTGCTTGTAGTAAGCAGATTTAAATGCATGATAACTCTTGCAGATATTTCTATATGCAGTGCAGTGTTTCTACTAAAGTATTCCTCCAGATAGGGAATAAACAAATATATTTCACTTTTCTATTAAAACCTTAAAAATTGCAATAGACTGGTGTTTTCTGTATTGGAAGAAAATGAATTTAAGTTCATACAGGTGGAGTGGATGCAAAATGGTGGTGTCTCTGCTCCCTGATGTTGCTCATGGTAGAGAACATTTCATCTTTTAGAAGAAGACTGGGAGATACCTCCTTTGAGAGACATTCATCCTTCTATAAGACAAACGTAGGATTTATTTTCTCTTGCAGAAACTGCAAACTAGCATCCTCTAGAGCAAAACATGGAGCCCTCAGAACACGCTATGCAATACCTAACTGGTGTTAGGTTGGAGAGCCGTTGCCTTTCCAAGACAGGCCTCAGCACCACCCTTATATAATAGCTGGCCTAATTCACACATTTGTCAACTTCTGAGCTCCTGAGCAGAGTTTGACTGTCTTGCTAAAGGTTTTTAGTGCAGTTCTGTGCTTTGCTGCCTCACAATGAAGCCAGACGTGAGGCCCCTGAGAGTGGAGTAGACAAAGAGCAAATGTACTTGTTTCAGGCTGCCTTAGCCCATCTCCCTAAATTGCCTTAGTTGTTTCAAAACTCTTATCCCAAATAGGATGCTTGTCAATGTATTCTCCATCTCCCATTTCTTTGAACCATCACCTCTCCATTCAGTTGCCTCCTGATTAATGGGGCATCTTGTGGTGTGAAGTGGTTTGGTGAAGTCCTGGCTAGGGAAGATGCTGTCAAAGTACAGCACCAGGGATGCTTCTGAAATGGTCCCCTTTGGAGCCAGTCTTGAAAGCATATGCATTTTCTTGACCACTTTAGTTCTAATTGCTAAGTCTTCTCCTGAGCTTGGAATATGGTACCTCCTTGGTTGTATTCTTTTCCCTCTATTTATTCATCTTCAGTCCCTCCCTTCTTGCTCCTCCTCTTCCTTCATTCTCTTCTCATTTCTTCCTTTCCTCCTTCCCGTCTTCTTTCTTTCTTTTGAATACCTTAGCAATTGTTAATGGACTTTTGATCTAAAAATTAGATCATTAGAAATCTCTGTCAAAAAGCCTGGAGAATTGATGTTTGAATTCTCCTTGGCTTGAGTCAATCCTTTATCCTTTTTAGGTAAATGAATTAAGTCTCATGCCATTTCCTGTGTGGGAGACTCTTTTTAGATGAATCATTTCAATTGAAAGTCTTGTCTGCTCATCAAGGGGCATGATTTAGAGTTCTCCTGAATATTATGTGCACACTTAGTACAAACACGGAGACACAGAAGGCAACCACGTGCCTTACTCTTCATGAAGTCTTGATTCACATGCAGTGATTTGGATAAAGGGCATAACTGCCATGTGGCATCTTCAGACCTCTTTCCAAAATTTCCCTTAGGTCATTGAAAAATCACCTATGTTTCATTCTGTAACAAAACTTTATTAGAGTTAACTTTATCACCAGACCTAACTTTATCACCAGACCAAAAGTTTTCCTCATTTAATTCTGCAATTCCTAGTCCATTGTGAACACTCAGAATAGATGAACTACCCAAAGTGTTATTTTTCACCCTCAAAATCACAGACTCTTAGGAATGCTGTGATCTACTTAGTACTGTAAAGTTTTTAATAAGTCATCAAGAGGTCTTCAGGAATATATTTATGTGCCAAATTCTTTTTATACCAGCCTCAAATGATTCTAGAAAAAGTTAGAAAGGTCTCACATTAAAAGATAATCTTTAGTGAGGTTTGGTGGTACAGGTTTGTAATCTCAGTGACTTGGGAGGCTGGAATATCGCGAGTTAGAGGCCTGCCTACACAGTTAAGCGAGACTTTGTCAAAAAAAAAAAAAAAAAAAAAAAAAGTAAAAGGGTCTGGGGATGCTGGGGATTTCGCCCAGTGGTAAATCGCCCTTCAGTTCAATCCTTAGTGCTGAAAGCAAAACAGAAAAGGATCATCTGTCAATCTGTTATCTTCACCTTTATAATTGTTCTATGGTATTTTTAAATCAGCTCACAATTCTCTTTTCTTACAAGAAGAAACTCTCAACTTTTTGGTATTCCTTATAGTAAGATAAAATTAAAACGGATTCAGTGTTAGAGGACATAACCCCTGTACTTGCTGTACTTGCATATCCATTGCTTTGTATTAAGCATTAATGAGTGTCATTTTGTTCTGTAGTCCCAAACCTTCCCTTGAAATCATGCAGCAGAAGGTTAAGGGGCAGCCAGTTAGGATTACTGAGTACTGTTATAGTGCTAGTTATCCAGATTAACTAGCAAGGTCTTTTCTTAGTGTTCCAGATAAGGAAACTGAGGCTCACCAAAGTTACTTAACTGGTACAAGTTCTCCTAGCTAATAAACAACAGAGGCACAATCCAAACCTAATTTTTAATGCTCTGAAACCTGTGTTCTTCGCACAGTAGGTTGCCTCATCTAGCTCCCATGAAATTTGCAATTCCTGTGTGAGGCAGGATTCACCAGCTACAAATAATGGCTTGTTCTTACATGTGTGACTTACAGAACGCTTTATAACATTCAAAAGATGCTCGTGTACATTACCTATTCAGATCTGTCCAGCATCTCTTTGTAGAATATTTTCATTTTTCAAAGGATGTCTTTTGGATTGAAGAGAATTAGGAATTTATCAGCACCTTTATGGAAATGATCCTATATCATTTTTGTCTCTGTGTGTATCTATGTGTATATGTGTGTGTATGCATATATGTATATGAATAAAACAACAAGTATTTACTTAGTAGCACAAGTCTGGCACTAAACTGGGAATTACGGGTAAGAGAATGGGATAACAACAAGACAATATTTGGTGAGCTTTCATTATGGTGATAGTTAACACACATTATTTCATGCAACCCTCATAGCCTTATGATGCTCATACTGTCTCCATTTTTGCTGATAAATGATGATTCTGAGAAATAAAGATACATACCTGTTGTCTCACAATTAATGGTGGATTCAAGATCAGAACTCAAACAATTGAACCCCCAAGTTAGTGCCCTTAACTGCTAAGTACATAACCCAATGACAAGGTGATGGAGTCTAGATGGTAAGACAAATGGACAGAGCAGGGAAGTTTGGGAAGTCTCTTAAAGAATCATCTGAACTCTGCTGTATGTGTGGGAGAAGGAGAATGCTCTAGTGATGGGAACACCAAGCAAGCTCTAGGTCCTGGGAATGGCATGGACTTTAGTTTTATTCCATTTGTTTCTAGATAGTCATGATCACTGATATGTTAATATGGAAAGGAATATGGAGTTGGCAGGAATGGACTTTGGCAGGGTGAGAATTGTGGGGTGCAGAGGTTTTGGAGGGCAGACTTGAAGAGTCTGGAAGAGAATATGCTTAGCAAACCCTGTGTAGACAGTAGAGCTACCACCCAGGTAAACTGAGGCTGCAGCCCAATCCTGAAATAGGAAGGGAATTCATGATGGCAAGCAAGATCTATTTCCTTCGGCAAAGCCTCAGAAAAAAAAAAAAAAACCTTATAGGAACCTAGGGATGGAGCTCCCTGGACCCTGAGAGGAAGAGGAGAAGAAGGATATCTGCAGAGGAAGGAAGAGAGGTGCCCTAAGCCCTTAGGGACTCTGGGGGATGTTCCTCCTCCACATGCCTCACTGAACACAGCTATCAGTTGAATACCAGTGAGCACCAGCAACTGCTGAGACTGAAGGGAGCAGAGACAACTGAGCAATTAACCTCTGGTGATGGGTGTGAAACTCTAATTAAGAACAGAGTCTCTTCTATCATGTGGGAGGGGGAAATGCAGAAAGATCTATGAGGGGGATGAAACAGACCAGCATGTTAGCAAGTCCGATTTAAATTGCATCCACATGAGTGGAAAAGGGTGAGAGCAAAGAAGGGAATCACTGACCAATTAATTCCCCTCTTTCCTGTCTCCATTTGCTCTGCTTTCCCTATAACCCTTCCATGACTGCTGTGCGCAGAGCCCACAGCTCACAGGGAACTGAGATTGAATGCTTACGCTCCTCTCTGTTGTAATTCCTTTCTTGGTTTGCTGAGTATCGTTGGTAATTTCTATGTAAATTTGCTCAGAGTAGCAATTTAGCAGCTTTTCTATTGACAAATGGGGAACAACTTAAGTCGAGTGACTGCACTTCATCACCTGGGGGGAGGTGGAAGTGACGTTTTGAAGGTTGCAGAGTTTGATGCTCCAAGTGGGTGATCTTAGGAGAGTCTTCCTCCCATGGTGCACTATTTAATTTTGTCCAATTTTAGATAGGTGGGAATAAGCTTCAGCACCTGGAACCTGTTTTCTTCTGGAGAGAGAATACTCAGAACCTTCTTCCTTTTTCACTTTATGTTATGGAGTGTTTCTCAGAATCCAGAGGCAGGGACAATCCAGGTTGCCTAGAAGGCTTTGGAAGCAAAGGCACACCCTGTTTTTCATCCAGTGTTTCTTGTCCATCTGTGGGAGACAGGTGACAGTGGAGTCCTTCTGACTGGCCAGGGATGAGTGCATAGAGGGGGCATGTTTGCTTTCCAAATGGCACCTTTTGTTTTCTGTAGAATCAAAGTCCTGTAGAGTGAACTTTGAGTATAGTTGCCCTAAATTAATCCCAAAGAGACAGCTCTCTGTTCAGTTTCCTCCCTGAACTAGAACCTTTTTTATGCTGCTGTGCCATGAATGGAAAAGGTAAAAAGATGGTCTGGCTGGGTGACTTCAGGAGTCTGAGGCAGAAGGACCACAAGTTCAAGGCCAGTCTCAGCAATTTAGTAAGGCTCTGTCTCAAATAAGAAAATAAAATAATAAAAATAAAAATAAAATAAATCCCTTGTAAGTGAAGAGTAAGACCCCTAAAATTCTTTCTTCAGCTCCCTAATATCTTGTTCAGTATTTTCCCTGTCCTTGCTATGCTGATGGGTGAAAACTTCATGTGTATATTTTATGATAATATACTATAGTTTTATGTGTTTCTTTATTCATTCATGTCATTGTCATAAAATTCCTGGAAATCAGCTGCACAGGAATTGATGGGAAACTTTATAAGGGAGAAAGCTGGGGTTCAGGGAGAACAGAGAAATTCCAAGTTCCCAAAACACAGATCCCCACACTGTGACTCAGTTTGACCCACTGTTGATTTGGCATCACCTGTAGCCATTTGTTGACGTCAAAATCCTGGATACAGGGAAAGCAACAGATTTTGCTTTTTCCAAGTTTTGGTGCAGTGGCTAACAGAAAGGGACAAAGGGTAGGTCTTCATCAATGCTAGCTTTCTTAGGACCTGATTTGCTTTGGGGAGGAGAATGGATTGGGGCCTGGTGATTATTTGTTTGATATCCATCTTCCAGAGGAAATCAAGCACCCTAATATAATACATTCTCTTTCCACTTCCTTTTTATATTATTGGCATAAGAGTTCTCACATAGCATACAGACATGTAGGTCTACCATTTGGATCATTTTAAATCTTGCCCTTGCATAAAATTGAAAATGAGTATGGGAAATCTACATCTCCATATAGATTGTGTATTCTGGTGTGTACATACTCCTGAATAAACTCTGCAATTTTCTTATTGAGCTCTATTGCCAGGTAGTAGAAACAAGTTTCCATATTAGGCAAGGTCAAATCCAACTCCTGAGATGGAATAAATAATGAAAATTGTGCATTCTTCACTCTGGTACTTACTAATAGCTGTCTTCACCCCTACCCCATTTCTTCCACCACCTCTATCAGAAGTTTTTTAGTGTGTTGTGGGTTGGGGGTGCAGACAGAGAAATTTAGCTGAGGCAGGATGAGAGAAGATGTGACTGACACCCCGAACTCATTACTTTATGTGTTCCCAAATAGAGTGACATGCAGGAAAAGACACAAGAGTTCCTCAGAGTCTAACCAAAGCCATCACTTCCCACTTTACACTTCCAATGTTAGTCAAATTCTCAACTTTCCATGTGAAGTTGCCTTCTGACCTGGCTAGGAAGTTTCCCTGCTGGAAATCCACCACATGAGCTAAAAATAAGCTCAAATAATAAAATGTTATTTCTCTGCAGATACCATTAACCCAATTAGAGCAAAAAATTAATAGAAATTACAGTCTCATTAAATGTAAGCAGAATAAACTCCAATATGGCAAACTAAATCAGTTATATAATTTAAAATTTTACTCAAAAATCAAAATAATTTGAAACAACCTAGCACTTAAATGAAGGCAGAAGCTGCATGAGAACCATTATACAAGACTGAAAATCAGAAGTCCAAGATTCCAGTACAGTGATACAGGGACAAATGATGTCTCTTGCAAAGGCAAAAATAGGTAGAACGAGGTTGCCTTCTTGTTGAAAAGGGAGAATAGTCTTCTGAAAGTCCCTGGTTTAAAATGTGATCAGGCTCTGAAAGAATCTTAAGTCTTTGATATTAATTAACAGAAGATATGCATTTCCTAAAATATTTTATCACACAGAGGTGAACTAGGGCCTGATTGATTGATGTCAGAATTTGATTTATCCTCAATTGCAGGTACCAGGCTATTAAGCACTCAGCAATAGCTATCTTGTATCTCATTATCTTGTTATTTGAGCCATTAAAATCCCTTCTCTCAAGAGAACCACACTCTTTTTTATTTTATTTTTAATTAACAAATAATAATAGTACCTATTTATGGGTTACCATGTGATATTTTGATACATGTATATATTGGGAAATGATGGGTAGGTCATAGATACAAAGTTGCAGTTAGAAATTCACATTCTTTTTCTGGTAACCAAATGGAAACAAAATGGACTTCAGGAGAGAATGTGTCTTGAATCATCTTGGAGTTTCTAGCAGTCAATGTGTAGTGACATAAATCAGCCTGTCCCATGCGTGCATGAGCATGCACACACATGCACACATACACATACACTTGCTTAAATGTGGATACACACAATTTTATGTGTTTTGGAAGAGGCAATGATAGGAAACTTCACATCAAAAATGCAGCACTAGTCTTATAAGTGGGGGAAGAGGTCAAAGGCCCTAAAATGATTCCTGTGCTCTTGACCATTACTAGGTCATTTTCCACTTTCCTCTCTCACACTATACCTAAAAATCAAGTTCAGAAAGCAAGATTAGGCAAGCTGACTGATCACCCCTGGGACAGGAGGCCTTCTGGATTTGGATAGGGCGGTAGGAAGGTGGAGAATGTGGTTCCAGGGCCCAGTTATGATTTGCCAAAAAAAACTTATCATTTAAAAATTGATCATCTCACTTACAACACAATCCCACAACTGGTGTGAAACAGCCTACCTTTAATGTTTCTATCTAAAACTATTGAAACAACCATTCTGAAAATATTTCTCCATCTTTGTAAAATGCTTTTCAAAATTGAAGCTGTTTTCTTCCTGAACTTGAAAAATGTATATGACAATATTATATGCATAAGAGGAGGAGAAATTATCAAGTAGAAGAATTAAAAAGATAAGCATTTATTATTATTTAAGAGAAAAAAATTCCATGCATCCAGAGCAGAATTTTCCAAGCCATATTAGGAATATTGTAATTGTTATTTTGCTGGTCAGCTAATCAAAGGATCATGATAATGACTATTGATTAAATTCAAGATAATATTACCTATTTATTATATTTTCTTATTTCCTCATTGAGAAAACAGGTACTTACAGGCTTTTAAGACTTTGAATACTTGTCAGTTTAATTTATTTAATTTCTTTTAATGAAAAAGAATAAAACTTAGCTTTTTGTCAGACTACAATATGTAGCTAAATATAATAATAAATAATAATGATCCACCCATCAAGCCTATTGAAGTTCTATGCAAAAGCTTAATAATCTATCAGTGAGTACCTTACCCTGGGAATTTTGTACTGAAGTTCCTCATTCACCTTTACTGAAATTTTGTCAGGTAGAAACTCTAAGCCTCAGTCAGCTCACCTCTGATTCTTGGGTTGTAAGATTTCTCAGGGGCACTTACATCTGAAAACTTCTAATCCTTTTCCTCAGTAGACTCTTCCACTTGACCTTCTCCAGGGTGTTATAATAAATGACTCATTGTTAATTTCTCAGTGCTTTACCTTTCCCCCACACCAAGTCTTCTCAGTGGATCTTTTAGTTTGTCTTGTATTTGAAATGTGGAAGCCCAAGCCTGATAGAAATTCAGAAGAAAGGAAGGTCTAAGACCATGAAACTCTGAAATTCAGACTTGGAAGGAGTAATAGGCTCACAGAGGAAATCTGGTGGGATTGCCTGAGGTTTTCTGAAAGGAAATTCTTCATGCAGTGCTAACTTTGTGCAGAGAGCCTACAAGTCAAAATTCACCTTTGAATTTCTCCTCGTTTGCTCCTCTAGCAGTTAGTAGTCTCTTATCCATCTTACCTCACTTGATTTTTCCATATTTTCTTAACTATCAGAATATAGTTTGGGGACAGTTGTACACATGTGCACTGCCCAACTCAATTCACTTCTTTTGGAAGGTGAATGGCTCCCCCAGAGGTCTTCAAGCACAACCTGCTTAACCATACCTGACCGCCTATTGTCCAGGTCTAACTAGAAGCTAGCCATTTCAAGGAGAGACATGATGGAACAGAGAGAGAGTCTGCAAGTGTTCAAAGAATCCAATTGAACTGACAGGAGACTAGTTCCAATTCCACTGACTGCCGGAAAAAGTAAATTGGTTTCTCAGGTAAAATCTGCCCTGCAAGCATGTACAGTTTGGCAATGTGTATTTTAAAACATTTGGAACTGCAGTGGTTTCCAGTGGGTCACATGTTCTGAGGTTTTGCCTCAGGCCCCTTTATTTCCTGTTTTATTATGACAAGCTTATTCACACATTTATATACCTGCCAGGCACTGGAGGTATCTTGATGTGGGTTTGGCCTTTCTGTACCTCATTTCACTTCTCTTGTAAGCAGTTTTCTCATCTGTAAAATTGCCATCATACCTGCCCCACCTACATCACACAGTCTTATGATGACCCAAAGAGGAAATCTGGGCCAAAACAAAACAAAAATACTGCAAACATTACAAATTACAACTTAAATAGGCAATTTTATCATTAAATTAATTATTAGTCATAATCATTATATGTTGACAGTAATGAAACATGTTCAAATTCAACTTTGTCTATGCAAATCAAGTTTCCTGACTTTCAATTTTTAAAACCACATCTTTATCCTTTGAATGATTGGCTGACCAGCAAAATAAAACTTGGAGAATCTTCAGTTTTAGAATGTGTTTGCACTCTTTTCTCTGTGTTCCCCTGCAGATCTCTTGTGAGTGCACAAAGATTGAGAGGCTACCCACAAGTCACATTTTGCTGAAGAGGTTGTGGCATCCTATTCATTGTCAAGTGCTTGACATTTCCCTCCTCATCACAGAAAATTGGTGTCAGGTGGAGCATATCTTCTTCGCTCCTGACCCTGACTTCTTCTATAGTGGAGGACCCTGTGAAACCCAGAGAATAGAATTCTGAAACTATATGTCTTAGAATGGAGGGAACCATCCCAAGAAACTTTCAAACCTTAAAATAAATTTAAGTGTTGAACATAAGAACCATACCTCCAGTTCTTGGTAAAATACTAAGCAAAATGATGTATAAAATATAGTTTACATGTGGGAACTTACAGAATTAACTGACATGGTTCTAGAATTCAAAGATAAGCTGCCAAAAGGGTCGGGTCATGCAGTATTATCTATCCTGATATCATCTGAATACCACTTTACAGTTTTTGTCATAGCTACCAATCGCCTGTGCTCTTATTTATTTAATAGTCTTCCCTAAGTTGATTTATTTTCCTTAAAAATAAATGCACTTATTTTAAAAGCAAAATATATAACCCTAAGGTAAATGGAAAGTCAGTTTCCTTTCTCATAAATAAAAGATAGTGGTAAAAGTAAAAGCAATAAGAACAAACATTGTTATTATATTTAGCTATATATTGTAGACTGACAAAAAGCCAAGGTTTATTCTTTTTCATTAAAATAAATAACATAAAAATAAATGAGACTGACAAATATTCAAAGTCTTTTAAAAGCCTATAAGTACCTGTTTTCTCAATAAGGAAATAAGAATTCAATGAAAGTTTAAAGTTCATAATTTTGCTTATGTGTGATTTGCTATGATTTAGTATTTTCTCCATTTCTATTTAATATCATTTAATTGTCTCAAACACAGTAGTTGCAAATATTAGAGAACTAGTCTATCTCAGTAAGTTTTGGAGATTGTGTCTCTGTCCACAAGTCTTTTCAAAATGTGACCTAAACTTCTGAGAAGTTATAGCTCTGAAGTGTTATTTTCAAAATATCTTTGACCTACTTCTTTATTAAAGGAATAGGAGATTTTATTTAAGGCAAATTCTTCAATGTACATGACAAAACAACCACTACAACAAAAAATTACCAAGCGTTTATTATTCAGATACCTGTGGAAGTACTTTCCATGTATGTTCAAATTCAATCCTCACAAAGTTCTATAAAGTAAATGCTATTAAAGTACCCATTTCACAGATGTGACAAACCGAGTTTAGAGGCATTTATGAGTTTGCTATGATCACACACTCAGACAATCTTATTGTGGA
>JAJEJO010000118.1:652330-810195 GCA_020662805.1 Glaucomys volans
GTATTACTAATTACAATAAGAGGCTATATTTCATTGTTTTTGGAAAAGTATGTTAATGCCTTGTGTCCCTGAAATTAAGATTGGCATTCTGAAGCTCCTGAAATATGGGTTTATGTTAAGGATGCAAGGTTAAGCAAATAAACAATAACAAAACCAAAAACCTTTTACTGACCATTCTGGATTTTTACCATTTTTATGTTAAATGCTCAATATTCCTTCCACCTAGTATATTGCTTTATTTTAATTCTGTAATATGATCCTATTTTATTACCAAGATTTGAAGACAAATTTGGGAGTAAGATTCTGAGTGATTCCTTAGAGCCTGAGAAAAGTAAAATATTCCAGAAGTCTACTGAACTCGGGTGAAGAAGATTTAGCTTAAAATTAGCAGTGATGACCCCCACCAGATTTCAGCTCATACCCTGTTACCACACTTCATTCCCATTTCCTTTTTCAATGGGCTTCCCAACCTCAGCACTGTTGACATCCAGGGTGAGTTAAATGGTTGTCCTAAGCATGGTAGGATGAACAGTGACATTCTGGGGTGCTCCCACTGGTTGCCATTAGCAGTCTCCAAGTTTAAACAATTAAAACAATGTTCCTAGACTTTGAAAAATCACTTCAGGTTAGCCAGGGTAGGGATTACCTAAGCTTGTACTTTTCTGCCTATTTTCCTGTTTTCTGGTATTTGCTGTTGTTGCTGGTGGTGATGTTAGTGGTCTTTGTCCTTTAATGAAGGTTCTTTCTCTGCTTGGAGAGAGGGCATGCTTAGAACCCTTTGGGTCTTAATGAAACCTCTCTTGATTTTCACACTAGCAATGAGAGAGAAAAGTGATTGTATGTCACCATATAGATCTAAATATTTTCACTTAGATTCCAGCATTAAATCAAAACTCCTTGTTAAGGAAGGATGTTTTCTAGAGGTGTTCATCAAACATAGTGACCACTCAAGTGAGTAAGAGCCAGGGTCACCCTGGAAACCAGAGACTAAGTGAATGACACTGGGAGTGTTTGTTGGTTGCTATGACATGTCCAGAATCTCAGGGACCTTTCTCACTAAGTTGGACCTGTGCCTTGCTTTTGTGTCTGTACCATTAATGAAGGAAGTGGATGCTCATCTTGGACTGCCCTGCCATGACCTAAGCTGGGATTGATCATACTCACAGATTCCCCATCTAGACAGCAATAGCCTCCCCATCACTATTTTAGGGAGGCACTTCTGAAAATTAGTAGAGCCCCAAGAGCTGGATGCCATTATTTGATAAATAAGTGATTCAAAATTCCCATCAACAGCATTTTTACAAATTCTTATATATTAGATTGGTACAATAACTCTAGGTACTTCATTGGGAATGTTGTTGGAGAAGAAAGAAGTGAATATACAAAGGAGAACTTACAACACATACTTAAGAACTATTTCAGGCTTGAGATATATTTCATAAGGGAAAGGTGTTTGTGATAAAACTTAGTTAAGTCCACTTTTCATTCATTGCTATTTAAAAATTGCCTATTTGTAATCTGAGCTCCTGAAGTGCTGGTGTGCCAAGTTTAGGATGAGAGGTGTGTTGCAGCTGAGTAAAGATCCACCCTTAGAAACAGGTCCTCATTATAAGTTATGCTTTTGTGTACATTGAGAAGATAATTTTTGTCTCTGTTTCCATTGTATCCTCTTCTTTCCATTTCTGTGCTTCACCCTTGTTCAGATGCAACATGATCTACCCTTTTCTTCATGTTTGGAGGACATGTATATACATGTGTACCTATGTGTATTTTTTCTCTTGGAAGTATTTTTCTACCCATAAAATCAAAGCAGCAGTTAGCTCAAGTCATGTAGGAGAGGCTCTGGTAAGGTATTTCCCACCTTTCTAGGCACATCAGTTATTACCAATTGATAATTCCATATATTTTCTTTTAGGTATAACTCATACATATCTAAATAGTGAGATTGATGAACCAGCTAATGTGGTAAAATTTAGGGTAAAAATCATTTCATATATATTACAATGCCTACTTTAATGATGTGAGAGGCTGATTTAAGTCTTTACTGGTGTACTTCAAAGAAATATTCATTGGACAATGCATTTTAATGTAATTATTTATTAAAATTTGCTTATTTCACTGCCCACTGCAGAAGCACTCTTGTGTGTTACAACCACTTGCTTTCATATCTTAGGTGTGTGGATTTATTCTTATCAGTGCTCAGCTTAGAGGATGTTATATTCATCCACATATAAGTACTATGCTGTGTTTTAAGACTTACAATGGGAATTGAGGACACAGGTTTACTGCAGTGAAGAATCATCCATAAGTAATTTTAAGTGAGTTGAACAGTTCAATATTGCAGAAACTTTGAAATGTCATCTACTGATGACTTCAAAATAAACCCCTTTAAAAGATATGAATTATAGGATATAATGCCTCACGGAACCACAAGGGTTATCACTGCCATCTCTTCAGAGCATACTAATACGTGCTGGAGTGGCATGACTTAGAGGAGATTCCCACAGATGGCTGAAAGAAGTCGAGGCAATCTCTTCTCCTCCTGGGCTCCAGGGCCACCCAAATCACCAATCTCCTCCTCAGCCTTCTGCAACCTCTGCTTCCATACTATGTCTTCAAAGTTGCTTACCCACTAGCCTCATTTCAAAGAATGGAAGGTATTTCAGCAACTTCTTAAATTTCAACAAATACGTATTTCAGGAACTTCTGAAATTTCAGCAGATAAGCTAAAACTAGAGGTTTGATGTCCAAAGTTTAAAATGAACATAGAGACTCTACAGAAATTCTTAACTTTACTTAGTCTGTAAGTGAAATTGTTATTACATAATGATTTCTCTGACCTGGATTCCCCACCCCAGCTTTTTGAATGAGTTCACTCAATATAGTACCTATCATAAATCAACTGTAGGTGCACCATCAGTTTCTCTCTCTCTCTCTCTCTCTCTCTCTCTCTCTCTCTCTCTCTCTCCATGTGGGGATATAACCCAGAGTCTTATGAATGCTAAGCATTTGCTGTACCACTGAGCTACACCACCAGCCCTGGTTTTGTTTCTTTATTCACCTGCATCCTCACACATGGTATGATTGTGCTTACAGGGCATATTAAACTACACATATTCTTTCACTCCCAGATCTGTCACCATAAAGCAAAGCAAAATCCTTCCCTCCTTTGCTGAATGGATGACTGGGTGGATGGCTTTATTTTGCACATGTTCATGTTGAGTAGGTGCTGTATAACATCACTTGTTCTTTTTTTAATGTGACTCACGACAAAATTACCCCAGCTTTCAGTAATCTCAAGGAGAAAAAAAAAACTTGCCATCTGCAATTTACTGCTTTTAACCTGAAAAATAGAATCTAAAATGATACTCAGATCCTTAAGAGGCTTCACGTGTTGCAGGCAGAAGCTAACAGATGGCACATGGTGGTAGGCTGGTGCAGCATAGGAAGAGAAGGCAAATAGACAAAGGTGTGGAAGAACATCTTAGAATAGTGTCATGACCCCTTTTTAACCAGGGACAATAATTATTTCCTGTAATCTCCAGGTAGCCTTTTTATATAAAATGCTGATAAACTTTGTAACATATTGTAGTGCATCTATGGGTAGAAAACCTATAATTAATAATGCAAGGGAGCGACTTGGGAGCTGAGTCAGGAGGATCGCAAGTTCAAAGCCAGCCTCAGCAACTTAGCGAGGTCCTAAGCAACTCAGTGAGACCCTGTCTCTAAATAAAATACAAAATAGGGCTGGGGATGTGGCTCAGTGGCCGAGTGTCCCGAGTTCAATCCCTGCTTAAAAAAAAATAATAATAATGCAAGGGGATTTCATTTGTGTCTTGCTTAGAGGACTGTTCTAACATTAGATTTTAAGCCATTCATCTTGAAATGCTTACTCAATGTAAGATTCTAATTCTTACTTTTTGTATAGTGCATATCCTTGGATTTCTACATCTGAAATTTGACTTTTCTCTTTTAAATGACACCATAATTTGCCTGCAGTTAGGTGAACAAAGAGGATAAGTGGTGCATTTCTCAAAATTTTGTTTTCCTAGGGTTTATTCCTATTCAGCTGTGACACCTAACATCATAGATATTCAAGAAACATTTATAAAATTGATACTGGGAAGAATGTATATATCCTTTTTAATCCCAGACTACAAACTTCTGAAGTCTGGATCTTTAGAGAATTTGACTCTGTCAGTTTTACTCTAAAACTGACACTTGACATTGATCACTTCAATTAGCATTTCCAATAAATATCAATAGGCACTAATATACTGACAGAGCGTATTTTTGATACATAGTAATTTGTTGTATTGATTTGAACAAAGTTCCATTTAAAAAAATTGAAAGGAGGGACAAATGTGATTAAATATGTGGTCAAGTATATTCAGTGTGTACTTCGAAATACCTTTTAACCTTTCAGGATCTGGGTTCGTTCACTGCTGAAAATTTCTCAATTGAATTAAACGTTTTCTGTGTTCCATGGTGTATCCCACGTGTGATTAAGATATTAAACTAAGCCTATAGCCTGTAGGTTTACCTTCCAATGGGAGACAGAGAACTGTCTGTGGTGCTGAATGGCTTACCATTTAAATGAAGATAGAACTGGGTTCCACAGAAAGTGATTGAGATTGCTAACTTGCACTGAAATAGTGAGATCCCACTGAATTAGCAAATTAGTAAAAAGGTTGTCTTTGGTTCGAAGTCCAACAACATCCAAGCTGCATGTTCAGCTATGAATTAGAGCCTCATGGTATATCTCAGGGCAGCAACTTCCAAAGGTGTTTTCCACAGTCTTTTTGACACCAGCAATTTTTCCTGTGGCAAAGATTTTGCCATTTTTAAGGGAAGAGATGCATCTGGTCATTAATTGAATGACATAACCCTATTCCAAAGGAGGTGCTGTGGTTCTGGAACCTATCATTTATCTCCTCCCCTCCCTTTACTTCCTCTCTTGATGTCTCTTTTCCTCTTTTACTTTCTCTTCTCCTCTCTCCTGTCCTCCCTTCTCTTATCTCTGTCCTGTCCTTTCTCTTCCATTCTCTTCTCTTCTCTTTCTTTCTCTGCCTCTTTGTATCTCTGTATGTCTCTCTCTAAATTAAATCTGAGTAAAAATTCAAAATTTGCAATTGATTAATATGGTATTTATGACTTTCACCTTTGGAAGGACATTCTAAAGAGACATTTCCTGATCATGGTAGACTTTAGACTTACTTCAGTACATTTTGCAAAAATAAACTTATGAGGAATTTGAGAGACTGTCATGGAACACTTGCACTCTGCCTCCCCAGAAGCCTGGCAGGTTTTCTGCAATTTAAGCTCATTTCTCTCATATCCATCAGAAGCTCAGGATATACCTGGTCCTCTGTAAGAACAGGCAAGTAGAACTTTTAAGGGGAAGGAAAACCTGGTTGCTTTTAGTCTTCAAGTAGATTATTTACTCTATCCTTCAAGAGGGATGAGCCAGAATTCTTAATAGAGCAACAACCTAATGAAGTCCCTGACCATAAGTGTCTTCTATCTCAGGGGAAATTCAAATAGCTAAATTCTTGTCCTGACACCAACATAAAAAACGCAGTGATGACCTGCCAAGTCAGAATTCTTTCTTGCCCTTGGTACACTTCATTCACCCCAATTTTAATTTATCTCTTCCTCACTCCCCCATATTATTTAATTTAGTAAGCAAATATCCCTTGGTATAAGCTGTGTAAATATTGTAACTGAATTACTGTCTGTTTACTTAACTCATTACAGAAAACCATGATAAGCTTTTTAATTACAAAATTAGCTTTGCTGAATCAATTTCATTCATTTAATGAACTGGAGAAAATGGCACAATGAGGATAAAATCATGCCCCTTTTACCATCCTTACTTAACAGTACAGTTTGTCTAAAAATAATTGTTATAATAAAAAATAGTATAAACAACAATAATATTTCCTTCCTTGTCTAGCTAGTCCTATGTGAGTCCTTTAAATTGTTAGCCTGTGCTATGCATAGTCAGCCAGCATTACATGAAGTACTTTCTTTGAATGTACACATTATTTGTAGTCCTTGTTTTGAACATTTTACCTTGGTCTGTCTGATTCTTTACTTACCAATTTGCTTCGGAGCTTCTCATTACAAATCTTTTAAATAAATTTTCTATATAATGTTTTTATCACTATTTAGACCTGTTGCTCATCGCTTTTTTCTTAGAATACTCTATCCCCCCAACAGTAATTTATGTGTCTGATCTAGCTATGTCTTTCAACTCATTGGTGTAGATACAGATCTCTGATAAAGTAAGACTGACTTCAACAATACTATACCTTGACTATAGTCAATAAGTTGGGATATCATGGCCTCTCATGTATGACATATATAAATCCTGGCCATAAACCTAAGTGGCATATTTGCCTCCATAGATCTTTCTTAGTTTCTTTCATTTTCATTCTAAAGGTAAATATTTAATCAGTCTCCTTATGAATATGATTAAATTGGTTTATATTTACTCTTATTCAATTAATCTCTTTGGGAAAAGTATAGAAATACAAGATGGTTATGATTTCCATTGAGAAGTTGTGTGGATAGTTTTACAAAATATATCTGAAATGTTATATTCATGATAACTAAAGAGTTTAGTTGGGGAAAAGGGACTATCTTTTATGGAAATGATAAATAGCACATATATAGGAAATTCTTCCAATTTCCCCTCTTTTTTCATGCCTATTTCCCATAAATGAGGTTATACCATATTGTTGATTAAATTGATTTCAGAGTCTAAAACAAAGAAAAATTAATGAATCATTACACAGAAAATGCAGAGTAGTCATGAGTTTCCTAAGACTGTTATAATATTTGATCAATAGTGTCCTTATTAAAATTTTTATGTTTTTCCTCTGGATATGGCCAGATGCATATGAAAACAGACTTAAAATAGTTTTGCCTATAGCTAGAAAATCAAGAGAAAAAATGAAAAAATATATATTATTTATGTTTCAGTGCATATTTGAGATCTATAAACCTTAGAAGTCAGAAACTTTTCTCCACTAATGTTGTATTAAAATGAAATTCTCTTCTAGTGTTTACAAATACATTGGCATTAATTATATAAAACTTTATTTGAATATGCTTAATTTTTGGCTGAATTCTTGATGGTTGAGTTGAAATGGTTATTATCTAGGAAGAGATGGCCTATGAAGAAGAATAGATTTGATATGATTTCTCAATAGGAATTCTGCATGCATTTGCCCAGCCCCCCTTTTGATGACCACTGACTGTTAGCTCTTGCTACTGCCTGAAGTGGCATAATAATTAATTCAGGAGTTTGCTGCTTTTCTCTTGGATGCTTTAGGCAGTGCAAGACAATTAAGTCTGTAGAGGAATGAGAAGGAATCTTTTGTCTATTTTGGGTCTAAAGATGTCATAACTATGAATCACAGAGTGGTGACACATGCATTCACCTCTGAAAATTGTCTTCATGGAATTACAGTTGCATTTCATCTCAAAGGAAGATTCCATTTTCCTACACTTTAGTATGACTTCATCAAAGAAATAATCCAACTTCTTGATTTAGTTATGGGGAGTTCAAACACACAAACTGAATCAGACCTTTGAGGCCTATTTTGCAAATAGCCCTTATGACATGACTCAGAACATTGCATGAGAAGTTTCTCCTTGAAAAGAGATCACAACTTTTGAGAGTTGGCTTTTCCCAGTGCAGCCATCCCTCTGCACATGACTGATGTGTGCATGTCAGGGGACGGGTTTCATTCCCTGGAACCATAATGTCAGGTTTCATATTGTCTGAAATCAGCATCTCTTCCAAACCAGTCAGGTACCGCTTTCTCTACAGAACTCCTTCCCTGCTGACCATAAATGGTTATATAATCCTGCATCTTCTATTATCCTGACTGGTGATCCGTGCCCGATGGCTATGTGAAGTCTCACAACACCACACGTTTTTGATTGCTGCATTCTAAGCTGCGTAATAAGACAATTAAAAATGATTTACAAATGGCCATTGCAATGCAATTGGGAATAGAGGAGAAAATGTTCTATGTGTTGCAATATTAGAAACATATGCCCTTCTACAGGTCCTTCTGCAATTTCCTTTAATTCCAGCATTGGTTTATTTTTTTTTTCTTAGACTTCTTTGTCAAGTAGTATATTGAAATATTTCCTCTTCAATTATGTATATCTGGAAAAAACTCAAGGAATGTGCTGCTGATTCTAGATTGGTCTCAAAGCTTCTTCTATTTCACAGGGAGAGGGGAAGCTGCCTAGAATTCTGGAGCAGTTAAGAGGTAGTACAGTGCTCCTTCATTAAGTTGGCTCATTCCTGGTTTGAGGGTCAATTTAATCATGGAAACATCCATCTCAACAGTCTCTTCTTTCCTTTTCACTTGTATTGTTACAGTGGGTTAGAACAAGAAAATTTCCCAAGTATTGTGAGTCACACATTACAAATAATGACCTTGATATTTAATTAACTGGGAAATTGATCTATACTTGAAAATGCTCATTTTTTGTTTATTTAACTTTTTTAGCCCACAAGAATGAAAGTTGATATTAGCCTAAATATTAAGGTGATTACCTATTTTTAGTGTTGACTAATTGCAACTTTTCTTAGGAATTATATGTAGAATACATTTTTTTTAAAGAACACCAATCTTTGAAGCCAGATATCCTTGAATTTCATTCTTGCTTCTGTTACTTAGCAAAGTACAGAACTTCAAGCTGGATGTTACACCTATCTGAGGTTGCATTATTTTTTCATTTGTAAAGAGAGTATATTAATCTGGACACTCAAATTTGCTGTAAAGCTTATAGAAAGCTATCTATGTGAAGTGCTCAGCACATAGTAGGTATCCAGAAAATATTAATTTCTTTCAGGTCTGCTCAATTCAAGAGACTGCATGATAAAATGTCAATGGCTGTTTATAGCATTCTCACTCTTAAATCTGGCAAATATGAGATACTGAGTATTTTATGATAAAATTACTGTTTCAGAACTTGCTTGCAAACTCCCTGGAAACAGTAGTCTTCCTCATTCAGTGTGATGATTTTTAAATTACATATTTTAATAGATTTTGGGGGGTTTCACCGGGTTAAATTGAATTTACTTCAAAGTACCATATAATCCTTCAAAGAACATGCTATCTATGGAGTATCTATTATGGAAAAGTTATTGAGTGAGAACCTGCAGGGAATCTAAGGAAGGGTAAGACCTTTATTCTGCACTCTAGGAGTCTGTGATGCAGCTAAGGAGAAGACATTTTCAGTAAAAGTTGTTAGTATGACTTAGATAAATTATTTAATATCTCTAAAAAGTAGTTTTTAACATGCAAAATGGAATATAGTAGTTGGTCGTTCAGTTTTCTTTTAATCTTAGAACTCCAAGTAAACTAGATATTCATTCTTGCCTTCATATTTATGTCAGGTGGGTGTTATCCATAGTAGGTGCTACAGATATGCAGCAAAGAGAGATCTGGAAATGAGGAAGGCAGGTATTCATAGAGGAGGTGGAATATGAACTGAGCCTGAGAAGGATAGATTCAGATGGAAAACTTCTCCATCAATGAACAGCATAGATGAATATACATGCGGAGTACACCACTTGAACATTTTTATGGAAGAATGGTTTCAACAAAAAGGTGTCTAGAATCGCCATGCTTTTTTAAAATTCTTTTTCTAGCTTTCTCCCGTCTGTACATTTTCAGAACCTAGCTATTTTAGTAGTACCAAATGTCTCAAAAGAACCTGTATTCATTGTGATATAATCCCTACAGGAATACGAGGTAGTTAGAATTTCAAGAGAAAATTATACTTCCTTGGTGCCTAAATTAACCTGCATCATGGATTTGGGACACTAATCAGGGACTCTCTAGATTGACTCTCTGAACCTGTCACAAATCAAGGACTGTCATATCTCAAAATGCTTTGTCAGGGGGAGAATTATTTTTCTTTTCAAGTATGTTTCTGAGAAGGTGGAGAATGCAAATAACCTTTGAGGACCCCTTAAAACTCACGGTCTCCTCACTTAGGGCCCAATTAGTAAGAAAAACCCACTCTACAAGGTTTCATTCTACCCTTGAAATTATACTTTAAAAAAATATTCACTGACTTCCCCCCAGGCACAGAAGTAGGATCCATGTTTTAATTTTGACCTTAATTAAACCTTTACACAAGCTGTGTAATCAGCTCTGCAGTGAGGAAAGGGCAGGTGGAGAGGCGGAAGGGAGGGAATGGAATGTTTTTGCTCTCTTCTCGTCCCCTGAGTAGGGTGCCTCAAATTATCTCTCTTCCTCTTGGAATAAGGGAATTGGACTTTGATGTAAGGTCATAGGGAGGTATTATAGCTTATTGTATAAGTAGTTGAAATGAATATCATAAGGTCATTCTGCTTTCTTCTCTACCTCTCCCTTTCCTTGAACTTGACAAAAGCAAAGTCACTGAAAGAGGCTCTCAATGGACTGTAATCAACACTATAACTGACCCTTACCCAACAATTTCAATACCATGCATCATGACACAATCCTTCAGAGTAGAGGGAAGTGAGTTCCAAATGGTTCCATCTTAAATGTGGATGAGGTTTTTAAGCACCTGCCTGATGATACCAGTGGATGTGGAGATGGAGTGTCAGACATTTTTTAAAAAATTCTTTTATCTCCCTTCCTTACAGTTTTTGTTGAAAGTGTATGGAAACAAAATTCTAGTCAAGAGAAATAGATTCCACATCTGAATTTTAAGTTCTGCTTTCTAGATAAAAAAAGTGGTATTTTGTTGTTTAGTTATTTATTTAGCTTTATTTTCTGTCCCATTGGGAAGATAATTCCAATTGAAGGAAAAGTCAATGGGCTCTACTGGGTGCAACTCATTCTTCTAGGAGTAAAAGGAAGGTAAATGTAGTATCCCAGGAAAACTGTGACCAAGAGGAAATGCTTGACTTTATCCTGTAACAATCCTAAACAAACAAACAAACAAAAGGACACATTTTAGATATGACACAATGGGCATAAGAAACACCTTGGTCATGGATGGGAGCACATTTTAAAATATCTTCTTGCTTTTAGCATTTGAACTAATTATTAGCAATGTCTCTATGTAGGAGACAAATATTAAATGTAAAAAAATATTTGGAGAAAATTGGTGTAGAGAAGAAATTATTTGATAGAAAAAAAACCCCCACAACTCTAGAGCCATACATTCCCGAGTTTGACTCTTAATTGTGATACTTAGTAGATCCCCAACCTTGAGCTACCATTGCCTTATGTATACAGAATAGATAAACACTTGCTCTCAAGGATTCAGTAAAGAGGTATTATATTTTTCCTGTCATATTTATTTGGATAAGTTTATATGTTTTTCCTGTCCTATTGCATTTACCTTTGACAATACTGAATATCTCCAAAACAAACCAACAAGGAAGGGGAAAAAAGGAAGGAATATAGGTAAAGAATAGTATTGTTTTTCTTGTCTGGGACAATTAGATGTAGGCAAATCATAATACATAACAAAAATCTAAAATCCCTAGGAATGCATTTCACAAAAATCCATGTTTTTTAACTATAAAAATAAAAACATCTGAACAAATGAAAAATTGTGGTCGAGAGTGGGTGACTTAATCCCATGATGCTTTCCTATTGCATTTCTAAGCAAAATCTCCCACTGCTATCTTCTTTTAATAGCCCAGCGTAATCTTACAGTAAATATGAAGGAATAAATGTCTCAAAAATAGCCAAGGGAAATATAAGAAAGAATCTTTGAGGAAGGATTGTACTGTACAATTCTAAAATGAAACATTATAATAAAAAGGGTGCATGATCCTGGTATAGAAATAGACAAATAGATTAAAGAAAGAGAATAGCAGCTCAGAAATTGTCCCCAGCATATGTGGGAATTTAATCATTTACAAAGCTGTTATCGTAATTTAGTGAAGTGGTGGGAAGTCATTATTTGACAAATGGTAGACATGCCACTAGTCATCCATACGAAAGGTTTTATGTATGTTATACACACACATAAACATATAGATAGAATGGTCGAACAACCTAGGCCGTGGTTGCCACATTTCTAACCAAAATAAGAATCCCAGATGCTGTAATATAAAAAGAAAAACAAAAATGTAGCATATAAAACTTTAAAAGAAAAAAATTTAAAATTATAAAATTTATTTACTTTTATAGTAAAAGATATGAAATTTACTATGTAAATGATATATTTGGGAAATGTGTTAGTGAAATGTGTCCATGTAGTTATAACAACAAATATTTATAAGTGAGCACCCAAAGAGAGTGCCCTAAAGTGTGTTAATTATTCTCATGTACTAAGAAGCCAGATGTGTGTTAATTATTCTCATGTACTAAGAAGCCAGAAGATAAGCAGACCAGCGCTGTGATCCATTCATTGACAGAAAACTGTGCTCGCTCTCTCTCTCTCTCTCTCTCTCTCCCTCTCTCTCTCTCTCTCTCTCTCCACGTAGTGCTCCTGATAATGGATTTTCATTTTCACATTTGTCACTTCATGTTCACCAAAAGACTCTCCCCTTTACTATCAGATCCGAGTGCGAAGAAGGAGAAAAAAATGGGAAAGTGAAAGCAAGAAATACACTCTTGGCTAAGTTTACACTTTCCAAAGGAAGGGACCCAAAGCCCCGCACTGGATTTAGGCTGTATTCTTTTGCCATCCTTGTGTCTGCCCATTTGAGACTGGCTAATGCCATGTATTTTGTAATTGTGTTTGTTTTCTTAACCTTGAAACGTGTTCAACCTTAACATTAGTGTTCTTTTGCTCTGGCTAGAAAGGCAACCTTAATTCTGGTTAGGTGGCTTGCAGGTGTAATGATGAAGCCATGTCTGTGTTATCTGTAGAACTTCTGCAAACTGATAACTGATGGAAACAACCCAATAGAAAATGAGTGCTAAACATGTATGAAGAAGTCACAGAAGAAAAATTTAAATAGCCCTTAAACATATGAAAAGATGCCCAATCTCATTAGTGACCAATAGAATTGCAAATTTAAAAGACAATGAAATATCTCTTATATTTACCCTGTTGACACAGATTTAAAAGTGGTAATTCTTCCTGCTATTTGACATACAGAAAACAATATTATAGCTTGATTTTTTTAAAAAGATCAATTTTTGGTTGAAAATTTCTATTAAAATTATAAAAATATATATAATGAGGTTTAAAATACAGTATATTCATATGACATAATAAAATAATGCATATTGTATATCATATAATACATAACATTTTAATATACATGCCTACATATGTATGTATAGATATAGGTATTCCTTTTGACTCAGAAATTTGAATTATGATAATCTATTTCACTGAAATAAAAATATCAGTATCCAAACATATGTACCTGAGGGTTTACTACATTTTTTTGTAGTGGTTACCAAAAAGGGGAAAGAAAAAGTAAATATTGATAAATAGGGACATGGAATTAAGTACACTGTAGTAATCATGCTTTCATTTAGAAAAACAGACTTGATCTATTTTGATCTAAACTGGATGACTTAGAATAATTTTTACAATGTATTATTAATTGTGGAAACAAGATAATAATGGAGAGAGATCAAAATGATCTCTGTTATTATCTGTATTTCTAAGGGTTGGAGAAAAGCATTGGGTGATGTGGAATGAAGAAAGCAAAATAAATCAATTTTAAATATGTGCATAAGTAAAATGATTTAGAATTCAGCTTTAAAAAAAAAGCTGACGTGAAGAAGACAAGTCACAGCATGAACTGGGTGCACAAGGTCAGTGTAAGATAAAGAACAGAAAACACATTTGCTCACAGCTGTTCCTGATTAGATGTGAAAAGATTTGGGTTATCTCCAATACTTTTCAAAGGACAATTTATAAACTAAAAAGATCCATTGTATGTGCTTTATGTTTGTTGACTATAAATATAAGTAGTAAACTCTATAGAGTTCTCCTTTATAATAAATACCTTGTTTTTTTTAAGCAGGTGGTTAATGTGCATTTTCCATTAAGAAAATGGATTCGGTCTACAGGAAAGATAATGAGAAGGCTATAAGACATTGAATGACATGGATGAATTGCATGCCTACTTGAAGGGTGTGGGTTACTCCAGAAAGGGGAAAGATTCTACAGTGCTTATAATTCCTTCCCAGAATTTTCCCAGCCATCTGATTCCCAAGCCCAGAATTTTGGCTTCTGGGCTCTGTTGCTGGCAGTGAGGAAGTGGGATGGCGTGTGTTTAAATCACAGCACTTCTCTGTTTCCTGGCTAAGTTACAAAACAATGTTGTAGTTGTGAAACTGAATGTCATCAGCACACATTTGTGGCATGTACAGAGCATGCACAGTGCTGTAGTAGCGCTCTAGGCAAGCTCATGATTGCATTTAAAATAGGTGTTGTTGCTTCATGTAGGAAGCTTACAAACTAAAGACAAAAACAGAACAAAAACAACCCAAATAAAGAACCCAGTGGACTTCCCAGTATGGCAATTACATTATCTGATTCTGAGCTTAATTTAGGACTTTGCACATTTTAAATACTCAGTCATATCAATTGAATGAATGAATGAATGAACGAACGACTGAACGAACAAACTAGCCAACTTGATTGATGGAAACTGGGATGTCAAGACAGTAGCAGTTTTGCCATTTGTCTCACTCCACTAGCATCTATCCTCCATCCAGCTAGATGCAAATCCGACAGTAGGAACCCCTTCATTCTTTCCCCCAGGATTTCAAGGTAACTTTAGGAATGAGAGACATTGACTATGAACTTGAGATTGTGCTTTGCTGACCTTGCATGATATTTTCGATAACTAAATGAGAATGCCTTTGAGTGAGGCACATAGTCCCTAGCTCTCCTGGAGGAAGTCCCTGGCCTGAGGCATTAAGTATAGAGCCCCATCCACAGGCTAAGACCCCAGCTTCTCAGTGTGGTGTAGCAGGGTCTATCCACTTTGTCCCTTGTTTATTATTTTATCTTAAGTCCTGCCATGTTGTCATGTGCAACCAGCATATGCTGGGTCATCTGCTCTTTCTGGGCCTTGCCAGTTTCCTGTACTGGTCCAGTTCTCTGAGACAGTTCCTGCTATTTCTTTCTATTTAATTGCTGATTCTGTACTGTTTGCCTAAAGATCTCTATTCCATCCTTTCATGTTTGCAAAACATCCCTGCACTAATCATGTTTATTTTAAACTTACCTAGAAAAAGTTTGGCATTTACTTCTTCATTATTCCACCTTTTTATGAATTGTGGCAATTTTCATATTGATATCTGTCTCCTACCTATATATTGAGTCTTGCTCCATGAGAATTATGGAGTTCTCTCTTTGAAGTCCGTTAGTCTGTCATTGACTTTATGTCACAGGATTCTTGTAATGGTTTCTTGACTCATCTTGAAAGATGGATGGATGGGCTGGATGATAAAGATGAATGAACCATTATATGAATTAGGGAATATTATAGACCTGGAAAAAGGAAATTTACTGTTGAGATGACTCAAGAGAAAAAATAATTTTTATTTAGAATTTTGTAGGATAAGATGAAGGCGAGGATGACTTGCCTATCCTTTTATCTTTAGAAAATGTGAGTTAACATTTGTAAACAGGGTGGATATTTTGGACAGAAAGTGCTGCATAACTACAGCACACTTATTTATTATCCTCTAAAATTGTCCCTTCCTTTGGCATGTTTAAAACCTGAAGTCTGGTTGGCATTATAAATATGCATGAGCTGTTGGGGGAAGAGAGCATAAAGTGTGAATCACACTTCAAACAGACCCACCCGCTCACTCCTGACTTCAAGTTTTTCAGAAGTGTGAAATGAAAATGGTTTTAAAATTAGAAAATGTGCCATCAGAACTTTTATCAGCCCTCAGAGAAAATAAATAATCTCTTTAAATGTGGGGAATGCTGGGGATATTTATTTAGTTAGTTTCACAGCTAAAATGCTTTGATAAGTTTTTGTCATATAATGCACAAATTAATTTTAATGAATGTGGAAAATATATATCTTCTAAAACAGCCTGAGTACCCAATGCTGCAATCTAGGGTTTCCAAGGGATTATTTAAGACTAATATACAAGCAAATTGCTTTACTAAGGAAAGAAACTCTCACAGGTGTCTTTTCTTCTGATACAATTGCATTTGAAAAATAATCTTGGAGCATTTGAGGAGTGGGTGAATTTCTGGAAAGAGGCACTTGCATCTTAAATTGCTAAATTTGAACAACAAAATGAGAGGAAATAATGTAGTTTGCTGTTTGAAGTTTCTGGAAAATAAATTTACTATTGTTATTCTTGATTTTTTTAAGGAGATCAAGATTGAATTGAGTGTGAATATAGAGGATATAATAGATAAAATTAAGGAGGATGATGATCTGAGATCTTCTTCATTTTTATCACCAGTTAGTTTGGAGAATAGTCAGTCATTTCAGGAAACTGTGTGACTAAAAAATGGTTGTTTGGTTGTCATCAAGGCCAGGGATTGAGAACAGGGATAAGAGGGAGTGATGCTCAGCAAGTCCTCAACCTGGGGTGCATCAGCATCACCTGGTGGGCCTCATTCAACCCTCACTTCCAGGGTTCCTGATGCAGTAAATCTAGGGTATTCCAGGACAAATTGCATTTCCAAAAAGTTCAAGGGAGATACTGACAGATGTTTCTGACCCAGAGACCATATTTTGAAGAACACTCCTTTGTTCCAATTCTTAAATAAGATTAAATTAAAAATTACACAATGACCACCTATGGTTAACTGCTGGGTTCATTTTGTAAATGTTAGGGATCTTGGTGAATTTCTTTCTTTCTCTTTTTTTAATTGATGATAATTTAAAAGACCATTTTATTGGCCTACTATTGTGGAGGTTGGAATTCTATTATATTCACTAAGTTATCGTTAAACTACTGTGCATTTTATCTGGCAGCCATGGGACAGACATTGTTTTAGAGGAATGGAAGAACAACATTTACTTTCATAAAATTGTTGTCTAGCTCTTGACTGAGTTGTAGCTTTTGTCACTAATGTATTGCTATTATTTGAAATCTACCCGTGATTTTTCTCCATGGTTCAGATTGGTAGTAAATTTGAATAGATTTAAGGAGATGCTGTCAGAATCTGTCCTTTGGGATACATTAAAGATACAAAAGCCCAAGACAGCATGATCATTTATGAATATGAGTATGTTTACCTGCATGTTTTTTATTGATACCACTCCAAAACATACATATTTTGACTTCAGTACCATTCCAGACACTGGAAACCAACAGAGGCAATGACTTTTTTTCTTTTTTTCTTTTTTTGGTGACATGAATGCCATTAAATCAGCAGCTTCCTGCTAAATCATTAATCTCTGCCCAGGCTCAAACTGCTTCAGCAATTTCCTACCACTCAGCATTTCCTTCAGTGAAGGACCCTTCACAACTAAGGCTTCAGCCTGCTTTCTCCTCTCTTTCTACACTATTGAGGCTGCTTCCAAAATGGGGCCCAAGGTAAGGATTTATGGGTGAAGAAACCTATCTGAGCTTTATTTTCTTCTTTCACCTGTCAATTATATTCACTCTTCTCTTTAGACCTGAACAATCTGTTTCTTTATGATCCCAATAGGTTTTATTCCATCATGTCTGCTGTGGTTCATTCATCACTTTTTTTCAGAGAGGCTTCTCAAATCTTAAGTTCCTAATTAAGACACATACAATGAGCAAGAAAACAACGAAACAAGCTCTCTCTGCTAGGATGGAAGGCACCAATGAAATCATTATTTCATTGTTAGTGGAAACATTTTGCCTCATTTTCCTGCTCTTCTCCAATACAGATTCGAGCTATATTGTACGTCTACTTGGAAGAGAAATTATCTTTGTTGTTGTTGTTATTGTTACTTTTTTTTCTGGTTTTGATACTGGGGATTGAACCCGGGGCACTTAACCACTAAGCCACATCTCTAGTCCTCTTTAATATCTGATTTAGAATCAGGGTCTTGCTGAGTGGCTTAGGGCCTTGCTAAGTTGCTGAGTCTGGCTTTGAAATCTTGATCCTCCTGCCTCAACCTCCCTAGTTGCCAGGATTACAGTCATGCACCACTGCTCCCAGATGTTATTGTTTTTAAATTAAGAATTGTCTGTTGAGATTAGTGTCAGGCAGTGGTTGTTAAAGTGAGGTTAACAAATTCCCAGGTCCCAAATCAAACCTCCTGAGTCAGACACTCTGGAAGGGGTCCAGAAATTGCATTTTAACAAGGTCTTCTAGTGATTCTGAAGTACATTGGAAGTTTAAAATATATTGGAAGTTTGAGGACCATTTGTTTAAGGATTTGGAAAGTCTTGGGGAAAAGGGCAGGACTGGGTGGAGAGTATGAAGTCATCTGATTCCTTATGTTTGCTACTGACTTAGCCCCAGCTGGACTTGGTGTCTGCCCAAGACATCTACATTTTGTTTTTGCAAATGGCTAGTAGTAAAGAGGATACCCAGAGAGCATTTCACATACATACTCTGCTACCCAAAACCCCAAATCCTGGAGACTTTATTCTAAACTCCCACATGGGAAATCCTCCTCAGGTGAAGGACCTGTAGTTTTTTGGTTTTAGTTTTTTTTTGTTTTGTTTTGTTTTTTGTTTTTTGGTTTTTTTCAAAGCACCCAACAACTACCATTGCATTCTATTGTGCTCCATGTTCAGTCAGTGCTCCTGGTCAGTTGAGGCTTATCCCTAGTTGGGTAAGGCACTTAGTTGGGATAGTACATTCAGGTTTGATTGCCTTCCCGACTTCAAGCAGAATTTATAGATTGTTACAATAGCCTGTGTCTGCCCCAGACCACAATTATAAAAATAGTAATAAATTGCCTCTCTTTCTCCAGCTTTTCTTTCAAGTTCAACATGTGGTTTGTGGTTTATGGGGTATTGATTGTGCATTATCAGTTTAGCTCACACACTGACAATTACATGTAGTGCCAAGGTAGTCGTGACAATGTAGTGCAGTTGCCATAGCAATGAAAGCAGTTCTACAGCTGCTACCTACAGCCTGCTTTACAGCGATAAACGTGCTGCTCACTTCATTTTAATTGAAATATGAAATTATAGTCCATGGGAAAAAGTAAATGGATTCACTCCCCATTCTCCCTCTAGTCACACAAATACAAGCGAGGAATATTTAAGCATTTTCTTAAAGGTAAGCATCAGGTTTTTGAGAGTATGTTTTCCTCTCATTTCTGGAAACAAGACTGATATCTTGTTGAATAGAAATTGAATTAGCTCTCATGTCTTTGAATTCTTAATTAACTGCTACATTTGTTCTTTACAAGTCTTTCATCCTAACAGCCTACCCTAAATGTTGTATCTTACATAATAGAATCTTTAATAGATTTACTTGCTGAGTTACTATGCCTAAAAACTCACAGCAGATATGGTAAGGGGTTTTAAAATTAACATCACAGGGCACTGTGGAAGCTTTACATAATTGAGATACAACAATAATAAGAAATGTTTATCCACATTTGGTCCCACTTCTGTGCCAGTGCCTCTTCTATGTCTTAGAGCTAATAATTTTTGTGTGGTGGCACATAACATTTTATAGTCATACACAATCTATAATGTTCTCTATAGCAAACGGAAGGAGATAATTTTGTGGTCAGGCATAAAGAGATTTTGCATCAAACAAATGACAGAAATCTAATACAGAAAACAAACCAACCAGATATCAAAAGGAAGGTGGATAAGTTAGAACTAAAAATAATTATAGGCAAAAGTCCTAACTATAAATATGTAAATCATATATAACACCATATAAATAAAGAAATCATACATACATATTGTATTAAAAGCATACATGAACTTGACCTAAAACTTCTAAATATGTCAGTGGAAGACTGGGTCAAATCTGACATTCAACTTTGACTTTTTGACTTTAGCACTCTCTTTCCCTAATCTGATAAAATGCTCTTGTTATTTTATTTCTCCCTGGTTACCTTTTTATAAGTTAAAATTCTAACTATGTGACTCCAACCTTCTTTGTCCTGAAGTCATATGATTTCCCTTTCCTACTACAACCCTGGAAGTCAGTAGGAAGTTTTGTTTCCCTGGATCCTGAGGATGATATCCTCATATATAGGACAGGATGACACCCCTACTGGTGGAGGATGGTTAAGATTGAACCAAGGGAGGAAGAAAGTTTAACCAAGGGCATAAAGGCCATAGGCTCTCCTTAAAATGATTAGAAATGAGTCATCACAAATCCGACTTCAGGTGCCTGAGGTCCAGAAAGCCGGGCATGCAGCCTAGACTGGAGAGTGAATCTGAGCAGAGAATCACTGGAGGTGCCAAGAGGTGTGCAGAAAACCTAAAGAAGGATAAGGACACAGTATACACCAAGAAAATAAGAAGCAGAAATCATTGGGACAATGAAGATATTTAGCAAAGAAATTTAAGGGGGGAAATATAATAAAGTTAGTTTAGTGATAAAAAAGAAAATGTTTCCCATGAAATGATAACTTAGTTTTGATGATGTGACCCCAGAAAATGTGTGTTCCGACTCTTGGAGATGTCCACAGTGGTGAGGTATCGCATGTGGAAAGCACGTCAAGCATGGATTCCAAAGTTCAGCTTTTAGAAGGTGTAACATGACTTGAGAATTAGATGACCCCCTTCCATAGAAGTGAATTCTTATTGGAGGTGTTTCTTGGTTTGTTGGGTTACTATAAAAGCAAAGATCCTTTCATTGATATTACCAATCATTTCTTCTATCCTTATTTATCATGGTGCTCCTAAGAATTATGACATCAGTGGGGTCATAAATGTAATGCTTATTCATTTTCACTCCCTTATTAGCCCTTACTGAGTACCTACACTGTGCAAAGGCCATCTGTCTTTATCTTCATGGAGCCTACAGTCTAGTAGAATTTAAGGATTGATATGATGAAGAGGAATGCTACATTCTATAAGAGGCCTCTAAAATCTACAAAATTCTTCAGTGTTATCAAATAATTTACTCACCACTAAAATCAAATATTGATTAAATAAATTTTAAAATGGAAACTGACTTTAAAAAACAAACTCAATGCAAATAAAAGTATTAAGATAAATCTGTAACAGAATGAATGAGAAAGTATCCCTACACAATCAGAATAGTTATGACCCAAAGTCTCCATTCAAATTCTGCCCTCTGTCAGGTTTATTAAGCATGTATTTCTATCATACAATTATTATTTTGGTTTCAATATGTTTTTTTCCATACCCTTAATTCTAAACCTTTTGGATTTTATTAAACTTTAAAATTCATATTTTGTATTCATTTGGGTCAAAATGTTTGAAATTCTTAGCAAAAATTCATTAGAGCTCCATTCTCCTGGACTTCAGTTTTTCATATGTTAGAGTAAGATTTGTGCTAGGATTTGCCACTTTATCCCATCACATCTCCCTTTGTACAGCCTTGCCTTGACCCTCACATAAAATTCAGTGGTTCTTTCATGTGTAGACTTCTTTTGTTTTCATCTGAATGTAACATGGTTACAAAGGACCAAATCCTACATGAACCCACAGCAATGGATAGAGTGCCATATAATCCACAAATGTTCAGTAAATGCATGCAGGGTGAAATTGTGATTCTATACTCTTTAAATAATATTTACTTAAATTAACAAATTTGATATCCAAAAGGTCTAACTTGTTCAAAATTCCAGCAAAGTTCTCACTTGGACCAACTCTTCTCTGTTATCATAGATTGCTTTATGTTCACATGATTGTGTCTGCCACCACCAAAGCTCAGCTCACTCTGTGTCATGACTTTCTGTTTAACTTGTTTTTCCTTTATTTCCTGAGATTCCATGAAAGCCAAAGGTATTCCAACTTAAAGCCCACAGGTTGGATTCAATAACCTGGCCTGACACACCTGTGTGTGGATAGATATGAAACCCTCCAGTGTTTCTGAGGCCATTACCAGCAGCAGTTCTGAGATTGTAGTAACTGAGAAGAAACTTGAGGCTAGCGAACTTGTGAGAGTCAAAGCAACCAGAGTTGTCGAGGTGAGAGATGTGGGCTTCGGATTGTTAGAGCTCAGACCACCTACCTCCACTCAGAAACCCCATTTCAGCCTTCAGATCCTCAAATATGTGCAGAGTCTTTAATTAAGTGTCAAAGAATTGATTAGGAAAGTTCCTGCAATGCAAGCTCATTGATGAAACCATTTTGCAGGCTGGATGATGTAATTAGCCCAAACAAGATGTGAAATCTATGGCAATTAGGGTTATGGGCTAATAATTCTAATTTTATAATATGAGAGAGAGAGAGAGAGAGAGAGAGAGAGAGAGAGAGAGAGAGAGAAGAAAGGAAACAGCAAGAGAAGATGATTTATGTTTATCTGTGGGGGGAAAAAAAAGAGATCAAAGGAAAAAAGATTCCAAGTTAGCATTTGCCAGAGATGGAAAGTAGCTTTAAAAAGTTTTCATTATGAGAGTCAAATTTAGGAAACCTGTATCATATCTAACTTTATGAAAATTGGCGCTCTGCCAATAGTGTCTTTATTGGATGCAAAGATAGTTCTCAAGCTAAAATCTAACAACAGAGTCCAGGCTTTTCACAGACAGTCATTTTAAGGTACATTCCCCACACATGCTAACCCAAGTTCTCTGGAGGACAATGAAGAAGGTCTCAATAGTGAGGTCTTGCTAACAGGGAGAGCCCGGAAAACGTAGTGTAAGAAGAACAGGCTGAGGGCAACTGTCATGTTCAAAGGAACATGTCATTCTTGGGACTTCACTCTTACCTGGATTTAGAAATTCACTTTTATTTCCTTTCAAGATTTTGTCAATTTCTGGCACTATTTTAAATTATCCAACTGAATTCTTATTCCAAATCACCTGGAACCAGGCTATTTGCATTGAGGATTGGACCTATCACTTATTATCTGTCCTTCAATAAAAGGGATAAAGCAGGGATTCTAATAAATTCTGATAGAATTCTCATATCTAATAGGGTTTCTGTCTGGAAAAATGGTGCTATTCCATGAAAAATGGAACAGTATTTGGCTGGCACATTAAGTTCTCAGGAAATGCTGACTATTCTATTTTATTCTAGTCCATTGTGGTGACTCAACCTGAAGTTGAAAAAAAAAAAAATCACAGTAGACAATTCTACTAAGATATCCAAGATGTTACCCCCCAAAACGTTTCTTATATTTTTCATAAATACAGGGTGGATGGATATTTTTTTTTTAATTTTGCTTTACTGTGGAACTTCTCAGACATTTTACTATATAGGAAAGCATTGGACATATTCAGCATAGCTTATACACCATGTTTCTCTATATTATTTTATCAGAGTAGCTTTCTTTTTTAATGTACCAGCCACTAACATCTCCAGGGAATCATGTTTGGAAAGCACTAGACCAGTTATAATAAGCTGTATTTCTAGAGAAGAAAATAGGAGAATTCAACTCTTCAAAATTTCTTTGCCCATTAAAGAAAAAAATTCTAATGCAAACAGTAAAACCTCTCGATTATGTGGTAATTGCATTTCTGTGATAGGAAGACATCAGACTTCTTTAATGATTACCTCCCAACAAGGAAAGGGCCACTTAAACCTGCTACACTTCCTAGCCATCTCTATAGGCATTGCAGATTCCTTTTCTGGTGACTCTATGGGGAATTCATGATGTGGACTTTTCTGTATTCCAACTGGCAAAAAAATATAGATCAAATGTTTAAGGCCATTAACAAGAAGTTAAATCAGGAACAACGCTGATATAGAAGCATTAATTCAGAGTAAATGCAAAATGCCTTGTGGCATCGATTCTGGCATTTTTCTCTGCTCCTAATAGCTTTGAGCATTTGATCTATATGTTATACAGACCTAAATGAAGGGAAATAAATGCTTGGACAGATTCCCTGTGATCGAGTTTCCTTCTGTTTTTCTGCCTTGGTGGTGAACTAAGGCCACAGGCTTCATTGGCCTAGAACCATGATGAAATTGAGGATGCCAGCTAGGGTACCAAAGCATGGTGCTTGCAGTTATCAAGCCTGTAAATAATTTCTTTTTGAATAATTCCAAGTGGGAGAATCTCTTTGAAGCAGATAGGCAAGTTTTTAGAGCTGCTTAACAGTTTTCCTAGGTGTATTATTACTTTTATTATCAATAGCTAACATTTAGTTTGGGGACTAGGGCTAAATAGTTCAAATCCATTAACTTATTTAATCCTCACAATATACCTATGAGGTAGAAATCATGGCTATTTCCATCATATAGAAGAAGTATTTGGAGCTAGAACAGATCAAATGAATTTTCCCCTTGAGTTCTGAGTAAATGCCATATTTGCCCCCAGGTAATGACATGTTTAGGGATTATTTATTCTAAAGGGTGTGCAGGCATGGGGGGAAATAGGATATATTTTCTTGTGTACACACTAATTTTTACAAGTGATATATTATTCCAACAAAATCCTTCCAAACATTTCAACAACTGACCCTTCTGGAATGGGGCTGAAAATCATCTCAGCTGGTTGTACTGAGCTGTTGTTCCTGAGGAGCTGGCTCATGTCCTGCATATGTACCATTCCCCAAATCTCTTAGCATGGTGCTTTGCATAAAGCAGGACCTTAGGAAATGTCTGCTGAGCACACAGATGACCACTTCCTCTGTCTTCCAGAAGGTTGTGCCTTGGTAGATTTGGTTTGCCTTTGCACAAGGTATTTATCATAAGAGATCATCTAGGGTTTTTGTGTCTACATATGCCTCCTTATTCCTTCATTCAGCATTGCAAAGAAAATACCTGTAACACACCTTGAGTCACAATTAAGAGGAATTGCACAAAGTAGAAAATTAGCATGAAATTATTAAATTCAATGCCTTTGCTAATGAATTAAAAGTAATTTTGTTCAAAATTGAAAGTGGTGGTGGGGAGTCTTTCTAAACATAAGGCCAAGCATTAAGATGTATTTCTAATTCCTTCATCTCAGATGAAGATGCTAACTCTTTAGCCTGTACAGCAGATTCTTCTGTTCCATAGAATATGTGTGAAAGATGAACTCTTTAGTGGGTATCTTTCTGCAAAATTGGCCTTCACAGAGATGTTTCCTTTTCACAAGGTGCCTATAAACCTATGATTAATGGATCTGTAGGGGGAAGAAAGGCAATTTCTTTCCCCAAACCAAGTCATTAAGGCAATTGAGTCAAAAAACTCGACCTGCCCAGAGGCGCACTAGCCATCCTTAAATCTCCCACAGTTGAATTGCTACAGGTGTTCCACCTGACTTTGGTAAGCATCCTTTGCCCTTTAATTGGGGGTCATGTGATGGCTTTTGATGGGCACAGTAAATGAGTGAGGAAGGAGAGCTAAAGGAGACAGGGGTCAAGCTGCTATCCCAGTAACCTGAAAATCAAAGAATTTCCAAAGCAAAGTTCAAGTCAGCTAGAGATTTTACTTTGGTAGCAGACTTTTGAGAAATTCCTGTCCTCACAAGACACATGCAAGGTAGGCCTGTGAATAAGATTTTTGTGTATTGACTCAGAACAGTGGAAAATGTAAGTCTATCCATTGTGAATGCAATCCCACATTATTTCATACATGGAAGAAAAGAGTCAAACAAATCTATGCATACACAACCTATTTCATGGTAACAATAAAAATATATTTATTGATTCATCAAAAGGGAGACAGGCTTGTTGTGTCTATTCAAATATATTGTACTGTGATTTTTCTCTTCCTTGAAAAAATTTCCCTGAAGACAATATTTATGGCAGGAGCGAAAATTTACATTACACTTGGGTGTATGTTCTGACTAGGAAGCACATTGCATTTAGAGTTGGACTATATTGGACATTCCCTGAAAAATCCTCTGAATGGAAGTAATGTTTCATTTACTGATTGACTCAGATTTCCCTATAATTTTCAGTGATGGTTATTTCCAGTAGTTCTTGATGAAACACAGATTGTGTCAAAAGGGAGGGAGGAAATACTTTTGTCATGGAGACATTTTCAGATTAAGTTGAAAAGGTCCATAATCCCTATTGAACATTTTCTTTATTGTCATGCTTGACAGTCAGTAAAACATAAACTCTTTTCCTTTCACTGACACATTTCCGATTTTCTTTCTTTCTCCTCTATATCCATCCTCTCCCCAGTGCTTACCACTTGTTAAAATAAATGATTCAATTCAAATCTAACTTTTCCAGACTTATAAAACCTGCTTATTTTAAAAGCATTAGATATTTTTAAATGTGGGATTAACCTCCATTTGTTTGCTAAAGGATGTTTAGTGGTTGCTTTTCCTTTTTTTTTTTTTTTAATACAGAATGCATTAGGGTCATTGCTGGCTTGTGACTATCTTCATGGTTCTTATGTGCTGTGAAGGTGAATACCAAATTCTGATAAGATTTAGTTTCCCAATATATTCCGAGGTTATACATTGAAAGAAGTCATAGTCATTACAGTTACCAATTGAGAAAGTTCTTGAAAACAGCAAATTATTCTGGAGATCCACTGGAATTCTGAACCTTTTGGTGGAGATGCATGGAACAGGAAAGGGAAATTTGATCTGATTTATTGTCAACCTTTTCCTTCTCAGTTTTCTACTCTGTCACTTAGAAACTGTTGAGTACCAGTGTGCATTATGAAGGAACCATGCTCTAGCAATATGCCTGAAGTTCTTAGGTTCTGCCTTTATAATCCCTGCACATAATCCACCACATCATAGCCAGAACAGTTCAACATGAACTAGACTTGCGTATGCATGGCTTCCCCATTGAGCTTCCCAACTTCAGTGCATGTTATGTTTTGGGTGTGTTTCCAGTCTCATTGTTCAAAGGTGAGGCTTTGGGGAAATAACTGGATCATGAGGTTTCTGATCCCATTGGTGGATTAATCCACTGATGGCTGAATGGACTAATGGGAAGTAGGACCTAACTAGGAGTGGGACCTACATACGTCACTGGAGGCCTGCCCCAGAAGGGTTTATCTTCTCTCCAGCCCCTTCTTCTTTTTCTGCTCCTATGCTGTCATCAACTAAGTAGCATACCTCCACCATGCCTTCCCACCATATTGTTCTGTCCCATCTTACACCCAGAACAAAGGAGCCCTCTGATCATAGACTTCTAACTCTGAAACCATAAGCCAAAATAAATCTTCCTCCTTTAAGTTGTTTGTGTTAGGTATTTTAGTAACAATATTGAAAAGCAGACTAACACAGTGAGTTGAGATCACTTTGAACCTTGGGAATAGTAACTAGGCAAGAACAATGGTCAGCTGAGAGCACCTGGCAGGAAGTATTTTCCTGTGGCTGTTGAGCAGAGGCCTGTGGGTCAGTGTGAGTAGAGTTGCCATGCCCCATCATGAGAGATGCTAACAGAGGGGGAAGTCATCATACCTGTATTTCAGAAACTGATGTAAGAACACAGCCCAGATGCCAAAAAAACAAATTTCGGAAACAGGAAGCAAACTGAAATACAAAAGCATAGTCCATAACCAGAGCAAGGACAGGTCAGAGATTCATAACAGATAAAGACAATCTGTGTGCCTGTTGGTCTAAGGGCAACAATTCAGGGAGGCAGTCGTTCTGGAAAGCCCTAAGATTTGGTACCCTCCAACCTAATGTTAAAGTAGTTACAAGTTAGTATGATGGGAGTCAGTCTGGGTTCTGACTTTCTGCATCGCCACGAACTCACTTACATTGGGGTCTTGGCATAATGTGTCTGCTAATAGAGAAAAAATAGAAAATGCCTGAACATTGAAGCATTGTGGCACAGGTGGGCAAAGTTAAGAACTTTCCCTTTAGCAATAATAACAATAAACACTACCAACAGCTTCTTATTTGCTAAGAATTTGACCTAAGACCTTGAAACCTTGAAGCAACTCAGACTTAGAACAACCTACTGAGACTCAAAGAAGTTCAATTTGCCTAAAATTACACAGCAGCCTATTAGTAGAACATATATTTGACTGCTAATGTGTCCCCAAGTAAGGTCCCTGACTTTCCCACTTGTTATGCTGCATACTAATATTCCTCTGGCAGTAAGACTGTTTTCCCACTTAGCAGAGAGAAAAGAGGACCCTTAAAAGAATTTTTCATAAAGGTGTTCAGACAACTGGTGAACCTAAAGTGACCCTAGAAAGGACAGCACTCTCAAGACCCTGGTTACCTTCTACATGAGGTCATATTGAGTGAGACCCAGATGCTGAAGTCAAACAGCTGGTCCTGTCATTTACTTGCTGTGGTTACTGATCCTCTCGCTATGTCTGTGATTCTTATTCTATAAAATGTTAAAATACTGGGGATAATAGAAATGCCTACTTGAAAGATAGTTATTGATAGTAAGCCTTCAGGTTGTGCTTGCCGCAGGGTAAAAACTGAATAGTAGTCAAGATCATGTTCATTGTTGTTGTCCCACCAAGGAGCAAAGCAGAAGGTGTTGGCCATAGATAGCCTTGAAGTAGAAAATTTGAGGTGGTATTGTGGACCCCACAGGAATTATTAGGAATGGTTTAAGTATATTTTCTAGTATACATATATAGTATTATACAATATTTACCAAACCAGCAACATCTAACACCTAATTTCTTACAATGAAAGAAAACTAAAAGAAGAATGTCACTTCACTTCCCTGGCTTTCAGAATCACACAGATGTCCTCAAAAGTACTTCTTCCAGCTCTGACAATTTGGAACTTACTCTTGTTAACTATGTACTCTTGGGTTGGGGATATAGCTTAGTTGGTAGAATGCTTGCCTCAAATGCACAAGGCCCTGGGTTCAATCCCCAGCACCACACACACACAAAACCCACCAACTCTGTGAAAAGTCTGTCACTGGGAAGAAGGAGTGGACACATCTGGACATCTAGAGAAGTAATATTAAAAAAAAAAAACCTTGCATACAATTTGTTTATAAAATTAGCTAAAATGATAAATTTACCTTTTGGCTTTTTCAGAGAAGATTTGAAAGAATATTATAAAAAAGGCACATGAAAAGAGGTAAGCTTCTGGGAAGAATGGTGATAACATAAATATGCTATAACTAAAGAATAGTGATGTTTAAAGGAACGTAAATTAAAGAGAACACTAAAGGGAAAAGAGAGATGGATTTCACCCTCTGGATCTGACTTTGGTTTTAAATTGCACGGGCAAGAGATTGGTTAGGGAGATTTATTCCAACCTTTAGTTGTGTATTAGCAGTGCCATAGAACAAAGGATATAGTTAAGAGGAGGAGGGAAGAAATATGAACAAGCAAAAGAGTGTTTTGGAGTCTAATTTATTCAATTGAGATTATATCACTATTGTGCTAATCTTTGCATAAATCATAGTCCTAAGCACTTTAAGGAAGCTTATATTACAGAATGTTTTAATTTTTCAAATTTTTAGCATTGTTTATTAATTATTACAAACTCTGAACATTTTCAAAGCAAAAATCATTTATTAATCAAATGAAATTGAAGTTCTTAGTGGCCAAAGTGCCTAATGGGTTGGGAAATAAAATCTGTTTAAACATTCAGTTCAATCACAGTTTTATGGAAATACCTTGAAAAGATTAGTGTAGAAAAGAATTATAAATAAATGAAGTGGATGGTAATGATGTATGATACATTGGAGGAATGGGAGCCCCCAAATGAGTAAAAAGTTTTCTAATGCATTTTCTTTGAATGACAGTGTATCCTGGAATTCCTATACTGTGGGGACACTGTTGATCCCTGAGTAACACTGCTGTACGGGATCATGTTTTTGATGTTCATTCATTCTAGGACTTTGTTTTTCAGAAGGCAGATGTGGTTAATCCAACCCAGTGGACACAATCTATAAATGTATTAATAGGAATAACTAGTTGCAGACTTAAAATCAGAAGTATTTTAACTTTTCTCAAACCTTTAGACAATGATATCTAAATGATAATTTGAAGTGATAAGTATAATTTTCAGATATTATAATTTCCATATTTTTGTGGGAGAAACAGCACTGTTTTATGAGAGGTGTTTAAGATCCTTGGATAACCGGAACATCAACTGGACTTAAGACTCTAATATTGCATTTCTTCCCACATCCTGCTCACCCTCTCCTTGTGCTTTTTCTAGTGATTCCTCAGATTTTCTCAAATAATAGCATGCCTATACTTTCTTTGACATGCAAAAATACCAAACCATCTTTTCCCTTTTGTTACCCCAGAGAAGAAGGAGCTGCCTAACCTTGGGCTAAACTGTGAAGCTGACAGCATTTGTTTTGGCATCTTCCAAGGAAACATATTTGGTGTTTCACTGAGGCATCCCAGGAATTGGATTCTCTGACCTGAAGAGCATTTCTGCTTCTGGGAATTTCTAGCACACCAGAAGGTAGCTGCAGGATATTTTTGTGTGGGTAGTTTGGAAGCCAGCTGATACTGTGGGAGACAATAAGGAAAAGGCAAAGATAGCCTTTAAAAGACTCCCACAAAACAAACCAGGGGTTGTGCAGTTTCATTCCCAAGAGGTCTCAGTGTCTCTGTGTGTTGGCTGCAATTTCTTTACATCATAGGTACAGAAAGAAAGTGCACAGGATATAAATGAAATGTCTGCACTTAAACCTGGCTTTGATTTTCACAGACAGTCTTCCCAAACTTCCAGGTCTCCAAATGTGATGAGCCTTCCAGAAAATACATCTTGAGCTCTATTTGTTTATTTATAGTTTCCAAATTCTCAGACATCTGATGTGATGAACCGATTTTTCTATTTTAAGACTTATAGTTATTTTCTGTATAGGAAGAGGCTATAAAATTGCCTTTCCCCCTCTCTATCTTCTTTTGACTCTTTTTTCTGCTCTGTTTTCCACATTCCTCATCACTGTCAAGACTGGTAATTAATCAAGACTCAGTCATGGGTGGCTCCTTCTCCCTCCCCTTCTTATCCCATCCTTTTTCTGCCTGAGTAATGAAGGATGATGCCTCATGTCTTGTACCCCCAGCTCCCTTCCTGGGTGCACTCAAGCCAGGTCCCATGATGAGAAGTTCCAGGGATAGAAAGCACTGGGAATGACAAATGTGACTCCCAGAGCCTGGGCATTGAGGGGTGGATCTCCTGATCCTTGACAGTGGACACCATCCATCTCTCCATGTCAGGAGGCCTTGGGGAAAAGCAGAAGCAAACTGCAAAGAAAAAGTTCTCATCCCAGCATTTCACTGCTCACAATGACCTAGGTAGTTCTCAGCACCATGAGAAACCTGCAGGGACCTCCAAAATAGTACTGGAAAGTGATGAGTCTTGAGTGTTTCCTAAGCTTTAGGTGCCCGCTGACCTGAAAGCACAGTTGTAGACACAATTTTACTCTTTACTCTTTCTCCAGTTTTGATTTTTTTCCAAATCTTTGGAAATGGAAAAAATACACTTTGAAAAACTTGACAAAATATTCCTTTCTGTTCTAAGGTTGCTTTATGTCTCTGGATACCTTAAGACCCAACCTATTCTCTTATTGAATGTGGACATTAAAAGGGCTACTTCCCCACCTATCACAGGGTCTACAGTTCTGCTCTTAGACATTCATGCCTTTGGGTTAGGATGTCACATCTCCAAGAGGCTCCAGGAGAAGAGAAGTGATTCCAGGTAGAATGGATGATGCAGTGAGACCTGTATCATCCCTGCCCTTCTATGCATTCCTTTAGTAGATCATTTTCTATATAGATTGGTGGTCCACAGCATGGCCTTGAGGGGTAGAGAATAAAAACTTAACTTGAAATGGATTGGAAGAGAAAGTAGTATCTGAGAAAGGACACCACCATCTCTGGCATCATTGCTCTCTAATATGGAAAGAATGATGAAGCAGTAAAGGGACTCTTGGAAGATTGAGGCAGGTTGATGGAGTGGATGAGTTTGTAGCCTGGATTCCATCTGTCTGTGATTTGCACAAGGACTCTCAGCTTATCACTGAATAGAATATTGGCCCAAATAGGAGGTGGTGACTAGTTCCTTTTTAGTGTGTTTTGGTGTACTAGTTGGGTCTTCTTTGCTTGTCTGTACTGTTTTATGGAAAAAAGGAAATATGTTTTAAGAATACAGAAGTTTCTTGTGAAATTCACATTAGGTCAGGGATGCTATTAATTCAATCCAATTAGCTGTTTACACAACATGCCTTATTAACAGACAGCCACAATATCTCAGCAGCATGGGAGTAAACATTTATTTCTCCTGGAGCTGTGAGTTGGTGGAGGGTCAGCTGCTTCAGACTCAGCTTCCTCTTCTGGATCACTCATGGGCCTGAAAGTCAGCTGCAGCTCAGGTGATGGAGACATTTATCAGATGGGGTGGGTCAACCCTCCTGCACATCTCTCCTCCTTTTCCTGTGTGCAGCCAGCGAGGTCATACATATTTTTCTTTGTTTTTACAGATTAGTCTTTACTGTTTTCTGGTCCAAATGGCTAGGGGGCAATTCTAAATATCAGGTTTCCCCATATTAGTTTATGAGAACAGTGAGATTGATATGCCAAAGTCCCAATCTAAAATCCAGACAGAGCATACTCTAGTTAGGGCATGAGATCATATTAGGCAAAAGGTGACCTCATAGACCTGCTCTAACCATCTGGAAAATAAGAGAATAGGAGAGACAAAAATAGTATACCACCACATTAATGACATACTGATTATCTGAATTAGTTACTTTACTAAGGGTGGAGATAATGAGGGGATGGTTCCCACCAGCAGCTTTCATAAAATAAGAAGATTCTTGGTAAGTTGATCAGGGTAATCCTTTGAACCTGATTCTTGATAGAAAGACTTTGGACAGTTTGTCTAGAGCTTTTTCTTTTCTTATTCTTTTATCTTGCTGGGTATGCATTTTTTCCCTCATTTCATGGTTTATTTCAAATTGCAAAGGATGCTTGAATGAACTGATGATAAGCCAGAATTCGAATTCAGGTTGGTGCCTTTAACCTCAGTGCCAGAGGTTCCTTCAATTTATTGTCTTCAAGTTCACCCCAGATTGACTTACCATCATTGATATCTCTCTTCTGCACAACATACAGGCCTCTTCTCCATTTGGGATGGCCTGTCAGTTTCTCCCATGTTATCAGTCCTGCCCCCATGCTTTCCTGAAGGATTTCTATCAAAAATGTTTTCTCATTACTTCTGATCACTGAATGAAGATGTATCAATTTCTGAAGGCTTCATCTCTAGTCCCATATTCTCCATGACTCCTTTACCAAAGTACTTTGACTAGTTCACTAACAACTATATCTACCTTCTCTTAATTTTTGCCATTACCCTTTCAATGTCAATGATCGCATTTAACCCAGTCTACCTTGAATGCTTCTCCCTCTTTCTCTTCTGCACTGCTTCTATATCCCCCACTAGACTCCTTACTTCTTTATGAGAAGCCCCAAATATTGTGCTTCTTTTATGTTTCCCATAAAGAACCAAAGATAGCCATTCCAAGAGTAGGTGTTTAATAAATGCACATTAATCACCTGATTCTAATGTCCTCATTAGAATATCAAAGTGATGGTTATTCTAAAATCAGAAGGCCATCTGTCATTGTTCTCTGAATTATCACATTTCTTACTGAAGTTTCTGTATTCAGTCTTTATCTCTTTCTTTCTAGAGATGATTTTTCACTATAAGGGCAAGTTCTGGGAGTGGTATAGACTTTTACTAGGCCATATATTTCCCTGTGAGTCTGGTAAAATATGGATGATCCAAATAACGTCTTTCTAATGTGATTTATATGAAATGGAGGCATTTTCTATTTCCCCCATATGTGTCCTTGTTTTGAATTGCAAATATTCAGCTTCACATATATTTAAAAGTTATTTTGACAGTATGTAATGTAGATTTAAAACATTCTGAACTTGGCTGTTTTCCCTTGATCAATTCTTTTTTTAGTAGAAGCACTGTAAATACACCAACAAGTGTCAGAACATACAGTATAGTGAACAGCCAAGAACAATCTGTTATGATATTCTGCGTATTAAAGACCAGTTTGTTTATACCACCAGGAGGGATTCATTTTTAGTGTTTGTATTTGATGGATTTAGTGAGAATGACATAATTTGCTTCACTAGGCAACAATGCCACAGCTGAAAGATAGATATGACTCTTTTTTTGAAGATAGGGAGAGAGAAATTTAATCATAGAAAAAGTGAAGGTAGTCAAAATGGCAATATTCCATCAAGAGACGGAAATTCAACTATGGTGTGTGACAGTTGAACAGCCATTAATTCCATTCCAGGAGGTCAGTGTGGTGGGCCAAGAACTTGTTTCCTTGTAAAAGTAAAACTGTCAGGTGTTTTACTTAGAAACCTTGAAACTGAGGAATAGTCCCAAAGAATAACTGATGTGAATTATCATCATCTTGACCAATTGTCCAAGATGAGAATTGAGCTGTGAGAAGGATCTGAGCTGTCCAACTTAGAGGAAGCCAAAGCCTGGTAGTCCTTTCCCTTGTTATTGTCCTCATTCCTCCTTTTCTTCCTACTTCCTCCTTCCTCTTTCTATCTTTAGCTTCTTTTCCTCTGACTTCTCTCAATTTTCAAATCAGGGATTAAACAGGACTTGGAACAAAAAGATTGATTAAATGCTACTAGTCAGTGTGTTGGATTTTGTTTGTGGCTATGCTGATGACCCAGAAAAAGAGGGAGCACCCAGAGTCAAAGGTGAAAAAGTTAATTAATATTCATTCACAGGTGCTTTTTAAGGAAGAAGACATAAAGATGTATGAATTTGTGCTTTAAAATTGCAATGAATTGAAAGAAAAAAAACACATCTGTTAAAAAACCATTTAAAAAAACAGGTGGTATTTTAAAGTGATATCTCTTAAGGCAAATATAAAAGTGTGGATGAGGAAGACAACCACTATTTACTGGGATTAGCAAAGCAAACTAGTAACTGGAATTTGGGTAATACTGTCTATGCTCCAAACAGACAAACCATAGCTGGGGCCAAGTTTAAGCAGAGGATCAGAGGCAGCACTGTCCTAGGCATGTGATTGGTAAGGTTAACCCCAGTAGAAGAATTGCAAATAGCGGGTAACTGCGGCAAAGTAATTTGGGAATAGCTTGTGAAAAGCTCTGAAAGCTAGTGTCCAAAGCATGAACTCTATTCAGCATGTATTTAAGAGTCATAAAAAGCCATAAGTAACTGTAAGAAAGAATATGTGAGAACAGGAAGTGGGAAGTCCCTGAGGCAGGGGTGGAAAACTGGGAGTGGAAAATCACCTAGACCTCTAAAGGAGCAAAAGAGTGATACATTTTAAAGACTGACACATCAAAAAAAAATATGAAGGTATGAATCAAAAACATTTTTAAAGGCCATGGGAAGGGGATGAAGGTGATAGTTTTGAGTTATAATAATTCTGAGTTTTGAAGGTGATACTTTTTTGAGATTTTAATGACTACATAATAACCAGGTGAAACTATCCATTCATCAGTATGAGGTCTTGAACTAGAGTTTAGGAGTGAGTACCGAGCTAATGTGGCACATTTGTGAGTTAACCACGTAACGATTATGGTTGAATCCATGAAAATGAATACTTTCAAAGAAGAAATGTATTTGGAGAGTTGGACACATCCACGATGAGCATACAGTAGGGGAATGAAGAACCATCGAAGAGGAGAGGGTCAGTGAGAAGAGCTGGAGGACCCAGGTGGTGTACAGAATAGCTGGGGGTTCAGAACCAATGGAGGCTCTGGGTCATCTTGAGACATGGAGAAGGAAACAGGGATCAACTGAGATGCAGAACAAATGGAGACCTAAATGTCTTTTGTGGAGATCATATGTTTCTCTATAGAGTTATATCCCTAGGAAGGAAGGAATTACCTTTGTTCCTCCTTCTTTAATACAAATAGAAAAGCAGGTGATGAAACAAATTGGAAAATATAGTACTCACAACTACCACTCCTGGAGAATGAGATTTCACACTGTCTCCTGCCAACCTCTTTGAAACTCCAAGTCACTTGTTACCCAGGAGTTCTTTTTTAGATCATGATTCAAAATCCCCATTGCTCTCATTTAAGCTGTATTTTTTTCTGATTTCCCTTTGTCCTTAGGGGACATGAACATATGGTTATTATCTCTCAAGTAATAATCCTTCACATTTTTGAAATAGGTATTACACAAGTTTTTTTCCTCTCTAGCTTTCTATTCTTCTGACTAAATAATACTAAGAAATCCATCCTTTCTTTGTAGATATTTCTTCCCAAGACGGTGGCCAAACTGAGTCAAGAATCTGCTTCTAGGATTTGGATACATTTTTATTGAAGTAACTGGTTTGTGTCAGTGAGCAATATGTGAGTCAACTTTGCCTGATCAGTAGAAATTCAAGAATGAAATGATGCCAGGTGTGGTGGGACACACCTGTAATCCCAGTGACTTGGGAGGCTGAGGCAGGGAGATCTCAAGTTCAAAGCCATTCTCAGCAGCTTAGTGAGGCCCTAAGTCTTAAAATTAAAAATAAATAAATACATATTTTGAGAACTTGTCTCAAAATAAAAAGAGCTGTGGATGTTCTTCAGTGATTAAGCACCCCTGGGTTCAATCTCAGGTACCAGAGGAGGGAGAGGAGAATGAAATGATGAAAACTTTTGGGGAGATAACTCATTTGCATTATTCATATCCTAGAACACTTATCAAAATTAATAGGTTCATAGTAAATCTTACAAAGCAAAAGTTAAGAATAGAGGTTAAGAGAGGTAGTTTTATCACTTCTTCTCAAGGTCTGGCACATACCCACTCAATTCATGTTTGAATGAAATCAAGAGTAAAAACAATATGCACTAAGTTGAAATCAGCAATATTATTTTTAAGGGGCTATTAAAAGCCAATGCTAGAGTGTTGAGTTACTTATTAGGGATATGGCATTTTATTTCTTTTAACATACTCAGAAATACTCAGTGATGTTAAAAGTTCTGAGATGGGCAGGAACTGGGCTTTTTAATGAATACTGCCTCCACTTCCTTTCTGTGGAGTCTGTGCCATCATTTATCATGTCAGTCTTAGTGATGATTTCAGAAGACTGTGGGTGCTGTTTTATCAACAAGTATTTGTTACAGACCAACCAAGAATTGGCTCTGTGTTCCACTGGGACATTAAATAAACACAAAATCACAAGTTATTTATCTTGATATAACTTCAGATGTAATCCTAAGCAGAAATTCTCTTGAGCATAAGATTGAATGCTTATGTAGCACTGACCCTTTGCTAGGTACTCTTCCAGCACTTTCTATATCACTATATATATATGATTTCTTTTATCCAACAACTCAGTGAAGTTGGTACTCTTTACCACCCTCAATTTTGCACCTGAGGAAACAGTTGAGAATTGCCAGAGGTCATATAGTTAGTGGGATTTGAACCTGGGTCAAAATCCTGTGCACCTATTCAATGCTACATGAGAGTGGCTTTCCAGGGAGAAGAGTAAGTGCACTCAGTTTCACAAGCAAATCCCTCCACCTATTGAAATGCAGTCTTCCTTTCCAAACCTCTCTGTTGGTGTAATTTTACTCCTGACAGCAGATAGAGACTCTCAACAGAGCAATCCCAGGGGCTGAAGACAGCCTTCAAAGTCCTCCAAAAAATATTTCTTCTTCAGGGTAAATATCATTCCATCTTTCAACTGTTACATATGACATTTGTATTATTCAGTTAGCTTTATAAAACTTGTCTATTCCAGAAAGAATATGAGACAGTTCACACAAATAAATACAATAGACAAGCAAGATAGTCAATACTGCCAAGTTTCGTGGCATCAATAGGTCTGATAAACATGCTTCTTGTGTCTTTGAGTGATAGGAAAACAGGTCAGGGCAGTACAGTATACAGAACACTGCAGCACACCCCCATGCTTGCCCTGCCACTCCAGAATAACTTAAATGTCCACACATCTTTGCATTCTAGTTACAATGTTAATTGTGAGTTGGCATGTTTATACCAAGATTTCTTGTGGCTGTATTTTACTCCAGAACCTCATAATCCTTTAACTTTGGATGATAGCATTATAGCGTTATATGGAAGTGGATTTTGGATCCAATTATGTCTTCATTTAAAGTTCGCAATGTTGGGCAACTTATTCTCTATAGTTTCAAAGTCTCCTTGTCTAGCAGGGAAAATGATAAGTACCATATCTGTTTCTAAGGATTGTCATAGAGATTAAATATGGTACACATGTAAAGTTTTTAGTACACAAGTAGACGTTCATTTATCACTGTAGGTTTATGTCCAGAAGGACCATCATGGTGAGTAGAGTGCTGACAAGTGTTTAATAATTGGCTTTCTGGGGAAAACTCTAGTTTGTAGCACTTGTTGATTTTTGTGGTTCACCCCCCCCCCCCAAGGCTGCATTCAAGTTACCATTGTGGCATCATGGAACACAGAGTTGGGAAGGGATAGGAATAGCTCCTAGGAGTCATCATGAGGCCAGTCCAGCAGGCCCTATGTGGCCTACTCCTACTCACAAGCAAGATTTTTCAGCTTAACATCTAGGTAAAAAGATACACAGAAGAAAAAAAGATTTCAATTACAAGGAACTCCCATCAGGTGCAGATATTGCCTAAAAAAGAGAAATGATCATTTAAGCTATGTTTATAAATATGAAAACTCTTTTGCTTGCTCTCACATAGGGGCACCAGTCATTCTCTTTAAATTTGCTTACTTCTTGTCTTTCAATACTTGTATTTGGCTTGCCTTCTGTCTCTGACTTCATCTTCCAACCCACACTTTATATGACAATAGTCATCAAGGGAATTGATAGATTTTATGAGAAATTCCTAGGTCCAGGCAGAGAAATGAATGCAAAATGCCCATGTTTTATCAATATAGGTAGCATCCAGCTAAGAGTTGGGTAGAAAAAGAAACACTTGGTGACCCAAAAAGACTAGCATCAAAATCTTGGCATAAGAGAAATGGACTTGTTAAATATTTAGCTGTTTACTCTTTGCTTGTAAGGACAAATGTCTGAATATGCTCATTTTCATATTTAAAGTCATCACCAATTATAGATTTGCAGTCTCATTTCTTGTGAGCTGCTTCCAGTGGTTGTCAGTGAAAACCAAGCAGCTGTGGATAGATATTGAGGAACAGGCCCTGGCTGCTGCCCTCCTGTTTTCTTCTCCTGGCACAGGTGGAGATATTTATGTACAGGGAAGGAAATGAAGGGCACACATCCAGGTTTCTTTCTAGCTGTCTCCTTAGAAAGCACTGCTGCTTTTTTTTTGGACAGTCCTCAAAGCACAAGACAGCTGAGACTTGGTATAGTTGCACACACAGCATCGTATTTTATTTTGCTGGTTGTTTCCTTCTGGCAATCCTTTGGCAGGTGGCATCAAATTCCTCTCTCTGAACAGCATTACCAACTGAGATTTCCCTTTGTGTTTAGTAAATATTTGGGCATTGTAGGTTGTGTCAGCAATGTTTCCTTTTATGCCTCAGTGGTTGGAAAATTTTTCTTCCTTGGCACTGGACTGTCATTTATTTGGGAAAGGCATAATAACCAGGTGGATACTGGACAAGCAGTTAGGATGCATATTTCCCATTAATAGTAACTTTTTCTTAGACTCTTCTTCTATAGTTGAAAAAATCAAACACCAAGTAATTTGGAAACCAAATTTTATAGTACATCTGCTTTGGCGGTGTTTTATTCAATTCATTTATCAAATAATTTTTGTTTTTCAATACTTGCTAATGCTTATTTTTTAAAATACATACCATAAAGCTGTAATTTTTTAGCTAAAGGGCCTTGTCATAGAGACCAGCAAAGGTATGCAGAGATATGCAAGAGTATACCTTAAGTAAAACAATTTAAATGGAGTGATTCCTCCAATTACTGTTCAAAAAGTTTGTTAGCCACTCTTGTCACCATAGTTGAGAGCAAAGTTAATGAAAATATGACTATATAATTTTGATGTAAAACATCAAGCACTTCATAGTTATCACCATCCATCTTGGTTTGCCATTATCCATCACCATTATTATTGTATTTTTATTGCTTGGGTTAATCCAGTTTTAATAGAGCATAGTGGTATGGAAATTATTTAATTACATTATAAGTGCAAACTTATCAAGTCAGAAATCATTGAGTTTTATGGCAGAAATACCACCTCCTAGAAGAATTAGCCACATGTGCCTTTATCTTATACGTGCAGAGAAATATGTAGATTGTCTGACAGCTGACTTTTCTTCTATTTCTCTACATTTCTACATTTTTTAATCCCTTTATCAGGGATCTCAAACTTTAGTATTTAGAAGAATCACTTAAAGTCTTTGCTGAATATACAAATTTGGGGACCTTATCATTGTAGGTTGCTGGTTTGGCTCTCTGTTTTTGACAAACCTCTCAAATGCTCCTAATAGGTATTCTAGAAGAATATATATTTCCCTCATAAAAAGCATTAACATTTCTGTCCATTTTCTTGTTATATCACTGACCAGTGAAAACTATCAATAAATAATCATTGCAACTATGATATAAATTATTAGAGTTACATTGGATCAAATTATGCTGGCGGATAATATTTCATAATAATAGTAATAAAGAATGGCAGCAGGTATATTTACAGTGCTTACTATGCCAGACTCTTCTAAGGGATTGGTATGTATTAATCCTTTTGAGGCCGGTAGTACTATTTACATTAACTCTCTAGAGGAGAAGGTTCTTCTGAAGGAGTCTGGGCAGAGTCACAGAGATAAGAAAAGGAGTTCTAGAATCAGATGATTTGGGCTGATTGTCTGCCTTTGCCACTTACTGACTGTGAGGCATTGACTGGGGTTCTCTTCCTTCTTCCCGACTGTACTTAAAAACAGGACACCATAGAACGATGGTGATAGTTATAGGAGCTAAAATACACCAGTGTTTAAAGGCTACCTGGAAAGTGTGCTCTGGAAACCTGAACTATCATCACCTCAGATTGATGTAGAAAGCTCTGCTTTTCCAACCCCAGTGTTGCTTTCTGGGTTGTAACTGCCTTAAGCTGGTGGGAAGTTATTCTTTTTCTTTTTTCTTTCAGTTTTGATCATTGAAAAATATTTGGTCATCAATTTTAATAGGCATGCACAAATAGTAGGCATAATTAATAAACATTATCTAATTAGAAAGACAATACAATGCACATAACTAGGACACTAATGTACAATTCTCTAAATATATAATATATTCATATCTTTAGTAGAAAAGAGAAGAAACAGATTATGCCCCTTTTGTTATTTGTTCTAATTTGTTGTACACAACAGTAGAATGCATTTATACATTTTGATAGATCATACATAAATGGACTGTAATCTCATTTGTCTAATTATACATACTGTAGGACCACATTGGTCATTCAGTCTATATGTGCATGATATAATGTCTGTTTCATGCTACTATCATTCCTTCCCCCATATCCCTTCCTCTCCCTTCACTTCCCTCTACCTAATATAGAGTAACACTATTCTTCCCTATCCCTTCCACTTATTATGAATTAACATCTGCATATCAGAGAAAACATTCGGTCTTTGTTTTTTTGGGTTAGCAAATGCCATAATTTCATTCTTCTTTAAAACTGATTAATATTTCATCATATATTATATGATGTACATTTTCTTTATCCATTCATCTGTTGAAAGGCATCTAGGTTGGTTCCATATTTTAGCTATGGAGAATTGAGCATCTGTAAGCATTGATGTGGCTATGTCACTGTAGTACATTGATTTTAAGTCTTTTGGGTATAAATTGAGGAGTGGGATAACCGGGTCAAATGGTGGTTCTGATTATGTCCCTTTTTAAGCCAGATCAATTGAGACATTGGAGGACTCAGAGCCTTTCCTACCTCTCGTCCGTGTTCTTGGGAAATCACCTGAGATTCCCCTTCCTGTGTTCATCTCATCTATTGGTTCCTTGGTCTGTGGTCCTCAGTACTTAGCATGCATTATCTTCACCAGATTTTCTTATATAAGTGTAAATTCCTCAGAACTAGATGTGCATTCAGTAAATCTGCAATGGAGCTCAGGACCTTAGCCTTCTACCCCACCCCATTTCTGTAGCCAGAATGCAGACTTCTCTTTGAGACCCCAGATTAGATTGTAGAGAAAAACAAAAGGTGAACACAAATAAAAATTCAGGCATAATAGGACAAAGGAGACTGAAGTAAGGATAACAAACATTGCAAAAGAAAATGAAGCTGTCTCTGTCGAGGAATCCATATGAATAATTGGTGCCAGGATAGGATTTTTTTACAAGAGTTCAGATAGGACAGTGAAGGGATGGAGATGAAACTGGGAACACAAAGATGGAGACCATTCTGAAGATGAGCAAGTGACTTGCAAATCACAACGAGCAAAGAAAAATCATACAAACTTACTCTTTTCTACTCCCTCTCTTTCTTTGGTCTATTCTCCAGCCCCAAGCAAACAGTGAAGACTCACTCAAGATCCTGCTGTGAATGGATCAGGGTCCTGTAGGATTGTTGCATATGGACAAAGGGAAGGTGATGCTCATTGTGTTGGAAGCTTCTGAGTACCTATTTCAATACACACACACACACACACACACACACACACACAATATTGTATAAAAGAAGGAGAAAGGGGGATCTTAAGGAACAAGAAAAACAGGATCTCTATGCTGTATTAAGAGTTCTATTGGACATATATTTTAAATTTTACCTAAGAAAAACTTATAAAGCACTGTTCTATTAACTTAATTGTCTTAACTAGTTTGTGAGGTAACTGAAATTAATGCTCTAGTATTTCAGGAAGGAGACTAAGAAGTTAGGTAATTATCCAAATGATATAAAGTAGAGGCATCAAGGTGATGGCACTGTAGTTTGTAGGAGAGACAAGTTATCACTTTTGTAGACAAAGGAAACTACACTTTGAGACCATCCTAAAGGATGCTATGTTAATTAGACTTCATGACTTTTCAAGAATTGGAACCCACAACCCCAAACAGTAATAATTCTGGCAGCAAAGATCACTCTCTAGGAGATTTGCTTCATATAATGATAAATTGGATGTCCTATTTAAGACAGTTCCTGGATTTATGGGAGTAGGCATATAAGGTAGGATCAGAGAATAAGAATTCATTCACAAGACTATGCCACTAAGTTTCATTTTTTTCTAAAGTTGGGCCAAAGGGCTCCACTCACAATGAGAATTCTAAGATATTTAACAAAGATTTTTAAGCCAAGAATTTTTTTTTATCTTAATGCCCCCAAAGCATCTTTTTGAATCAATTAGCATTTATTTAATATTTTCTTCCTGGCTGAATAATAATGATACTCAACAATTGGCACTCACTGTACTTTGCCCCTATTTCCAATGCTTCACCCCTATTCTGTTGCATAAAATGTCACACTTTTCTCTGATTAACATGTTATTAGACGAAACAGTTCTCCAATTTTTGCTATTTTAAACAATGTTGCAATAATACCTATAGCTAAGTTATATAAAATTTTATTAGTCCATAGATAACATTTTCAGAAGTGGAATTGCCTGTGTAAGAAGCATATGTACATGTACACACACACACACACACACTCACTCACTCATGCATGCACATGCATTGTATATATGTATATGTATGTATATTTTTAAACATTCAGTACATTTTGCCAGCTTTCCTACCAGGAATAGTGCACCAATTTGTATTCCCATCAACAACATAAGAAGGATTATTATGAAAGGTTTTAAGGGAATAAATTGCTAATTAACAACCTCTGAGATCTTTTTAAGTTTTTATCAAGAACCATGATGTCCAATTACCTGCTTCCTCAGAAAAGTGAGCCAAAGGTACTTTTTGGGCTGTCTGTAATATGCTGTTTTATAAATACTAGGGGAAAACTCTGCAAAAAGTCATGTGGGGTAAAGTATTATAAATTTCCTTGATGCTAATGAATACTCCTAGTATTTGAGAAACTCATTCCTGTCTTCATTTAGATACTTAAGTTCAAATGTTGCCTTCAGAGAACAGCATTTCCTACTAGCCTGCCTTGAGTCCTTTCCCTGACATCTGCCCCTGTGCTCTTATTTTTCCACAGCCCACTTTGCTGTGTATTTGCTCATTGCTTGATTTTATCTGTCCTCATTATAGCATAAGCTTCCTGGAGTCTAGAGATCTTTCTTCTACTGGTCATATTGTCCCTGAGACCTAAAATTATGCTTGATATATAGAGGGCATCCCTGTATGACAAATTGCTGAATGAGTGAATGAATATGAATGGATGGATATTGGTCCTTTTAAATCCCAGAGTGTGTTGTTTACTGTGTATGCACAGCATTTAATCTTTAGTAAAATACTAACAGACAAAATATGCATTTAGGGCAAAAAAATTTTTGTGATCCTCTCTGATGTACCCGCTCTTACAGATAAAGATGAGCAGGAAAGGATCACTTATCAGAGCATTGACATCATTGGCCCTTTGGTTACAAATAGAGGTGAAGTTGCTTTCTGATGTTATTGAGTTGTTATAAATGAGTTTGGCAGAGCTTTTCTCTCTTTTTTTAAGGGATGTGCCCTTTGGGAGGTCATCTTGATCAATTTCCTCAGTTCTTCTTTTCCATGGATAAAGCTTCAGCAGAGCTATTAAAAATCCTAACATCAACTTCCTTTAAAATTATTTTGTCCAATAAGTGGCATTCTGAGAGATGCTGTTTCAAGAACAAATATCTAATGATTTGCCGTACACAGTTTCACTAGGGGAACATTGTGGTTTCAGCAGGACAGGTATAGATCCCTTGTGGTCCCCTGGTACTTACACAGTGACTATGCATTGGAAGCATTCCAAAAAATGTCAAATACAGGGGCAAGATAATCAGTCTGTCCTCTCAAGAAATCTAATCAGGATCCATTATGTTTTCTGAGTAATTCCTTTAAACATTTGGGAAACCAGTTCTCTTGCCTCTGTCTCGTTTGAACTGCTGAGTGTGTTCAATAGAAATAAGTTCACTTAACTGACTTGGATTTATGAGATGTGATTTATCTCATTGAAAAAAAAAGATGACACAAAGTCACTGAATCTCTCAGCAGCCACTGTCTTCAGTGAGTTTCAGTGAGATGTCATATAGAGCTCCTAAGTTATAATAAACATTTTTGACTTGTGTGTATTTGCTCTTTAACCAGTAAAGGTAGATGGTTAAAGGTAGTTCTTTTTTCACATTCCAATCCATTCATTTCAGTTTATTTGATTAACCGGCATAAAACAGTAGAGCCAGTCTGATGCTGTAAAAGTTTAGTACTTTGGTGGGATCACAGTGTTGTTTGATGGGCTTCTCAGCTCTGTATAGCTTGGAGAAACACAGAGCTCCCTCCATTGGCTTCAATTTTGTCATTTGGCTCTCTTTGCCAACTGATCTGATTCTGCACTTACCATTCCTAATAACTGGACTAAAATAAGTAGGAAATATGGTCTCTGGCCTCCCATCAAACAGTAATTATATTTTCACTTCTTTATACAAGTAAAATATTCCATATCTTATGGAAAGGGCCCAGGTTTCAGAGCCAAATAGCCTTGATTTTTATCTTTTCCCCACTCTTTACTTACTATTGTTGACCTGGGACAAGACACGTAACTTCTTTGTGCCCCAATTTCCTTATCTTCTAAATGGGACTAAAAGCAACTTCCCTATATTGACACTGTAAGTTATGAGTTAATATATAAAATGAGCTTAATGGAGTGAACGTTTCACACATTCTCCATGTTAAATTCTTATTATTGGAATGGGATGGGACATAAATTCTAGTGTGGAATTAGGGAAAGAACCACCAGCCCCTTCCAACTTTAAGATAATGATGTTGGTGATAATTGCAGTCAACACTTATTATATGCCACCATATTTCAGGCACTGAACTAAATGTTTTGTTCATCCTATATAACTAAAACAAAACAAAAAAAATGAAGAAAGGGTTATTATTCATCTATGTGTCAATGAGAAAGCAGGAAATCCCCCAAACTGAATATTTGTTCAAAGTTAAACCACTCTTACGTGGTAGAGTTCAGCTTTGAACTCTACCACGTAATCCAGTTCCTAATTTCAATAGCTGTTCTCTTATACTATGTCACTTCTACAATCTGATTTCACTGAGTCTTAGTATTTTTAATAGGCAAATTCCAATGGTGTTTCCAGAAATACTCAAAACCCTTACCTTTATCACTTTCAAAGACAATCCAAATCCTGGAAAAAAAAAAAGAGATTTTTTTGTGAATGCCATCAGTATAATCCCAAATTAGACAAATTCCTTTTAAAGACATGCAGCTAAGAACTCCCCCCTATACACACACACCTGCCCACCATCAATGATACACAAACTTTATCATTTTCCCTGGTGGTGCTCTAACCACCAAGGAACTAAAACACTTGAGGCTGCTTATATCAAGAGACAAATTTTTGTTTTATTTTGTTTTAATAGCTAGAGTTTCTGATATTTTTCTTTTCCCTTTGTTCTACTTTTTCTTTCCCCAATCTTGACTTGAAAGCCAGCTTTCTAGGCATGTTCAGGAATTGGTGGCAAAGGGAACAAGCACAATAACTTGTCTTGGATTTAATACTGTGTCTCACCAGCCAGGAAAACAGACAGAGCCCCTGTGAGTGTCATTGCGTTTGGGCTGCAGCCTTGTTGCCCAAGTGCATTTTGTACCATTGGCATTTCTGCCACCTGCTAAGGGTAATAACTGTCTAAAGGACAAATCCCCCTGACTGTGATTTTTCTTTCTAGGCTTCATTGGAGAAAGACTGTGGAATGATTTATTCTTCTGTACATATGAAGCTACAATGTATTCTCAGGTGCAGAGTTTTGGCCTCTGATACTCCGTGTTCTTAGGTTAATCCATTAACTTGCCTGGGAAAAAGGGACAGGGAAGATGGATGAAGGTGTTATGAATACAGAGATGAGAAGCATCTCAAAAAAATCCAAACCCAACTACTGCCTCTTCTTCTCTGTTCCCTCCTGCTGCTGGGAATTCATTTACAGGAAGCAGGACCTATTAATAGCTCTACTTGGCACATGATATTTTAAAGGAAACCAGTTCTTTCTTACTGTATGGATATAATGGATACTTTACCTATCTTCCTATATTCCCCTCAAAAAAAGACAGACACATGGGCACACATGCAAATGGTCTGGTTCTCAAACAAGCTTGGGAAATTGGATAAAACAAAGCTACACAGATCTTTGTACTGCAGTCCTTCTCAGAGCCTTAAAAAATAAAACCAAACCATTCATATTATGGATCTTTAGTAGGGGCATGCAGTATGCAGCATTCCCCAAATTTCTTTGATAAAGGGCATGCCTTTTTATAGGAGCATCTTGAGGAGCTAAGGATTTATAGAACACACTTTGCAGAGAATTGGGCCACATTATCTTCTTTGCACTGTTGCAGTTTAGCTTAGTTTACAAAGTTACGTTGTCACTTGAATAAATGAACTTACTAGATCAGGTGAAGCAGAATGTATCTCTTCAGGTTGCGAGTGTAATTTTATAGTAACTATCAGAAGTTGTGGTTCAAAAAAGATATAAGGGTATTACTCATAGATACCCTATTTTCTTCCTTACTTGCCTTTTCCTCCTGTTCTTATACAACCAGGACTACAACCTAAAAAGAAGAAAGCAAACAGTATAGGAACATGCTTCTGTATGACTGGTGTGTGAGTTGTATGAAAGTCATTGTAGGTGGGCCTTCTTAATGAGATCACAAGAAAATACATGCAAAGTGAACTTACCTTGGGTTTCTCTTTGTGCCAGTTTTGAAGGTATTTTTCCTTTTCTACTAACAAGTTCGATTTGTTACTTTCATGGAATCAACATAACTTATGGAGTCAAGATACAATATAGTAAAAATGCAATGAAATGTATTTTTAATGTAGTATTCTCAATATAGCGTGTGAAAAATTAAAGAATCAATGAAAATCAAAAGGAACTGCTTAAAAGGAGATACTTGTAATGGTAGGTAGCACTTGTAATGGTAGGTAGGTAGCATGGTTCTAAAGCCCATGTGACAAGGGCCCAGTGATTCCCAGATGGGCTTCATGAGTGCTGTCCCAGATCATTGTCTCAGTGTGTCAGCACTGGATCCAGAAGGAAAGACTGGCCCTGTGACTGCCAGGCACATAAGTGCCCCTCCATTCTTGGAAAACAATGCTATTTAGTTTTAAGGGATCAATCATAAAGACATGATTTTATTTCCTTCCAAATCAATTAATTTCATTAAAAAGTGATGAAATGGAAAAAAATCTTTATTTTGGAATTTGGTATAGTCAGAACCACAAATTTCCAAAGTTAGGCTCTGCCTGAATATTCATTTTCAGGAGGCTCTCAGTTCTATGTTTTTTAAAGAAGCTTTCTGATGATGAAAGTTATGGGTTTACAGCCCCACTATGCTCTGAGTATTGCTGTCTCATGGCATATGTTTAGAGAAGGCAGCAGTGAGGACAATTCTGTGGTCACCTGGGAAGGCTTCCAGGACACATGAAAGAAAGCTGACCCTTTTCTGGTTGATCAAGAGCCCAGTGTTTGAGTAGATGCCAAACATGGAAGACATTCAAATTGCTTTTCTGCCTATTCTAATGAGGTCTCTGTTTCAGAAAGCAGACTCCGGGGAATATGCTGCAAGTCTAAACTCACTGTTTTTTCTTAACCAGATCCAGATCCTGCTGAACGTAGTCTCTTCCCTAATGTGGCAATGGTATGTCAGTCATGGTGTTGTGTGCCTGGGCTTTTCCTTGTCTTCATCCCTAGTCTAGTGAGGAGACGAAAGAGTCTCTATCATGGCTTGATAGCTCGGTGATATTTTCATCTAAAAACTCTAAATTTGTTTATATGAGTTTTTTTCTGGGTTTTTGATCGTTTTAATTTTCTATTTGCATTCAATCTTAATTATTTTCTGCTTCCTTTTATTTTTCCTCTTACATACTTTTTTTTTTCCAAATTTAGGAGAAGGAGGACCACTCTGCAAAAAGTTGTGAGGATGCTTTATGAGCTCAAGTTCCAGTAACATTGGAAGAAGGCTGCATGTTGAACTGTAGATGTTTTCATGCCTTCTGAGACTGGCACTACCATAACCACATATTCAATTAGGATGTGCAGAAAGTAGCATCTTTTATTAAGAAGATTCTTCTTGGGATTGGGAGTGTAGCTCTGGGGTTGGGAGTGTAGCTTAGTGGTACAGCACCTGCTTAGCATGCTCAAAGCCCTGGGTTTAATTGCAGCATCATATGCAAACGCACACAAAATCCTTCTCAAAAGAAACTTCCCTTTTTGGTTATTTTAACTCTACAGATACAGATCTCCACAGTATTGATGGTCTGTACTAGCACTATTTGAAGGGAGAGCTTTGCTTTATTTTTATCATACTAACACCTCACTCAAATCGTATTTTTCAATGATTAAATAAATTCAATAACTCTTAGAAATAACAGAAATGGAAAATGGAATTGTAAGTTTGTGTGCATATGAAAGGGTCAGACTGGCTTTAAAATTTTTAGTAGTGAATATTAGAAAAAGCTTTAATGAAGTTGGAAAATAGAAATAATGAAAGAGATAAACTTAAGATCATTGTTTTCTCTGGTGCTTTTCCTGTTGTAGTCATCTATTGCTGTGTAACAAGACATCCCAGACTCAGTGCCTGAGAAGTGGCAAGCATTTTATGATGTCATGGATTCTGTGGGTCAGGAATTTGGATAAGCCTCAATGGGGATGGCTTGTCTTTGTTCTCTGATGTGTAGAGTCTCACTGAGAAGACTTGAAGATTCAGATGGCCAGGACCTGAAATTATCAGGAGGCTTCTTTTCTAACAGTCTGGGGCCTAGAATGGGGTGATTTAAAGGCTGAATTTAGCTGGGATTGTCTACAAGGCATTTCCACATGGCTTACACTTTTTATGCAAAGTAAATGGGTTCCTAAGGGGGAAATTCTGAGAGAAGAAATCAGAAAAGGGTACATCTCGGGGCCCAGGTGGGAGCTGCCTTGCTTTCTCTGACCTCGCCTTAGAAATGCACAGGGACACTTATACAATATTTCATGCTTATTGTTGAGTCATTCAGGCCAACCAGATCCAAGTGTACTCCACTTACTGATAGGGGAGAGACAGGGTCACATTACAAAAGAGGAAGTTGGTTGGGAGATGTGATGCCTGACTTTGAAAAATATGGATTGTTTGGTCATCCTGAAAGAAAGTGATTGTATCTTTATAATATTTCATTGAGAAGCATATTGGACACTTCTTGCTAATATAAAATGGATCACTTTAAGTGTACCACATTTGAAATACTGTCTTTCTATTTCTTTCTAAAAATGTTGAAAGGAAATATGAGGAAACCAATCAACATTTCTGCCTTCATTTGCACAGCTCATGTAATGATAACTATTATTTAATAAATATTATTAGAACAACATTACAGAAGAGAAAGTAAGAAGTAAACTGATACATACAAGTGAGAAGAGAAATTAATGAGAAATCAAGACATGTAAATGTTTAAATTAGAACAGAGAAGCCTGCTCAAATGATATCCTAGAAGTTCTCAAACTCTTACTGCATGATGGAATCATTTACAAAGTTAAAAACAAAACATTCTCCTGGGGTCAAGTTCCACACAGAAACACTGATTTCATTGGTCTGTGATGTGCACCACACATCAAAATGTAAAAGCTGCCAAAGTGATTCTCACGTGCAGCTGGTCTGGAGAAACATTTCTCTAAACCCTCTTTAATCGTATACAAGGAAAAATATTTAATTGTAATGTTGAGTTGCCTTAGAAAATTCTTTTCAAGAAGATCTAAATTTTCATACAAATGAGTCATTTGTCTCTTCATTCTTTTAAAGATTATTCCACAGTGGGACCTGTGGGATTCACTTTGACATGTGCACATGTAAACAAAGCCCATACACCAGTATTTGAGTAAAAAAATCTGAAAGGAACTTTGTTTCCTTGATATCAGTGACCTAGTTGCTCTATTTTTAATTTATAATGTGAGATAAGGATTCTCTTTCATTTCCAAATGGAAGCATCTGAACATTCTTACCTATAACATCCTCTCCTGGTTGCCTGGTCAATCTACAGGACAGATCCTCTATGAAATCAGATGGGTCTGGGTTTGAATCCTGGCTCTGCTAACCTTTAGTAACTGAGTGACTTTGAATGATCTTTGTTTCCTAATATGCCTCCATAAATTGGAAAAAAATAGACTACCTCTTTAGAAAAAGGTTATTAGAATTATTGATTGTTTCACTCAGAAAACCTTTACTGAGTATGTGACTATCTCCATGTGTTAGTTGGTCTTTTGTCACTGTGACTAAAATATTTGACGAGAACAACTTAAAGGAGGAAAAATATATCTGGGCTCACAGTTGAAGATATTCATCCATGGTTGGCTGACTCGAGGCTTGAAATGAGGCAGAATATCATGGCAGAAGGGTATAGTAGAGTAAAGCTGCCCATCTCATGGTAACCGGGAAGCAGAAAGAGAGAATTCAAGGAGCCTGGGCTAAAATATAGACCCCTTAGGCATCTCCCAGTGACCTAACTTCCTCCAACCATGCCCCACTTGCCTACAGCTATCACCCATTAGTCCATTAAATAGATTCATCTGCTAATTAGTTTAAAGTTATAATAATCATTTTACCTCTGAAAATTTCAAGATTAACAGAAACTTTGGGAGAATTCCTCAAATCTAAACCATAACATTCTGCCCCTGGCCTCGAAAAGCTCATGTTCATCTCATAATGGAAAGTGCATTTAGTCCTTCTCTAAGAGTCCCCATAGTATTAGCAATTCCAGCATCGCCCAAAAATCTAAGTCCAAACTCTCCTCTAAAACGCAAGGCAAACATGGTTGTGAGACCCTGTGAAGACCAAAAACAAGTTACATTTACCCAATATATAATGGCAGAGAGTAAATATTTCTGTCCAAAGGGGAGACATAGAAAGAGTGGATAAGACTGGAGCAAGATCAAAACCCAGCTGTAACTCCATAATTGGTTTGTGGGGTATGTGGTGGAGAGTTGTGATTTCCAAAGAACTTGGGCAGCTCTGCCCCTTGGACCTAGCTGGGTTCAGACCACATGGCCTCTCTCTTAGGCTGGCTCTGGTTGGAGCTAGCAGCTTTGCTTGGCAGATGTTCCATACTACTGGGATTTCTTAATCCCTAGGATCTACACTGTGGTTTCAGCCTCCTTCTCTCAGCTTCACATATTGCCCATTCAGGGGTTGCCTACAGGGATTATGACTCTGATATACTTTGCCTAGCCTCCCACACCTTCCTCAGAAATCTCAGTGAAAGACTTCATGACCCCCTAATTTTGGTATCCTGCATTTCTGCAGAACCACATGGATGCGCCACATGGATGATACCAAGTTATGCCATCAGTTTGGTCAGTAACTGAGCTACTTGGGATCACAGCTCCAACAGTCTCTGAGTGCCTGTGAACTGAGCACAGTGAAAGGAATCCTGGGGACACAACTTTCTTGGCACCTCTTTCTGAGCAGAGTGTCCCCATGTTCTTTTCTCAAAAGAGTTCTCAGTTTTATACCCTTAAACCTGCCATGGGTATGGTCTTGCTGATTTCCAAGATGCCCCAAAAGCTTTTTTTATGTCATCTCTGTATAAAATACCCTGCCTCTTCAACAACCACACTTTCTTTGGCCCCACTCTTCAATGTACTTTTCTAGCCAAACTGCAAGTTTTAAAAGTCCTTCTGTTCTGCTTTCTGCTCCTTATTGTCTTAGTAAACCTGGCTAAAAGCTGCCAGGAAAACTCAAGCTGCTGCCTAAATGCTGTGCTGCCTTAAAATTTCCTCTACCACATTAATTAGTTCATTGTCTTTACATTTAGTCTCACAGAAAGTCTCAAGAGAAGGACAAAATGTAAGCAAATTCTTTGCCATTACATAACATGGATGACCTCTAATCCAATTTCCCACAGAGTCCCCATTCTCCTCTGCAATCTTATAAGCACAGTCTTTACTGTCTGCCTTCCTCTTAGCATTCTTATCTTCCCAGCTCCCACAAAATAACCCATTAAGTTTGGATTACAACATTCTAAGACTTTTGTAGTATGTGTATCCAAACTTTTCCAAACTATTGCAAACTGGTTCCAAAAGTTTCTGAACTACATGGTCAGGTTAGTCACCTATGAACTCACTCCTGGTACCAATTTCTGCATTAGTCAGCTGTGAATATCCGTAAAGAACAACTTAGAGGAGGAAAAGTTTATGTGGACTTGTGATTGCAGATATTCAGTCCATAGCCAGTTGACATCATTGCTCAGGGCCCAAGATGAATCAGAACATTGTGATGGAAGTGCAAGGTAGAGGAAAACTGCTCAGTTCATGGTGGGTAGGAAGGAACGAAGAAGAGAGGGAGAGGGAGAGGAAGAGAAGGAGGTAAGAAGAGAGAGAAAGGGGGGGGGAGAGAGAGACAGAGAGAGAGAGAGAGACCAAGTATAAAATATAAACCTCAAAGACATGTCCCCAGTGACCTCATTTCCTCCATCTATGTCCCTCCTGCCTACAGTATCACCTAGTTAGTCTATTCAAATTATTAATCCATCAAATGGGTTAATATACTCAATTATTTACAGCTCTGATTATTAATAATTTCACCTATGAACAACTCTACATTAACAGGAACTTCCAGGGAACACCTCATATCCAAACTCTAACACCCAAGATTGTTTTCTGTGCCTGGAGTAAATAGTGATGAGCAAGACAACTCCACTAAGCATTCTCTTAGGAGAAAGAGGCAAGAAGTGAGTTAAGGAGGAGGAAATAGTGTCCGTTTCTTTTAGAATTTGGAAGAAAAATGGATGAAGCAAAAGAGTGTGGTTGGGAAATACTTTAGTTCTTATGAAAAGGAAAAGCCTGAGAGCCAAGTGGTAAAAGGCAGCTCTGCAAAGATCAGAAGAAATACACCTAAGTCATCAGTACTGTTAATGCCAAAACTATGGCTAAATAGACTTGGCTTATTTGATAACCAAACAAAATGCAGAGTAAAAAAAACAAAAACAAACAAACAACCCGTAAGCTAGATGTAGTCAGCAATGAAGAGAGTCAAATGAAAGTAAGAAGGGTTAAATTGGTCAAGTCAGCAGGGGCCTGATCATGTAATTCAGGGGAAGGATTTGAGATCCATCATTCATAAGTCTAATTTATAAAATTTTAACCAATGGGATAAATTGCCTAATTTCATGGATATGAAGAAAAGAGAGAAAAGGGACAGCCCAGTTAGGAGGCTTCTCTAATTGTCCCAAGAGAGATGATGGTCTTGTGTTGGAATGGTGCTAGTATAAGTGAAAAAACACATACTTCATTTTTCTGGGAAACTAAAACTGCTCTAAAAATGAATTACTTTAAAAAGTAACAACTGTTGAAAGAACTCTTAGCTAGCTTTACATTTTGGACACTAAATACATGCCATGATATTTGTTATCATTGGGATTAGTTAAACCTGGAGACAAGATCTTGTTCTATTATCAACATTGCTTTGGCAGAAAAGTTTAATAAATGAAGCAGAGAGGTTTTTCAAAATTGTATTTATTATCTTCAAAGACTGTTATTTGAAGCACACTGATACGAAGAAAGCTTGGACAGCTGAGGGTGTCTTCTGAGGGAGGCTACTTCCTGATTCGGGGATTCTATGGGAAAATGTAAAACTTCAAAACTTTTAAAAGGTGGTTATTTTTATTTGTATATCTGAAGGTTGATTACTTATATTTTAGCATTCCAACACAGTTTTATTTTTGAATGGTATGGTTCTATGATTATGTTGCCACTACAAACCACTTCACCCAAATTAGTTTAATGGTGTTATCCAGGTAGAATTGTTTTCCCATCAAAACAGGACAAGTATGCAAAAGCAAGACACGTTTTTGTCACAGTGAATAGTCCATTGCTTTTAAGTGGTATCGGTCTTAAGACTGATGCAAATCCCTACCACCTAGCCTTATCAGCATACTTGTGAGAAACTATTTTATAGGCCATATAATTGAAAATTAATTTATACCTAAGGCAGTGACTAGTGGGCTAGTTTACAGTTCCCAGCCCAAATATCTCTACCTTTTATTTTCTATTGGAAAATGACTTGCTGTCTTTATCTCTTAGTTTCACTCCTATAAACTGAGGTTGGTATCTGTTATCCAGTTTAATTAATGCTGTCTGCATCAGAGAAACTGTCCTTTGGCATTTAGAAGATTTTGAAATGAGAAGATGAGTTCCCAGGCATAAATAATATGTTGTTCATTATGTTCTCCCTATCCTTTCTAATAGATTATTTTGGATACACCATAAAATCAAAAAGAAATTACAAAGTATTCTTATAAACACCCCCATGCTACTACAGGTGCATAGCAATATGCATTACCCATTAGTAACATCATCCCATAGCTATACATTTGCTACAAGTGATGAATCAGTCCTGACACATCCTTATTACCCAAAGCTTACATTAGGGTTCACCCATGGCGTTTACCTTCTATGGGTTTGAATGAATACATAATAATGAGTAGCCATTTTTCTACCATCATAGTACTGTATAGAATAGTTTCACTGCCCTAAAAATCCTTTGTTCTCTGCATGTTTACCCTTCCATCCCCTAAATCCCTGACAACCAGAAATCTTTTTACTCTCCTCATAGTTTTGTCTTTCCCAGAATGTCTTATGGTTAGAATTACTTAGTATATAGGCATTTTAGATTGACTCCTTTGGCTTTCTAATATGCATTTAGTTTTCCTCCAAGCCATTTCATGACTTGAGAGTTCATTTCTTTTGAATGCTGAGTAACATTCTATTGTGTAGATATGCCACAGTATTTTTTCAATCTATTCACCTGCTGAAGGACATCTTAGTTGGTTCTAAGTTTGGGGACATTAAGAATAATGATTTCCTGACCTCTGCTACCTATTTCCAGATCTTCTTATTGCAATTATAATAGAGAAAAAAATCATTCTTGCATCTGTAGCTATTTAAAGAGTATTATTAACATCTATGTGCATGTTTTTGAGTTTTTAAGTCCTTCAGATAAACATCAAGGACAATGATTGCTGAAGTTATGTGCAGTTTTGTCAGAAACTGCCAAACTCTTCCAAAGTGACTGTAACCCTCCCACTGGCAAGAGATGTGAGTTTCTGTTGCTCTATATCCTCACCAGCATGTAGTATTATGAGGGTTTTGGATTTGCCATCCTAATAGGTATGCAAAGGTATTTCATTATTTTTTAAATTTACACTTCCCTAATAACAGATGGAATGCTGAATCTTTTCATATGTTTATTTGCCATCTATATGTTTTCTTCAGTGAGTTATCTGTTCAGGTATTTGGCCCATTTTAAATTAAATTGTTTTTTTATTATTGAATTTTAAGAGTTTTTTGTATATTTTGGCTAAGGATCCTTTATCAGATGTCTTGCAAATATTCCTCCCAGTCTTTGGCTTGTCTTTTTAATCTTTTGACAGTCACATTATTCTTTTAATTAAAGAATTAGACAAAGGCATAACCAAAGCCTTAGTAATCTTGTTTAAAGAGCATATTATCTTCTATTTTCTGGGTTTTATCTGAGATATAAAACTGACCTGTCCTGACTTTCTCTGTCATAATAATTCCAGTGAAATAAAATGAAAGAGACTAGAAAGTATTAGCAAACTCACCAAACATTAGAGCTGAGGGACTTGCATTTCAATTCTCTACTTTAAAATGTAAAGCAGAAACTGAATTTGCAAAGAATTTATCTAATTATATCTTGAAGCTAGTGACATTGTTTATTACAACTACAGAATCCATATTGTGGATTCCCCACCCCACAACCCCATGTGAAGATTTCAATGACCCTGGATATGTTTTTGAAGTATAGTTTCCTACTGGGCATTTCTAAGTTTTTATTTTAATATTCTCACATATTGTTCCTTTTACACTTATATTTTTTCCTTTTTAGAAATTTACTATATTCTCTTCATTTTAATAATTATTTTGATTTCAAAGGGATGCAGTTATTTGTCTCTATGAGCAAGTAAATACTTTTAATGGGACTGTCATATCTCTGAATCACTTTCTTATAATGGGGAAAAAAATATACAGAGTGATGTTTACCCAACTGAATATGGACTAATGGTGGTTCTGATCTACTGGCAGTAGTTGAGATCTTGGAGATGAATAAAGAGCAACTAGCTCTCTGTATTTTGCAAAAATCAAACCCATGGTTAACATATTGCTTAGCACTTTAACTGGTTATAGATGATCAACATCATGACAGCAATAAATCAAAGTACTATAAAACATGAAAGGGATTGCTCCTCAGAGCCTTGGCAAACATAGAATTTTGAATTTTTCATATGATTGTCTTTTTAAGTAACTGTGTTTTAATAACAAATTATACATGCCTGGATGTATTCATGTATGAAAGAAGAGGGAGGAAGTTCATTGCCATATATTAGTTCTGCTATATTTTCTTTTATTTTTGTTTGGAAACAAAGAATGGAATCAACAGCAGTAGGACAGCTCAGAGAAGACATGAAGATACTATGGCAGTAATAAGTCTATGGATCTCATGGGCTGGGGATATAGCTCAGTTTGCAGAGTGCTTGCCTTGCAAACACAGGGCCCTGGATTTAATCCCCAGCACCACAAGAAGAAAAAGAGTCTGTGAACCTCATGATGCCCTTTTGAACTTTTGGGAACATTATAAAACAGCTGTAGATGCAAGGATGATTATTTTTTCATATTATGATTGCATAAAGAAGTTCCCAGGAATTGGGCCTGGAGGTCAGGAAGTCTTTAGCCTGACTTAGTTCTCAGTTGACTATAGAATTTCAGAAAATGCATTCTCCTTTAGTACATTTTAGTTTATCTCACTACAAAATGTAGATAATGCAATTTGAATTGCCATTGTTAATGTAAGACATAAATGAGGTTGTGTGACTCAGCTGTGGATACAGAAAGTCATTTTTAACTTGAATAATTAATCACAATGCAAGAAAACAATTATTGGTTCAATTTTGTTTCTTACCTGTGGTATTCTACATAGTCTTACTACTTGGCAGTCGGGCAGCTTGGAGTGGCCAGAGCAGTGATAAGTGGAGGGAATCACTTTCCTGAACTTAAGATATCAAAATGTAGAAATTATTCAGAATTAGGAGTTGTACCTGATGAGTGTCCTCCCCAAAATTCATGTCTGTCTCTGAAATTCCAAATGTGATCTTGTTTAGAATATGTCCTTAATGATATAATTAGTTAAGATGAGGTCACACTGGAGTGATGTGGATTAGGAATCCAATGTGGTGGATGTCCTTTCCATAAGGAGAAGAGACATGGAGACAGACACAGAGGAGGTGCACACCGTGAGCAGGCACTGACCTGCTACATGATTATAAAGGCACAAGCCAAAGTGTACCAAAGATTTCCAGAAGCTGCCAAAAGCTAGGAGAGAGACTACAGTCTTGCTTACATCTTGATTTCAGAATACAAGCCTTCAAAACAGTGAAAAAATTGATATCTGTTGTTTTAAACCACCCACTTTATGGTTCTTTGTTACAGCAGCCCTAGAAAATTGCAGAGTCCTGCTGGCCACTGAGGAATCACCATAGAGGTCACCAACACAGAGTGGCCATAACTAGATCTTAGAAGCCAGATATGGAGGTGTAGGGATCCAAGAGCCAGGCAGAGTAATGAGGAATAGTCATAAAAAGAGTTGTTGGCAGTCACCTCTTCCAGATATCAGTGTTCCTGCCAAATTCTATCTGTTCTCCATCCAAAGCACTTTAATGGACTGAAATGGGTTGGACTGGTTCTAGTTTGAAAAAGAAAAAATAAATAAATAAATAAAGTCAGATAACCACCATGTAGTTTCTTGCTTTACATTGAGAAAGGAAGCAATTGTTCCTGATCCTGTGGCTTTCTTCCTTGGCCACAGATAACCTCTTGTATATTTACATAGTGTTGTTCCAGGCTTCTGTCTGCTCCATCCTTCTTCATATGATCCTGAAAGTTCAGCATTTCCAGAAATTATCTTGGACATGGTAGGGTATGTTTTACTTTCCTATTGCAGCTGTAACAACTCATCACTTACAATGACCAAAATTATTATCATACAGTTCTGTGGTAGAAAGTCCATTATGGGTTGCACTGGCCTAAAATATAAGTGTCAACACTGCATTTCTTTCTGAGGCTTGAGGGATGAATCTGTCTCTTGAACACTTGGTTTGGTGGCAGAATGAAGTTTCTTGCATTTGAAGGAATATGAAAACTGATTTTTTGATGGCTATAACCTGCAGGTCATTGCCGGATTCTAGAGGCTGCCACATTCCTTAGCTCATGGTCTCTTTTCTCCAACTTCAAAGCCGGCAACAGCTGGTCAAGTCCTTCTCACAACATATTGTTCTAATCCTTTTTTCTGCCTCCTTGTCCACTCATAAGACACACATGATCAAATTGGGCCTACCTGGATAACCCAAGGTGATCTCCTTTCCTCAGGTCAGCTGATCAGCAACTTCAGTTCCATCTGCATCCATTCTTGCCTTTTGCCACATAACCTAGCGTCTCCGTCGGTTCTAGAGACTAGAATGTGGACATCTTTGGGGAATCATTGTTCTGCCTATCTCAGGTTATCTGCAGTTGAGCAACATGACTTCCCTAAAGGACTGAGTAGAAGGTAGAAGCTAACCTGTGAGGAAGAAAAGAGAGCTTTCTAAAACATAGCAAATACCAAGAACAAGCAATAAAAGGAAATCAAGTCACATATGGTATGTGCCATGTGATTTTGTTAAAATCTATTCTGGTATCAACTTGTTAATTTGAAAATTAAAAGGCAAACCTTTTAATATTAACATTAATATTTGATGTTTAAGAACATCAGACATCTCTCTGAAGGCATGATATTACTTTCTAGAAAGACAATGGAGAACTGGTGTTCTATCTTCAGAACTGTTTTGGTCTTAACTTCGAGCACATTAAATATAAGTCCCTTCTGTTTCTCTTCCGATTGTACATTTAATCCCACTGAATCTTAAAAGAGCTCAAGTTATTTTAACTCAAATTTTCCTTTCTTAATTCCACCTTGTTACCACTAGAACTGTTCATATCATATATTTTGTTGTACCATTTACATATTACCTTCCAATTTCCTGCTCTGAAGAAATAGCCTAACAGGCACATTGGATAAAGACTCAGGATCAACACTTATAGCTTCCTGTGTTAGTTTCACCTGTGTTTAAATGACTTTACTACCAAATGTGGACATATACACATTTCTACTTTTTCAATGCACATTTAAATCATTTGTTTGGATTTTTTCCTTGTATCTATTTTTAAATTAACACAAAAATATATTTTCACAACTAATTTGAAAAACGTGTATTAATTCATGTAGCAATTATTATTGAGCACCAGCTGTGTACTAAATACATTCTAGGTGCTGGAAATACAGCAGTGATTGATTCTCAGGGTCTTGTTGGGGGACCTCGTTCAGTCCATCATTGCTTTTAGCAAGTCTTCTGTTCCCCTCCTTGTATCTTCATGGTAATGTTTGCCTGTGTAGGTTCGTGTCTCTTTATCTTAGCATCTACATACTCTTCAAACCTGTTACATTATCTAAATCCTGCATCCTGAATCTCATTTGGCCATAGCTCAACTTTTTAGTTGGAAGGTGAGTAAGAAAATGTCACCAAAGAGTTAAATACATTATCTCTGTGCATGATCATTGTCAAGGGATTTCACTTTAACCCAAAAGAAAGACGTTCTATGGGTAGAATTGCAGCCATCCTGACCAGACCTCGAACCAGAAATACTGCATTACAGCAAGATGCATTTTCTTAGAATCCTTTCCTAGCTCCCCTCTGACTTCTCCTTTTCATTCTCATTGCCTAATCTCTCAAATGGCAAGACAATCCCTGATCTCAAATGTGACAGTTAAGCAGATGTTAATGACATCTTCCCCCAAATGCCATCTTTCCAATGACTTAAGTGGGTCAAAGCAAACAGGGTATACTTACATTAGGAAAAGGAACTGCATATTTCAGGAAGACCTATGGATTTAGATACATTTGCCTGTCCTACCCTTCTGTTTCTCATATTAAATGCCTATTTAGGTGAAGATCTCCTCAATGGAAAGGGATCAAGGAATGTACCCAAACCCTGATGTGGCAAAAGGCTTCCTTGAAATGTTAACCTTGTAGCTTACTCTTTTAGGGACTCAGTTACATGCATCTCACAGATAACACTTTTATATGTGAATTTTGGGGGGTGGACAGGAGTCATGAGCACTTGGAAGACTTGATAATCATTTTGAGGAACTCACTTAAATGTAAAAATGAACATTAAATGTAGACAAGATGAAGGAACAAAATATTTGATGTTCCAGTGCCAATCAGATGACTAAGACAGATTTAATGCTACACTGCTTCATTACAAATAGGTTTTCATACTGCATCAGAGAATAGTTCTTTGTACCAAAGTCTTAAAAGAGACAGTTGATAAGTAAAAGGAATTAAAATAAAGATAGTGTATGTGTCCTTTCTTCAAAAACATATACATATATATATTCATATGTGTGTGTGTGTGTGTGTGTGTGTGTGTGTGCATACATAAAATGTATGGAGAGAGAGACAGAGACAGAGACAGAAAGACAGAGAGAGATAGAGAGATTGGTACCTTGGGCTCATTAACAAAATCCATTAGCTGTAGCCGACTGATATGCCCTTTTACCTGCCCAAAGTCTTCAAAGGCAGGAGATTTACAGTTTGGTGTTGAGCCTTGAGTCTTTGAAAGCTCTTCCTAGCAAAAATCAGGTAGACATTTAGAAATGTAATATACCATATTTCTTTCTGGAATACTCATTTGCTGAAGTTCACCTTTTTATTTATTTAGAAATGAGCAATATTGACATGCATGCTGCAATCTTCACGCACATCACTTTGGAAATGAGATTCCAGATGGAACATTAGTCCTAGAATGGAGCAAAGAGATCATCTAGCCCAGCCCCCTTCTCATAGATTAGCAAACTAAACCCCAGAGAAGATAAGGAAGAGACTTGGAAGTTATACCAATATTTAACAGCCTGGCCAGGACTGAGGCCAAGATTAATTTCTATCATAGTGTTTTTTTTCCCTTTTTATATTGACAACATAGTGGTATGAATAAAATACAGAATAATTCCTCCTTTTCCCCAAGAGGTCATATAAAATAGTGTGTTCTTTAATCTCCATTTAGCATAGTGTAACATCTCTGTGCTTTTGAAATCTGTTGAATTTGAATGAAATTTAACACTTAATGGATCGTGCTTCTTCCAGATCAGACATCCATTCTGTTCTGATGCTTAGCTTAGGCATTTCCCATTTGTTTGATTTAAAGTAGGGTCGAACAGCCCTGGGAAACTTCAATGTGAAGTGGCATCCAGCCCCAGCCAGATGCTTTTATCTAATCACTGCAGTACCTGAAGTCTCTGATAATTATCAATAAATTGGGTGGTAGATAAATAGCAGTGTCATGAGCAAAGGGAAATGCTGAAGGCACTCTAGGGGTGACTCTTTCTGCTTGTCAGCAGGAGGGAGGAGTAAGGACAGATCAGTCCTGTTTGTCAGGAACAGAAAGTGTGTTGGAGAAAACTAACTCCTGGGCAGGGGATGTGTCAGGAAGATGGATTACCCCAGGAAGCCAGGACTGCTCTCCCCGTGGGCAGCAGCCCTCTTGGATATAATTTGCCAGCTGTCTGTCTTGTCCCAGTGTCTCTCTCTTGTTCCTCCTGTGCACTGCCAGCAACCAGCAACAAGCTTGTGCTGTGTAGATCTAAGGCAGCCACAGGGCCTTCAGAGGAGCTAAAGAGCTGCTGGACCTCAAGGGGAGGGGAAACTGTTTGCAGCTGTGAATATTCAGCAGCTGTGTTCTCCCTATCAGCACTCCCAGGAACTCTCTGAGAGCCTGACCCTGTGGGGAAATCTCTTTAAATGAGCACCATATTAGAGAATGATCCAGTTAGGTGAATAAAAGGCTGATTACATACCCAGAGGTGAGCTGTGGTGAGGCCCGAATAACTAAATGAAGCAATTGCTGCACTTTGTATCTGGACTTGAGCCTGAGCATTTTAAAGTGGCATCTGGGAAAGAAAAAGGCTCTGGGGAAAAACCACACAATAGACTGGAAATAGTTCTTTTTCCCCCAAGGGGAATTTAAGGGCAGATTTCCTGGGTAATAGTTTTGAAGAAGGAAGCCTGGTGTGAGAGGGAATTGTGTGTGGAGGGGCACAGTTACCTCACAGAACCAGTCTCTCTCCTATCTCTGTTGGAGGTTGAGTCCCCCAAGGATCCCTGCCTATCTCTTTAAAACCAGGAGGGGTGGCTGGCAGAGCATTCTAGCACTAGGTATTAGCTTCCTGAACTGAGACTTGAGAGGAAGGTTGGAATCCCAGCCATTACATTCTCTACAGGGGTAAGTGGGGCGTGGATCTACCTTCCACCTCTTAAGTTAGACACATAAAGCAAGGGCCACAGGTTGAGAATGCCAACCTTAGTTACCACCATCTGCTATTGTTTATAGTATTTTAAATCCACCATGGGAGCAGCTGTGGCCCAGTAGCTCGTTCCATTAAAAAGCTCACTGGCCTTGGTGATCCATCAGGGAGAATCACTTAGTGAACCATCATTCTAGTTAATTCATATCAAGGCACCAGCAACTTTGATTCTCTCCTCTGCTGCCTTCTTTCTTCCTCATGTACAGGGTAGGATGCTGAAGTTGAAGGAGTACTCTCACCCTGGAACCAAAAGTTTGAGTCCTCAAGGGTGCCCCTTGCTAGCAATGTGAGCTCCTCCTATTAATATTTCAGAGTCTCATTTTACTCATCTGTAAAATGGGAATGGCAATAGTTGCCCTACCTTTAACACTTCCCTTAGTATACAAGAGATACTAAGAATGTGTTATACATTATAATGAGCCATTGTAGGGTCAGCTAGATTTACTTAAGTCATTTGACTTGTTTTTTAAAATATTTCTAAAGTATTTTATGATTCCTGGCTAATGACATAAGGACTTTCTCGCTCCTTGGTTACGTATGTTATGCTTTCTTCAGAGTGAGACCAAACAACTGATTCCCTGGATTATGTCATTGGGCTGTCCAGAGTCTGTGACTGCTTTCAGTATCTTTATTTCATTGGGTAAAAGAACCAGGCAAAATTTTATCCTGAGTTTAAAGAGACCTCTTTAAAATGACTTCAAAGATATGACTAGACCAATTGCCATTCATACTTTTAACACCATTACTTGTTTTCCAGTGGCACAAGACCCCGCCCCCACCCCCCCCAGGGATTGGAAGAGGTGGGGCCATAATGCTCTCTACTACAGAAATATTCAGAGTCAGGTTGGTAGGCAAAGAGGTTTTATTCAAAGCCTGCTTTGAAGGAAGATGGAAGAAACTTATTGGTTCAAAAATTACAATTCTGAAGTCCCTGAAAATTAGCAAAACTTTTAAAGGAGGGAAGACAGGGAAGTGACAAAAAGCAGGAGGTGGATTTGATGCAGATTTAGTTAGCCTGCAGTTAGACAGGTCCGAATGGGCAACCTCCATCAGGTTGTGGGGTCATAAGCCCTCCAGCTTCCTTTTCTCAGCAGGAGAAATGTGTTCCCAGTTCAGAAGGGGGTTGGCCCTCAAATTCAGACTATTTCAAATCACTTTGTTTATTTCACACCCTTACTCGTGAGGGAATGGTGCTTCCGTGTCATCCGACTGGCAGTCTACTCTTGGATCAGTGAGCAGAACTGGAACATAAGCGGTCATATGCTTATTCCTGAAGGAGGCCCATTCTGAAATATTTAATAGCTCCATGTAAGAGAAAGACATTCACACAGGCTTGCATGAGAATTCTCTTTCCACAACCTCCCAGCTATTTATTGTTTTGGTGGGGTTTGATGAGTAACTCTACTTCACTTTTCCCTGTCTCTGAATGGTTTTCTCTGAAGTATCTGTTGAGCATTTGCCAAGCATCTTGGCTTCCATGTTGCTGGAACTTTTCCCATTTTTTTATCTGAATGGTCCCACACTGGAGGGAAAGAATTGGCATCAGCAGACTCCTCCTCCCTCACCCCCTCCCCTTTTAGGCAATTTTAAGCAACAGAAGTTTTTTGAAAAGATCAGCTCTCAGGCCAGAAAAATACAAAATATTATATAAGAGCAAAGCAATCTGTTTTGTATAATAGATTTGAACTAAAAACACAATCTCTTTAGTTTTATCACCTTTACCCAAAGAACAGCAATGTATCTATAAAACACAGCAATCCTGACAGATCTGCACTGGAAGAATGCTTTTCAGCTAGAGCCCTTTTTATGTAAATCCAGGAGAATCACCTAATGGACAGAAAGCATCTTTACAATTTAGGTGCATTGTACAGAACAGTAAAGACTTTGAACAAAGGTTACAAGAATTAATGTCATTCTATCAATTAATAATATACACATATACTGACTGTACTTTGTAGTTAGTTATAACATAATATAAACAGTTTAAATGAGGAGACTCCTTTTTAAAATTGCCAATCTTACACATATCTTATATTAATATCTTTAATTTCAAATTTGTCCTGCAATAGAATGTGAGTAAGCAGGATTGCCCCTTGGTAACTACAGAGACAGAGCTCACATTATATAAAAATGACTGCAAACAATATAGAAGGTATTATTATTACTTAGAGAACTCAGCAACTTAGTAAAACAATTTGGTTACCTCTACAGTACGTTAAGACAAAAATCATGATTAAAATATATATAGATTCTGTTAGTTTCTAAGCTTTAAAGCATTTGATTCAATAAAACACGACACCATTGTAAAAATAGCAGCTTTTTAAAATAGTTACAAAATCAAAAATATAACAAATGAAGATTTGAATAAATCTTAACTCTGGAAGGACTTAATTTTCTTTTAAGCAATAAAACCATAAAATCAGCAGAAAATGTAAGAAATTATCTTGATGAAACAAAATCTTTGTTCTCTAAGTCAGTTCTTTGTAAACTTTACTAAGAATGACTAGGCATTGCCAGACTCTTGGATTACTTAATAATGCATTTAAAAATTATTCTAGAATTTAAGCATTGCTAGATTTGTGATATCAGACATAGCATAAAATTGATATTTTAAGAAGGTAATAAAGTATCTTGTAGACTGATAGTTAAGTTTTGAAAGTTCTATTTAGATTTATGATCAATTAACAACATCAATAAGAATTACACAATTTTAGCTTATTATAAAATCAAGTCATTTCGGAAATCAGAAACATAAACTATACATAGGTTATTAACATTTTAAATCATTTATTATTTCCTTTCATTTATCTGAGGCATGGGACAAAGAAAGTATAGGCTCACTTGTTAATTTCTAAATCTATTGAAAAATTAATATTTTAGACAATCATGAATGTCACGGTTAGTTATAAATATCACTTATTAGAGGAAAGTAGAACATTTATTAGATGTGAAAATACTAAGATTTTTAACTCTTGATTAAGGTTTTCTTGTAAAAGTAAAATGATTTAAAAGCCAACATTTTTAAGAATTCAAAATACCTGTCCTATTTAATTTACTCATTTTAATAGCTATCTTTAGATCAGTCATGAAATACAAGCATAGTTAACATTTTAAGTTATTTCTTTGACATAAAGGTCCGAAGAGCTTGTTTTACATAGAAAACACATATCTAAAAACAAATATCCCAATTGATTAGCAGGCCAGAAAAATGAGCTACTAAATTTTAAAGATATTCTTATTGCAAACAAATGACTTATTACAGATTTACTAAAGTCATATAAATCAAAAGGCTTTTGGGCTACATTTTAAGTCAATTTATTACCATGCAAACAGGCAGTATATAAGCATGTAAACATATAAACACATGAAAGAAAAATTTTAAAGCTTTTAATATTTGTGGGTTCTAAAAGTTACACTTTTGACCTAATATTGAAAGAAGTCTGTTAAGTCTTAAATTTGCATTTCCAAAGTTGAGGCTGGTAGAAAATTTACATCTTAAAGACAGGTTAGCAAAACTTGAATAGTGAGTTTCATTTCTAGAGCAGACAAAAGAAGCTTCAGATAGAGAAAATTAAAAGCCTTAAGCAGATAAAACCACAACAAAAAAATACAATTTAAGTGTACAGAATCAAAAAGAATGTAAATTCACCATGGGGGGGGGAATCATGATCTCAAAATAGTGCAATCACAGATAAATTTATTTCATTTATTTTGGAAGAAGCCCATCATATGACTGAAGCAAGGACTATAATGTAGAAATGTTTGGAGTCAGTAAAAGGTGCTGCCTTTAGGACTTCCTTCCCAGTGTTTCACCAGAAACCCTTCTTATGGGTCATGAGAAAAACCTCACACACCAAGGGGTGATAGAGTTGCTGGCAACAATTGACCAGTTTATTATCATATACCTTCTGTCCTAGCTTCCCAAAGTTCCTTCCAAATCCATCCAAATGGATCCCCTATGCTAGTATGAAACCATCACAATATAGCCTGGTAAAGCCCATTGTCAAGTTAATGAACATATGAAACAGTCATACTAAATCAGCATGCACTTTCAGATATTTATTATCTTCTTTCAAAACAAAAATCAAAGAAAGAAGCACTCGCCAAATCAATGTAATTATTGGAAAATTTTTATAACCTCTAAATTTTGTCATATTGACTGCTACCTTAAAACCAAGTGGCTTAGAACAGTTCATTCAAGTAGTTCAAGTTCCAAATGGCTCACTGGACCTTAACTCAGACCATGGAGTTGGTACCATATAAAATAACCCACTCATGGTAAAAACCTAAATCAGTGGAGATAAAATCCTCATTGTGCATCCTGATAAGACAACCAAAAATGGCGTATTGGTCATTTCTAAAATCTTTATTTTTCCTCACCAATTAAGCAGTTTTTAATAGCTGAATTTTCAGCAGGAAGGAAAAGAAAAATCCCTAGGATTTAATATTCTCAGACAGTTGCAGGACCCTTACCCATCATCCCAACATCAGCTAGTTGCAAGAGCATCTCCGCCCTGATCCCTCTTCTCCTCAGAAGTAGCTGCCAGCCTGAGCTCTCTCCTTCAAAGGCAAGATTGTCCTCCCAGCTGGCTCACCAAAACTGTTACCAGGCAGCACAAGGTCCATCTCTGAAATCCCTGAAAAATAGCAGAACTTTTAAAGTAGCAGAGGCAGGGAAGTGACACAAGGCAGAAAGCTGCATATGTACATTTAAGTAGCCTGCAGTTAGACGGGCTTCCTTCTCTCAGTTGGAAGACATTTATTCCAATTCAGAGAGGGAGTGACCACAAATTTCAATCTGTTTCATACTTTTCTAATTGTAGAATGCTTGGGTAGCAGTTATTTCTCCTAAATTTCATTCTATGCCAACATGGTGCTTGTTGGCATTATGGTGATAGGTGACACAGAAGGGCAATCTGATAGTCAAGGAAAGCCAAATATGCTCTCCATACCCTACCTCACACCCACTTACTGGTCAACTTTGATATCAAAGTGTCCCAGTGTTTCCATAGGATGGCTAGGTGGTCCTCCATCTCATAGATGGACAATGGCAATGCTAATTTGTTTCTCTAGGCATGCTGCCTCATGCTAAAAACTAAATACAGCTCAGATTTGAAAGTTGAGAGTTGAGAAACTCAGTGATTAAATGATCAATATGTCTGACGTCTCTGTTATTTTACCAAAGAAAAGAATATCTCCCCAACGTTGTCACTAGCAGCCATTCAGCTTGTCTTAGAAGCATGCTTTGATTTGAAGAGATAAACTACCCTTGAAGCATAAATTAGCAGGCTTTCATTTTAGGAAAAGGTAGTACTCTATTTGAGACAACTTCAATTATTATTCCACTACAAAGAAAATGTTAAACTAGTGGCAGTAGGTTGAGGAGAAGGAAGTTGAGATAGCAGCAGGTACAGAAAAACAAAAAGATACTTAGCATTAAAAAATTAGTTACTAGCCTGGTGCAGTGGCACATACCTGTAATCCCAGTGGCTCAGGAGGCTGAGGCAGGAGGATCGTGAGTTCAAAGTCAACCACAACAACTTAGCAAGGCCATAAGTGATTCAATGAGACCCTGTCTCTAAATAAAATACAAAGGCTGGGGATGTGGCTCAGTGGTTAAGTACCCCTGGATCAATCCCCAGTACCAAAAATAGCAAATAAAAAAAAAACCCAAATTGGTTACTATTTTACAGATTTTGGAGATGGACATGAACACCCAGGGAAGTAACTGGAGATTGAAGAGACATAAAGGTTATTTTATATGATGTAAAGTGAAAACTGTGCTTTAAAAGCTTAAGTAATTCGGCCCAGATCATGGGGTAGAAGAATATGGCAATCTAGATCAGAGCCTGTACTTGTTGACTATGATTCTGGAAAGGGAATTAGTTTTTATTTCATGGCATCCCACCTCTTTAATATAGTTTTTAAAAACTATTTAAGATCATTATGAAGACACCAAATATTGGATGAGTGAATGATACCTCATTTACCTACTACCTTGAATTTATATTCAAAAGAGGACCTCATTCTCAAAAATGTGAAAATCCATATCATTTACACATCCTCAAAGAGATTTTTTTCTCTTTCACATATTATAGAAAAATGCTTCATATTTCTTGGCTATTAAACTTCTCAACATAGAGTGCATCTCTTCCTACAATTCCCTTGTGGGTTGCTCACTTTCAGTGACACCTATTTTCTAGTTGAAGAAAATTTTAAAATCATGGGTACCACATCAGAATGCCTTTCAGTTAGGATGACAGATCCAATATTCTGCATGTGTGTGAAGTACAGATAAGGATAATCAGATCTCATACTTCAGGGAATAAACTGATTACCTGTGATGGTCAGGAAGGAGTTTTCCCTGTTAGCATCCCATAGATATATATAGAAGCCAAGTGCAGGATCCAACTTCCTACTATCATAAAGTCGTCTCGTAGAACCTCATTAGGTATTAAATACAGGGTATAAAATATAAGCCTATGACAAAATGTACTATGTATAATGGTCATCTTACATGGATATCTAATATGCAGCAAAGTAAATACTATAGCGATTGTCAATTTAGATAACTGAGATAGTCATTCATGAAAGTTAAACTACTTAAAATCTTTTCATGTTTCCACTAGGAATCTCAAAATACCTTCCTAAGATGAGCTCATTAATCCTTATGAATATTATGTCACATAAATCCTGTTACACTGGCCCGTTCTGAAAACACATGTCCATCTTATTAAACAGTAAGTCATTTTAGCAGTAAAGATTTGACTTCTAAAACTGTTAAATGAGGTAGAAATTTTTCATCCCCATCTTGACATTCATCCCCTCAACAAATATAAGGTGAGAGCAAACTGTGTGCAAAGTACTCAAAATAAAAAAGTAATAGTGCTCAGGGTCCAGTGGGAGAGAGCTGGGGGGTTCTTCAAATGTACTGCAGCACGGCTCAAGGTGCCTAGCCCTGTGTAGATCAGCAAGATTCCTCTTCATCTGCTGTCAGCTTCTTATAGGACAGATCTTCTTACCTTCTAGGCTTTGACACAGGTAAACCTAGTCCAATTTATAATTTGGTCCTAAGACCCTATAATGGATTCCAGCTAGTTCAGTTGACATTCAGAGGAACCTCATCATGTTCTACCTTAGAAAACCCTTGGGATAACTATGGCTCCTTTGAAAACTGAAATGATCCAGAGATTTCTACTATAGTATAACCTTAGTGTAAGTGTGTGTGAATATGAGGCCCTAAGCAACTTAGACCCTGTATGAAAATAAAAAATAAAAAGGCTGGGGAAGTGTCTCAGTGGTCAAATACCCCTGGGGAGGGGGGAGAGATTCTTTTTCTGAGATTTTAAAAATTTGGTCTGTTTAGTTATACATGACAGTAGAATGTATTTTGACATATCAACACACATGGAGTGTAAATTCCCATTCTTGTGGTTGTATGTGATGTGGAGTTACACTGGTCATGTATTCATATATGAACATAGGAAAGTTACATTTGATTCATTCTACTGTCTTTCCTGTTTACATCCCCCCTCCCTTCCCTTCATTCCCCTTTGTCTAATCCAAAGGACTTCTATTCTTCCTTCCCCCGATCCCCAAGAGATTCTGATGTATTGGTTGCTTCACTTGATGAAAAAATGTCATTAGACTCCTATGTCCTAAATTACATTCCCTTAAATGCAAGTCCCATGGTATTGTCCTTGGGAATAAAAAGCAGGGGAGATATTCACCTGGAAAAAAAATTAAATAGCTTTTTAATACTGCTCCCTCTTAGATATTCACAGTGCATATTAGTAAATTAAAGGTTCTTGAAGTTTTGTAGAAAATATACCTTTTAATTTTATTTAATCCAAGTCTTCCCAAATGTATTTGACCATTCATGAGGATAACATTAATTAATAGAATACTTATTAAAACCCAGCTCCTGGGAATACACTTTGGCAAATACTAAATTAGAGCCAAAAACTCTAAAATAGGAGATTCAGCTCAGCAGCAGAGTGCTTATTTGCATTATTAAGTTATTTTCTATTTTATTTTATTCAGTTTCTTTCAACATGAGTTTCCCAAGTGTATTGAAATATTATTTAATGATCTTTTAAAATCATTTTTGAAAAAAATAGTAAATGTTTTTAACTATTCAAACCATACCAATTCCTCCCTACTTTGTCTTCCAGTCCAGCAGTTCTTCTCTTCAGTATTGGATTTGTAAGACACCAATTTATACCCAACTACCCAGGACATTTCTTATGTAATATGAAAGACAGTATACATACATTTGTTTAAGAAGGGAGAAAAAACCTACCTCTTAGTATTTACTAAAAGCTCTGTGACATTGGAGAGTAATAATAAGAATAAAATACTAGAAAAAAAATAGAGGCAACCTTTATCTTCTTTTGACTTGCTGTGAAATGTGGTCAACAAGTAATCCATCTGATCCTTACTGTATTTTTTAAATGACTTCCTAACACCCAGAAGTGAACGATGTGTGAATTAAAGTCTGATGGTTAAACAAACCTCTTCCTATACTTTAAAGGACAGTGCCCTCATTTCTAACCAATGTATTTCATCTGTGTCTGATCCTGTTTACTAAGCAACTCTAATTTTTGATTTTGTTATTCTTGCCCTGGCCTTTCACCCATTTTTCTCTCTATAGTTAGGATATTATCAACATTGATTGTATTGGGGTGAAAAATAATTGCAGAAGCAAAAACATAGATCAAGAGAAAAATAAAGACCCATAGTGAATCATTGATCTGGAGTTGATTTCTTCAAGTCATACTGAAAAATAATCATATGGTGAAATGATTAGGTATGAAAGTGTCAAACTGTAATGAATATCTAGAAGTTAAAACTTAAAATCACCAGATTTTCCAATAGGCTGCATGCCCTGGGTGAAGCAAAGAATTGCTTAAGATCATTTGGAGTTCAGTCATATGATGCTATGCTGGTGACGTGAGACTCTTCCTCTTTTTATTAATTTCATAGAGAACTGTCATATTTAATTACTGTTTGAGGATACTAAAGACCAGCTCCTCCAAACTAATGGTCTCTCTTACGTTCCAACATTTGCACAGTTTGATAACTAGAAATTTGCTGCACATGTAGCCTGGCGAAAGAATATTTATTCTCTTTGGATATCTTCTTATAATGTCATGAGAAAAAAAAGTCAAAGAAAGTCTGGCCAAAGCTACAAAAAATAAGATATATTTATAAATCTGTGATGTTGATTTCCCAAGGTAGTTTTAAATTCAGATATCATATCCATATGCTCACATTCACCTTCACATTCATTCCTAGACTCACAGAAACCACTCCACGAGATAGGCTGGGCACTACGTAAAATAGAATACATAAGGTTTGTATATTTTTCTGTATGTATATGTATATATGTATTTGCTGATAAGCGCTAACAACTATTACGATCATTCTCCTTAATGCACAAACTAGCAGACAATTTTCAAGTGTACAAGAGCTCTCGTTTCCGTCAGCATTGATGATAACATTAAATTGCATATTAAAATTACCTGGGATCAATTAATTATACCTACCTTTTTGCCTGGAGGTTACTTCTTTTTATTAAAGTGTGTGAGATCTACATGTCATAAAATGACATGAACCATGAGTCCTCCTCCTCCACCTGTTTCTATTTAAAAAAAAAAATTTACTGCTTGCAAATTGTACGTGTGTGTGTGTGTGTGTGTGTGTGTTGGCTTTTTCACTGCTGTGACCAAAAAATCTGATAAGAACCATTAGAGGAGGAAAGTTTATTTTGTGACTCACAGTTTCAGAGGTCTCAGTCCATCAAAGGCCAGGTCCATTCCTCCTCCTCTGGGCTCTAGGTGAGGCAGAACATCATGATGGAAAGCAGTAGAGAAAAATAGCTGGGAACATGACACCAGAAGGAGAGAAAGCAAGAGAGAGCAAGAGAGAGAGCTGGGATCAACAAAGCACACCCCCAGGGACTCACCTTCTCCAGCCATACCCTACCTGTCCACGTTACCACCCAATTAATCCCTATCATTGATTAACATACTGATTAGGTTAAGACTCTCGTAACCCTCTGATTTCACCTCTAAGCTTTCTTGCATTGCCTCCCACATGAGCTTATGGGGGATACACACATAATTGTGTGTGTGTGTGTGTGTGTGTGTGTGTATCTAGTTCATTGTAGACTAATTGTACTGTCTGGTGTCACAAGGGTATTGTTTTTTTTTTTTTTTACTTGTAATGTTTTGTTAAATTTCAGAGGAAGCTGGAAAAATTAATTAAAATCAACCTGTGTCTCAACATTTCATTGCAGTAGAGAAATGCAGGAAATGAGATAGGAGAATAGCAATGAGCTGACTGGAAGAGAGGCAGACACTTGTTTTAGAAAAGGAGCAGGACTTGTCCAGATTCTATTTAGAGTACTATAAGGGCTTAATAGCTAGCTACAGTGATACATTTATTAAGGTTAGAAGTTGCAAAATTGGTGGTTGAAGATAACAGGGAAGATGACAGCTCGCTGGAGATATTAGAAACAGAGAGCTTTCTCAATTCAACCCAACCCAAGAGAATGCAAATGCAGACAGCCAAAGGGGGAAATCCTAATTTGAGAAGCAGACTCCATTAGGTGATATGGTTAGAGAGACAGAGTGTGGCTGCAGGGAAGAGCATCCTGGTGAAAAAATGTTTTTGTCCCCTTTCCCTCTTTTTTTCACTTGCAAATCAGAAGACACCAGACTTCCCTCATTTATTCACTTCACTAAGAAGTGCCTTTTTTCACAGTTTCTTTTTTTTTTTTTAAGTGTTTAGTATGGGCCAGGTGTTAAGCAATGGAGAAAGCAAAGAGATAGAGCCCATCCACCCTATACTAGAGGAGCCAACAGAAAATATGACCAAATGTATGGTGAAGGAACGAGGGTGAGATTTGGATTTAGGAGACTCGGGTTTTATGCATGGATTAAACTCCCTAACTTATCATTTCATGACTGTGGTCTTGTACAATTTCATTCATGTCTGAACATCAGTTATCTTATCTATGAAATGGAGATAATAAACATCCCTGCCTCATGGGGACACTGTGATGATTAAATGTGATGGTTAACAGGAATGTCCTCAAAATAATCAGGATTCTACAATGACCTAGTTTGAATGAGAGATCTAGATTAATTCAAGTTTGATAGTAGAGTCAGAGTACAGAAGAATCACAGAAAGAGATGTTTGAAGTATGGGAAGAAAACATGGAAGAACATTACATGGTTGTAGAGATGGTCAGATGCCTGGGTAAGCAACCTGTGCAGGCACACCGGGTCCTGTAGGGAGAAGTGAGTGGCTGTCGCCACATTGAAACGTGGCTCAGCCACAGAGCTGGCATACCCTGTTTTTCACTGTGTTATTTGGAGCCCCATTTAAAGTTGCTGTAAGATGTTTCCTCCACCAAGAAATATTCCACCTCTAGAGGAGGCCCTATTGGGTGACTGGCACCCAATAGTCATAGAGTTCACAAATGCAGCTGCCCAGCAAAGGCAAGCTCATGTTGGAAATAATTTCTGCAAATGTGTCCTATCGCACCCGTACAGAAGTTATTTGTACTCATATGTCCTGAAAAGTTAAAACTTCCAGAAGTTAGAATCTTTCATGGTGCCTATTGGAAATTTCCTTCTCCTCCTCCTCTTCTTCCCCTGCTCTTTTTCTGCTTTTACATAGTAATCTTGATACTAAAGCTCTTCTTAGCAATTTAGTTCTGCCTCAAATTCATCTACTGATTCCATTGACAATTATTTATTGAGCACCTACCATTTGCATTCTATAACACATATTTACTGAGGTCTACTCAGTGCTGGGTTCATTTTCTGGCCCTGGCTAAAGATGTAGGTCCTACCCTCATGTAGTTTCCATCCTCTATGCAAGCAACTATAATAAAAAATTATAATGAATCAATGAGATATAGGTTCAATGTCCCTGAATTTCAGAAGTAATAAATTCTTTAATTGAAAGTGATCAGAAAAGGCTTCATGGAGAACATTTTATTAGGTCTGGCCCTTAAAGGATAAGAAGTATTCTTATAAGTGAAGATACATAGAAAGACATTCTCATTAATGGGAAAAGCAGGACCAGCACCCAGAGGTGAGAGGTTTGGGTAAGTCTGGGAATATGAAGAAGTTTAGCTGATTTCATGCATACTCATAAATAAAGACGTCACTGTGGATAATAAGAAGGAGAAGATAGTTTGAGGGATTTAAGAGCTAACTGTAGGAATTGAAACTTTTTTCAGACGACCATTGTGAGGCTTTGGTTAGACAGGGTAAAATAAAGAATTAAGAGGTAAAAGGCCGAAAGATCACTTAGATGTGGTTATGAAAAAGTAAAGAAGAGGTGATAAACACCAAAGTACCTTATGAGTAAGAATTGAGAAAATTGATCTCCAAGTTCTCTTTTCTAATAGTGTTTTCATAAGAATGGGTTCAATCACCAGAATTAAAAAAAAAGAAGAAGAAGAACTGTATGGAAGATCCCTTCTTTCATCTTCAAATGCAAATTCATTCTATTTAATGGGTAGAAAAATAAATGGAAAAGTCCACTTCCATTCCCTTCCATTGCGCTCTAGGTTCCAAAGAAGTTTTCCTCCATTATACCTTGAAAAGTTGGCCTGTCTTGGGAATTACTCATGAGTTCATTTTAGAATACTGAAGTTCAGTTCCCTTAGAGTCCCCAAGAGCCTTCATCTATTATTCAACTCTCAGGCACTTACTGATTGCTGAAAGGTCTTTGTAAATAAGTGTTGCTTTATCTTCTTTAAAATCCTTGATCAAGACCAAAGAAACTTGACAGTCTCTAGACCCTTGGTGAGAAAAGAATAAACTCATTGCACACCAGGAAGATCATGGCCTTTTCTTCTGACAACTTGGTGGCATCTTTTGGCTGCCCTTTTTATGTGCTTGTCATTGTGCTTCCCTACATCAATCTTATGAAGCATCCTTTTCCTCATGCTTGACATATTGGCATCATCCCACCACAGATAAAACAGAGCAGTGTAATATGGGCAGGTGATGGAATTATTTGCGATTCACAGAAATCTCTGTGGATGTTTAAGACTGGTGCACTATTAAACACATTACTTTCCCTGACAGACATTTTCATTACACCCATGCTCTGAAGGTGGAGAATCTAGAAGTGAAATCTCATTTCCCCCAATTGAGTCTATGCAATAAAATTTTAAAATGTGTATGTGTGTATATGTTCTTCCCTCTCTATATATTTATCTTTCCAAGATCCACAACCTCTTTCTAAATTCACATCTGAATTTACTTTTAGGGATAAAACAAATTCCAGAGAAATTATAGTACAAATAGTTGTTTTTTGTCAGACCAGGATTATTCTGGTTGGTGGTATCTCATGGGCAGGTATGAGACCACTCTGAGATAGGACAAGTTGAAAGATTGCTGTAGAAAGATAAAGAATACAATCAGAAAGTCAATTAGTCCTTCAGCATGAGTAGCAAGGTAGCATGGTCTCATCAGAAAGAATCATGGTCAAACTGGATGATCAAATAGTCTCTACTAATGAAAGCAACATTAAAAAGGTAACACTACTTGAGAATTTATCTTGTGTCAGAAACTTACATATACTTTACATTTATGTTTACAATCCTGATAGTAAGCCTATGAAGTCAATAACTATAATTATCACTTATGTACCAGATGAGAAAAACAAGGATCTTATAACTTTTCCAAGGTAACACAGTAATTTGAGCTTACGACTGTCTAAGCACAAAGTGTGGGCTACTGAAATTTTTATTTTCCATGATGCTCTTTATTTGTTTTCTTTGAATTGATGCATTATAATTGTACATAGTGATGGGATTCTTCATTATATATTTGTATGTGCATACGATAGAACAATATGATTTTGTCCATTTCACTCACCAGTGCCTCTTAACTTTTTGAAATTTTCTATGAAGAGCTAAAGCCAGATCTTAAAGAGAGCTAGAGACATGAAAGTATCAAGTAGGCAAGCCAGATTTGAGGCCAGGCTGACAATGCAAGAGGAACCAGGTGAGTCAGCATGAGCGCTGGCTCAACAGGGCATTGTTTGGGCCTGGAATATTGTCAATCTACTGTCCACTCACTATTGCCAATATTCAAAATTGTTCAGATAAATACCTGCAGCAGCTCTATAGGGTGTTTTAACTGGGGGCCTCTGGATTCCATTGATGGGGTTTACTTATTCTATGCTAGACCTAAGGCTGGGATAAGGGTTGTCAGCTCCAGGTGACAAGTACTTATCATTTATTCCCCCAGAGGTACCTGCAGTTTTTCTTCAGGGTGTTCTTGGCATCTCTTCTTACTTCTGTGTTTTTTCCTAGGGGCTACAGGTCTGGGGAGGAGTGGCAGCTGCTATTCTGATAAGGTCATTAGGAAGTGTGTGGTAGACAAATGAGGATCAGAGTTCTATTCGGTTGCATCAGTCAGATCTTACAGGGTCCTGCAAGACTCCAATCTCATTTCACAGCAAGAACCTCTTAAGAAGGAACCTATGGTTCTTTCACTACATATCAACACTGCTGAGAGAGCAATGGAGGCTATTTTCTGATGACTTGTGACATTTTTGTATCTACTGTTGGGAACTATACTATTCACATAGGACCTTAAGAGTGCCTCTTCCCATGATTTCATTGAGGAAAACACAATGCAATAAACCAGAAAAATCTCAGTTGATGTTATATGACACAATTTATTCAACTGACCTTTCAACCTAGAAGCAGGAGTGGTTTTATTCCTTCTTGTGTTCATATGAGCAAAATGAGACAATGCATTTGTATATCAATTCAGCAAACATTGATAATGACTCCTGGTATGCTAGGTACTATATAGATCAGGGAGATAAATATAACCGAATACAAATGTAAAATTATGAAGTCTTTACTTTTTTGAATTTCATAATCTAATGGAAACAGCAAACAGAATGACAGAGTCCATAATATAATTTTCTAAGTATAGTGATTGAGGAATATGCAGGATATCATTATCATAAGAGCAGAGCAGATGAACACCCAACCCAACTGGACTCAGGTGGTCAGGGATTCCTGGAGATGGAACACCTGAGCAAAGGACTGACGAAGGGTAGGATCTATGTAGGAGGGATCTTTTGGAGGGTTTCTCATGTGTTGGACTGAGTGAATTAATCCTATGCTAAAAACAACTCAACGGAATGTGTACTGCTATTATCTCCAAACTATAAGCCTGGAAAGTGACAGAACAGAGATTTGAACTCATGACTTCCAGTCCAGAAGTCCATTCTAAATAAAGATAACATGGTATCATTAACTATGGTTTATTGTGTAGAAACATCACCAAGCAAAATTACTTGATCTTCTTGGACTCAGTAATCATGTTTGCCCTCGGGCAATGAGCTTGGGTCTAGTCGTTGGTGTTTTCCTTTCTACAACTGGAAGTTAATGGTTTGGGCAGCAAATAAGTTCATGGATAGTGGCTTTGATGATGACAGGATAATCCCAATATCTCGGCACTGGACTTTATAAAGGTATCTGTGCGGAGCTCTATCTTGTCACCTGTAGACTTCCCCCCAGCATAGTGCCGTGGCATGCATATAACATGGGCCATGACCTGCTCTTCCTCCCTCCTATGCTCCCTGGACTAGATTGTGTCCAACAGCAAAACACCACCTGCCAATTTAGTGCATTTACTGAAGACAAGCATTTTCTTTTATATTCTGAGAAAAAAAATTTTTTTTTCTCTCATTAACCTGCCAGAGCCTTATGGAAATTCTGAGAAGTCAAGTTCAGCCTCATAATGCATGAATGTTATTTATCTCAAATGCTGCAAATTTGGCACATTGAGTGGGGGTGACAAGGTTAGGTAGATTTATTAGCGTCCTGTCAAGAAATTCCATATGAGCAGTACAGGTTTGTCAGAAAATTCGGTATAATTGATGGGAGTAAGTTGGACTAGTTCTTAGCAGATCCACACTGGCTCTGTTCACACCCTGCCTTTACAGACAACAGAATGTACCGAGCAGAGAGCTCATTAAGAAGACCTCCCTGCAAACACTCTTTACACCAGGTTTCTCTTTCTGTCCTTTCTTTCATATAATTATTCCAGTTACTTGAGGAGCACATATTGGAAGCATTGTTGAATAGGAAATGATTTTTATGCATTTTTATGTATCTTTTAAGTCTCCAAGGGAAAACTTACTCTCCAGGGAATAAGAATTTACAAGAAGCTGGCATCTGTTCTGTGTCCAACTCTGCTTTTATGAAAGGTTGAGGGGTTTCAACCATTGAATCTAAAAGCCATCAAGGCAGAGATGTAATAGTGGATAGAGGTTAGGTTTTGAATTAGGATACTGGGTCCCAGTCTCAAATCTTCAGCCTGCCATCTCTTTGGCCTTGGGCTAGTTACTTCAACTTATTGAGCTTTGGGTTTTTTATTTGAAAGGTGAGGTTAATGATGCACATCTCACAGAGTTCCTAGTAGATATTATAGGAAATGAAAAACGTAGATTATTTGACCTGAGTATCTTTCAATTTCCAGTTCAGGCAGTACCTCCCCTAAAAAGCCCTTCCTGATATGCCTAGAAAGTAACAGCCACCAATTACTGAGAAGTTATGATGTAGGCACAGAATTTGTGTCATGCTTTACCTACTTTGTATCATTATATCATCAGAATCCACAGAGACAGATGAGAGACTGTGTAAGAGTGAGAAAGACAGAGAGAGATAACAAGAAAAAGAAAGGAGAAAAGAGGAGAGAGAAAGGAGAGAGATGGAAGAGAAGAAAGAATGAAAAAGTCTCCAGTTAATTTGGGTCAGGATATCCATCCTTTCCCAACCTCAGTTTCCTCATTAGTAAAACAAATGCTAAAGCCTACATCATAACTAAGTGAATTCAATGACCTAGCTCTATGCAACCCACAGTGCCTGGCATATAACAGATGCCTGAGTAATAGAATTGAGTAACACCATGGTATCTGATGATGGTGTGAGTTTTGTTTCTCTTGCAAGCATGTCTGTCACACGTGGTGTTACAGATTTCCTCCTCTGATTGGTCCTTGTTCATTTTAATTTCTACCCCTATACTAGTCAGCATGGAGGCTGGAGTGCATGGTTTTTCATCTCTGGACAGTGCTCATTCCACACAAGTGTTCATGAATCATTTTTGAATGGAAAAGGGGAGGAGTGACAGAAGGGAGGAGGGAGGAATGTGCTTCCCACAGGGGCTGTGGGAAGTGGTGAACTGGCACGGGAAGTGCTGCAGGGCAGGTAGGTCCTCCAGTTCCAGCCAGCTGTTTTCCCATAACATTGCCATTCCTGTTGGAAAGTAACATTCCTGCCTCTGAAAGCATTTCATAAAAACCAGAAGAGGAAAACAAATTTAAATTTTTTTTCGCATATTATCGTACGTGAATATGAACGTATCTTTCCCATTCTTTTCTTCATTAAAGTGTACAATTGACACTCTAAGGGAAACTTTTCAAAAATTAGTATATTCTGGGTACTAGAATAAAAAAGCCAACACTGCAAAGAAAATTGAATTTCTTCCATTGCTCATTCTGCTAAAACGATTTGGCCCAGTCAGAGATAGTTTTGGCCTAGGAAGCTTAGGTATCTAATCCAGCCGGACTGGCTGAGTCCCAGTTCCAGAATTTTCCACATGCCTTCTCTACTCACTCATGAAATAGTTTCAAGAAGCCAAATAAAATACCCTTAGTGAGAGCATTTAATACAAAAGGTGGTAGAATCTACTCTGTCCAGAGGCCCTATTAATCTCTGTGTCAATCCCATCCTCTCCATCCAAAACCATCCAGCCACTGCCTCTTCTTCCTCCTTCCTCTTCTTCTTCTACTCCTCTTTCTTTCTTTTTTAACTTTTTAAAATGTTTTAATTTTTTATTTTGGCAGTAGGAACTGGACCCAGTGGCACTCTACCTCTGAGTTATATCTCTAGCCCTTTATAATTTTTATTTTGAGACAGGGTCTTGCTAAGTCGCCCAGGCTTGGTTTGAACTCATAATCCTCCTGCTTCCCTCCTGAGTTGTTGGGGTTACAGGTGTGCACTGCACCTGGCTAGCCTTGTCTTTATCTAGCATAGACCTCAAGCTTCCCTTGTGATCTCCAAATACATGGACAGCTTTTCTTGACACACATTCTTCTGGCTTTTCTCACCTCATGGCCTTCTTTTGATGACAGCTATTTTCAAAAAAGATAGAGGCCATAAAAAACAAAGGACACAGGTTAGCTTCATTCTGAAGTTTGATGGCGGAAATTCATACACAGAAGTACAGGATTGAGTTTTGTTTTGTTTAGCAACAAGGCTGGGAAATACTTTGAGACAACATTTTAAAATGGGATAGTCCTATTAAAATGAAAATAATGAATTGTTCTTTTTTTAAAAAAAAGTTCTTTTTTAAAAATTTAATGTATTATTTTTTAAAATTTAATAGACTTCATTTTGACTCATTGTACACAAATGGGGTTCAACTTTTCATTTCTGTGGTTGTGCATAATGTAGATGAATGAGTTGTTCTTGATGAATAAGGAAACATGGAAATACCAGACCTGCATTCCCATGTGGCAAGAACTTGCTATATAGATCATTAGTCATTATGTTAGGCATTCTTTGGGTAGCTACAGTACCACCCTTTTCTATCATCCCACCAACACCAATGCCAATGACCAATTCTAGTAGTAACAACTAAATGTGCACTTGCTTGAAATCTTGAACCCAGCCTACTCCTTTAATTCTGTATTACTTGATTAAATTCTATACTGCAAATCATGCTCTAAAGTAGATGAAAAGGAAATACCAAGTTAACTGTTGTAAAATACTGCCATGTTCTTATAATGTGTCTTTTCCTTCCCTTCATACTTTCTACTTAACACTGCTCCCCATCCCTTGTTTCCTAAATATCTCCATCCCTGTGGAAGATGCATTACCAATGGACTAAAACTCATGGACCAAAAGGAAAATTCTACCTCTAAGACCTGCAGTCTTATTTTTCATTTCTGCATTGAAAGTCACTAAATCAAGAAGATGTTAAGAAGAAATTAGCACAATATCTATCTCCAAACTTACAAGGAGTAATAGAACAATCTGTTTGTATTCCCACTTCCCAAGTCCATTTTCTCCAAATTCATCAAACTCTTCCATCTGTGGAACTTTCCACAGCAGTTATTTTTCTGCAAGGAAAGACCAACAAGTTTCCCCACACATATTTTCTTTGGCAGAAAATTATCACCGTATTTTTTTCCATTTTAAAAATAAATATTTTTTCCTTTTACCTTTCTCAGTCTTACATGAAGATGGGAATAGCAAAAAAAAAAAATCTAGGTAGTTGTCTCATTGTCTTTCATTTTCATCGCATCCATTTCCAACCCCCTTTTCACATTACATACATAATTTTCTATGATATTATTTTGTTTATGCAAATAAGTTTCTTTCAATTTTTTTAACTAGCATTTACTTTGCTCTTCAGTCCCATGTCTTTCATCCCTCCAAAACCTGGGAATTTTTCCCCTTATTATTTTGCATTTCAAAACCTGAAGGTGTGTGTGTGTGTGTGTGTGTGTGTGTTTTATGAAAATACTAAATTCACAGCTCACCACTTCCCACTCAGTCTTCCTCATAGAATGTGATGTTTTTAAGTGCTTACAAAGTCCAGAGTGGGCTTCCTAAAGCCCACATGATCTAACGATATCTATAAATTCCAATGGTTAAGTTTCTGCCTTCAGGTAAAACTTCCAATGACCCTTCAAATACCTCAGGTGGCAATACAATGCCCTATGACTTGGGAGGCTTGTGATGGCATACTGTCTTTTGTTCTAGAAGCAACCCATTTCATTCCATTTCCTGTGGACCATAGTTACACATTCTCCTTCCCTTCAGGAAGTATGACCCATTAGTGAACAACCAATGCCTTTTAAAGTGTTTGGCACATAGTAGGTGTTCAGTAATGTTGACTAACCAAACAAAGTACAAATCAAAAATGTGAAAGTGGCCCAAAGGACAAACATCAACATGCTACAGTGATACAGCCACATCAATGTTTATAGCAGCTCTATTCACAATAGCTAAACTATGGAATGAACCTAGATTCCCTTCAACAGATGAATGGACACACACACACACAAACACACACACACACACACACACACACACTCTGGAATATTCCTCAGCTTTAAAGAAGAACAAAATTATGTAATTTGCTGGTAAATGGGTGGAGTTGAAGGATATCGTGCTAAGTGAAATAAGTCAAGCCCAAAAAAACAAAGGTTGAAAGTTTTCTCTGGTATGCAGATACTAATTCACAAATGTGGGGTTGTGGGGTGGATAGGGAAAAATAGAGTTACTTTATATTAGGTAGAGTGGAGTGAAGGGAGAGGAAGGGCTATGGGGGAAAGAATGATAGTATGAGTGAAACAAACATTATTACATCATGCACATATATGACTGCATGACTAATGTGATCCTACAATATGTATAATCAGAAAAATGAGAGATTACACTCCATTTATGTATGCTCTATTAAAATGCACAAATGCATTCTACTGTCATGTAAAATTAATTTGAACAAAAATATTTTTAAAAAATGCTTGAAAATGGGAGAGTTCCAAAGGAAAACTGGTCTACTCTAAGAATTAAGAAGTAGTTAATGTGAGAAGTTGAGAAGTGTTAATTATTCTTAGTTTTGTGTGGTCAAAGAAGGGAATGGGATTACAGGAAGATGGGTGGGTCCAGTCAGTGTTTTGAACCTACATAAAATAATACAGCTACTTGCACTATTGTAATGTGTCAGAGAAGAATCTGGAAGGAAGGAAGAATAAATGCCCAATGTCTCTCTTACTGAGCCCTCTGGTCAAATACACCAGAATCTAGAGACCAAGACCACCTTATGATGTGCTCAATATAGCTTATAGGGATCAGCCTCTCCAACAGGGCAAAGAAGGGAAGAAGGAGGATCTGGAAACAAAATAAGACTATGCAACCCACTAAGCATGCACAGAAGCAGAGGGGAATCTTTGCCTATAAAAATGTTTTGTTTTTAAATGTTGAAATAATAAATTACCATAATTTTTTCACCTAAATGATTGGTGTTCCTTAGGTAAAACTTTCTAGTTAATGAAAAGCATTAAGTATGGATCAATATTAAAAGGGCTGTCATGTCCCCCTTCTCCTGCGAGTCAAGTTCTAGAGAATCTTAACTGAAGTAGGCACTAGGTAAATGTGAAACACTGAATGGGTGAATGAACTAGTAGAGTTGGGCTGAAGTGACTAGAAAATGACAAATGGGGAGGGGGGATATGGGGGGGGACAGATGAGGTGAATTTTAGGAAAATGGAAGGTAGGGTTGTCCTAAACTTTGTCACTGTCACATTTTCCTTATCCATTCTTTCAGTTTAAGAAAACCCTAAACTCACTGATTAGTGGTAATGATCTCAAATTTATCTCTCAAGATTCCATGCCCCATCCATGTACCATACAGCATTTTAACATATCCAACGGAGGGGACAACATGTCTATCAATGATTCTATTGCCCACAGTGCCGGGCATGATGATGCATACCTGTAATTGCAGCTACCTGGGAGGCTGAGGTAGGGTGATCTTATGTTGGATGCCAGCCTGGAAAATTTAGCAAGACCTTATCTCCACATAAAATTAAGAGGGCTGGGGTTATAGCTTAGTATTAGAGCACTTGCCTAGCATGCCTAAGGATGCCTAACAATCCTCAGTACTACAGAAAAAAAATTACATTGTTCAAGACAGAGCATAGAAATGCTATCACAGAGATAGAATATGCTGAGAGACGACAGAGAAAGAGAAGTCCTGATCAAGAATTCTGATCCAGTTCCACAAAGGTGGCAACATCTCAGCAAGTCCTTGAGAGACTTCCAACCATTTGTATATGTGATAGATTTAATGTGGTTTAAAGAAAAGAATCATTATCTTTGGCCTCTGGCACTTAACACAATGTCCATTAAATAGTAAATTCTGATAATGCAGTCAAAGAATAAAGATGGGGGAAAAGACATAGAGGGTAAATTCCTAGAAGTGGGGATTTGTTCTAATCTGATGGTAAGTATGGGGGAGTTACAGTGAAGGCTATACCTGAAATGACAAGGGAGGTCTAGGTTGCAGAAGATTTTGAAAACTATCAGGCAGAATTAGAACTTTATCTATGCACTGAGTGTTTAAGGATTTTGTGCAACTGACTAAGATTACATGAATGGTGCACTAGGAACACTTCTCTGAGGAAGCATGCAACAGTTCTTGTTCAAGAAAAGGGTTGGAAGCTAAGAATTGCATTACTTTGAGAGAGTCTCAGCATTCTACCTATGAGAATGGGAAAAAGGAGCCACAGCTGGGTATTGCTATGTAGAGTCCGTGCTTTAGTTTATATAAGTAGAACAAAGGAGACTACCAAACAATGACTCTTAATTTAGACTTCAGAGCTGAGTAAATGAAAAATTATATCATCAGTGACTAAGGTGTGGAACACACAAATAAGTTTTGGGGTAAAATGAATGGTGGAAAGTAATAAAGAAAATGGTGAGTTTAGATCATGTACAGAAGAGGTCCAGCAGGTCATTAAAGCTCAGATTAACAGCGAGATTTGAGGTATGGATTCAGGGATCCTCACTTAGAAGTAAAAGCTGGTCCCATAGCATGATTCACGTGGGCTCATCCAGGGAGAGAATGTGAAACAATATCATCGAGGGTAAAGCCTAGTGGAGAACACATTTTTAAAGTGGTAGATGATGGAAGATAAACAAAATAAAAGTTTGAGAATGGGGAATTTTCAGGTTGTTTGCACCATTACCCTCATTTTTACCTACCTGACAACACCCTTATCCAGATCTGATATCACTGGGTAGTCAATCCCTTCAACCAAAATAAGGACTACTCCAGATCCTACTGTATTGACTAGAGGTCATGTCTATTACAATTTGTTAATCAGATGCTTGCACCTCTGCCTTAATGAGGTATACCTGAATGTCAAGGTGATTGGCATAACACTAATACATAATAACCAGAAATTGAATTTATCTCTCAAGATCTTAATAGAGGATTCTCCTCAGGAGGGAACATTTAAGACTTACCAGGTTTAAACCTGAAATATATTTACTTTTCATTTGTTTTTTTTTTTTTTCCCATCTATTTCTGTCATTTTCCTTTTTAATTACCAGGATATTTATCTGGACTACAGGGTTCCCTTTTCTTATTTCTGTCAGATCTTGTGGTTGACATCTTGATTCCTGTCATATCAATTATTAAGGTTGCAGCAGAATCTCTTTTGAGCATATATGACTTCCTAAAGATCAATTTGGAGATTAGATGTTAAGAGAGGGGAAGATGAATTGAAAGGGGATATTCGTGTGTTTAGAGGTATGGAAGGGGTTGGCCAGGGATAGTACATGAGGAACTGTTTCAGATCTAAGAGGGGAATTGTTAGGATGCAGAGGGTATGAAAAAACTAAAATTCACCCCAAGAAGTGAATGAGACCTCTCAATGCAGTGACAGATGCTCAGAGGACTGGGGGTTGGTGAAGTAAGCAGCAAGGCTCTTCCATGTTCTTGTGGAGCTAGAACATACCTTCCCTCTGTTCTCTGGACAGAAGAGCCTCCTCCCTGTCATTTGGAGAACATTTGGAGAACTCCTTAACTGTGAAGACAATGTTCAGGACACACCACATGAATGGCCCAGACACAGCCATTGATTTACATGAGACCCCCAGGTCCCATCACTTAGAGATTTATGTGAAGACTCAAAGCCCCCCAGAGAACTTAGACCAGAAGACGAGAAGCTGGAGTTCCTAAGAGAAAATTCCCATGAGTGAAGATACAACCTGACACATTGGCTGGATGGAATAGCATGTTGAGAAATAGGAGATGACTTCAAGTAGGGTTTGTGCAGCCCTGGATCTTCTTTACCTGCATGCAGTGTGTTTTTGGAAAGAGGTTGTTTGCGAAGGAAATGACCTTTTATATGGTCCTTTGTGCTCCCCCATAGGAAAGGTCTTCAGAAGGACTGCATTGTGACAGGAGGATATTTTACCACTGGCCACAGAGGGATAAGGTCCTTTAAAGACAGTAGTCTAGATGTGGGTGCTCCATGGGGGATAGAATAAATGCTTTTCAGGATAGTACCACATGGCCTCCAGAGAAAGAGACTGGGAACCTGATAGATGTGAGAAGCCTTTTTCCCACCCAGAGAATTCTACAGAAGAAAACTGGGAATGGAGCTCCCAGGATAAAGCTGGACTTCCTTCTAATCAGCAGGGTGGGTGCTCCAAGCATTGAAGCAAATTGTGGAGTTCCTCTAAGTGGACTGCACTGTTGAATTCACAGTTTCAACTCATGGACTGGGTCTTATTTGATCAGCATGAGATCATCTATATAAAATAGTAAAATGAATGAGCATACCCGTCATTATTTACATTTCATGTCTAAATTCTTTTCTCTTGGTCAACCCTTTCCTGTAATCAAGAAGAGAAGTAAGGTTTGAGAGCCATGTGTGTCCCTCATGACCTCCCAGGGGCAATCTGAAGACTCTGTTCCAAAAGTGCCCTCTGCAAGACCTGGCAAGGTGGCTCAGGCTGCTGGAGCATACAGTCAACAGGAATGTATGGCAGGCAGTGATGTGCCAAGAATACTTTGTTAATTCCAGTTGATCCTAAGGATTGTGTGGCAGAAAACTCACTTTCAGCCGTCTGTTATCTGTTAAAGGAAAAAAAAAAAAAAAAAAGAGCAATTGGTCTGAAGTAATGTGGAAAACCAGCTCATTTGCAAAGACCATTACTTAATGAGGTTCCTTGGTGACTTTTTTTCAGAAACAATTTTAGACATTGAAAAGCAATATTTTACCTCCTCCTTCTGCTCTGTAGGCTCACACAGAAGTAAGGTGAAACCTTAAACATGTTTGTTTTTTTCATGCCCAGGCTTTGCTCAAGTTGTGCTAAATGGGCTGAGCACACAAGCAGGCCAAGGAGGAGCTAGGTTACTGTTGGGCCCTTTTCTCAAGCAAAGCTCATTACCACACTGGCTTCAGACTGCCTTAGCTGCCACAGGCTCCTTTCCTCCCTCCTCCCTCCTTCCTCCTTCCTGTCTCTCTCTTTCTTTCTCTCTCTCTCTTCCTTTTATTTCACTTCTCTTTCGTTTTACTCTTGTACTTTGGCTTGGCAAGTTTGTTGTCAGTTGCATAATGTCTTAGAAGGACAGTGTTGATTTAAGACCGGTTTCACTGAGGGGAATGATGGTGTTCTTCCTTTCAGAACTGACCATTAAAGGTACAACTCAATTATTTCTTCTTTCTGGAAGCTTTCCTGGATTCTTGACCCTACTCTGAAATTGAACTCTTCTTTCAGTCCTCCTAAGCTCATTGCACAGAAACAATCACAAAGTCACAGTATTGGGAAGTGGCCCAGGCCATCTGGTTCTACAATGCTGCCAGCCTCTATAATGCTGGAAAGGAATTTTCCACCACATTCAGGAGGTGCTCTGAACTTATGATGGAACTTTCTCCATCATAAGCCAGGTCATCATAGCAGTAAGGAACAAGACTAACTATGACAGTATATTCTGATTGCTTATCAAGATTGGTGTTTTATAGATCATGATTAAAAGACAATATAGGGAACAAATTAAGAGCATAACATCTTAAGAGGATGAGATATTAGGTCCAAATCCTGCCATTTATCCTATGTGACCCTGGACAAGCTACTTAATCCTTCTCAATCAGTTTCCTTCTTTGCAGTATGTATATAATTATACTGTAAGTTGTTCTCAGAGTTGAGACAGGTAAAAATTGAGATAGTACAAAGTAATACTAATTATTATTCTTATTAGCCTTTGTTTATCTCCAAATGCTCATATGTAATTTTCAACTTTGCATTATTTAGCAAGGATTGTGAAATTGATGAACAGTGAGGCTGGTGACTGAAGACCAATGAGATGGAAATTGTGGTAATGACCATCACATTTTCTTCTGCAGAAGATGGATTTGAAGTCTCTACTCAAGAAGTTAATCAGTAGTGCTGCCTCAGATTGGTAACCTCTGTATTTGAGGCAGAGGGTAATTCTGTTGGATTTCTTTTAATATTTGAGGTTCTAGGGTTGAATATTAATGTGGAGGCTGGGAACCCATAACAAGAGAGACTTTAAAAGTACCACATTCTAGAACAAATTTAAAAATGATAGAAAATACCACATCCAACACTTAGAACAGGAAAAATCCAACTCTGATACAGGGAAAGACAATGCTTCATTTCAGGATTGCCTGAGGATGTATATTGTGCCTAGTTGTATTACATGCTCCTTTGTGTTGGTCTATCCCCCTCCCCGCTTTCTCTCTCTCTTTCTCTCTCTCTCTCCCCCCCCCCTCTCTCCCTCTTTCACACACACACACACCACACACACCCTTCATGGGAGAGTAGTTTGGCCACCTGAAAGAGCCTTATAAGGAATGACAGAATTTGATTGCACAAAATACAGTGAGTTGTTTCAAAGGAGTTCCTCAACTGTTTGAGTCGTTTTCATTAGCACTCCTCCAAATAGTACCGCTGTCATTAGTCAGTGTTGGGTATCACTACTTTCTATAATACCACTTATCACAATTGTTAGCTACTTCAGAGAACTCCCCAATTCTGCTGGCTCTGTGCTACATCACCAGTGCCATTTCCTGTAGTAGGGCGCCCCCTAGCACTTCCACAGTCCACTTAGTTTCATTTGGTCTTTGAGGCCCCAAGAAAACTACCGAGTATTAGGGATCATTTTCACTGTGTAGGGACATAGGCTCTCCAAGCCCATACATGTTCAGCATTGCACTCCTCAGATTGTTGATGTGATTTCACTGCAGCTGGAATAGACAGGGAAGGAGATCTTTGCCAGCCTATTTCACTGGAAGCAAAGGAGGTGTCTTTCTTTCAGGTCACAACTAAATTGAAAAGTACCACTATTTTGTCAAGGCAACTTAATACTCTTAACCTGCTAATGATGGTCCTGTAGAAGGGAAGCATTAACAACTGTTTGTAAGAGTTTTATAAGGCAACATTTAAAGCTTTACTGTATGTGTGTGTGTGCTTGTGTGTGTGTGCAGGTGTACATGTTTGCTAGAGAGAGAGAGAATGCACACCTGTTTGACTGATTTTAGGTTTATGAGGTTCACTTCTTGATTTATTCCTGAAATAAAGAGATTTTTGGCAGCTGTTGTATTTGTATTTAATTTTGGTGGCTCACCTTGGCATTAGATCAAAGCTTGGGCCCTCCTTTTAAAGCATTTGTGTGTCTGGGGAAAAGGTGGTAGGCTCATGCAGCAGAGCTAAGTGTGTACTGCTAGAACCTCTCTCTGAAGGCAGGGAGGGTGAGGGGGAGGTGTGAGATATTTTAAAAATAAGACATGCTGCTAAATTCCCTGCCAACCTCCGTTCATGCTGAGTGGAGTGTAAGTAACAAGTATCAGATAGTTCCTCCAGATGTCAGCTATTTAAAGAGGCTCATGCTCCAAGTTCCATGGACTGTGATTGTCTAATCTCCAGTGATGGTGGTGGTGGTGGTGGTGGTGGTGGAGGTGATGGTGGAGGTAGTGACAGTGGTGGTGATGGTGTTGGAGGTGGTGGTGGTGGTGTGCTGTTGGGAGGTTAATACTACCTCTCAGAAACTTATACCCACAAGTAAGTGTGGGAATAAGTTTATGCATTTGGGAATAAGAAAAAAATTAGGAGAAGATATAACTGAATAACTCAGAAAGGCCATTATATCAAACTCAGTACCAGTAACATTTTATTTTTCAATATATGAAGCAAGAGGAACATCAAGAACCTGCAGTCCCAATGACATAATCATATTGTGCTTGAGAAATTGACATACAGGTCGTAGAAATTGTACAATGAGAATGATCTTTCAAGTTTAATGTTAAGCTTTTCTCTACAGTTTCTCCTAAAACAGATTAGAAAAAAAAACATGACTATTTTGTTATGTTTTCTGAATTACAGTGGTGAAGCATTTCTTAAAGTATATGCTAAATTGACCTATTTTAAATAGCAATATCTAGGAGATAATGGTAGAATCAAGTTTGCTTATAGTTTTCAGAATTTGTAGCATTAATACCTTTATCTGTCTTATTGTAAATTACTCCCCCCACCAGCTAATATGATGTTCTCTTACCATGATCATGCTTAACACTTTCTATGTTAGGGCCATAAATTTGTGTACTGTGATTTCTCCTATTTTTGAAAAAAAATCTATTCTCCATCAGCTTTCACAAACTCAGACTTGATTCTTTTCCTTAAATCTTAGCTGTTACTTAATAACTAGAGGATCTCTAAAGGATGTACTGTCATAGTTTCTCTGAGGGTCAGTTCTTCCAGAGGAGATGATATAAGACGACTCTCTGTTCTAGACTCATTGCGGATGACAAACTTAGTTAACTAGCTCTTTCATCCTGGTTGAAGATGACCTTGGGCTCTCCTTATCCTAGGACCTTGTGTGAATCAGACTTACCTCAGGGAGAAATAGGCAGAGAATAGAGGGTTTGTGATTAAGTGAAGGTTGCATTTCTAGAAAAAGGAGATTTGGTCTGTTCTTCAACACCCACACCTCTCCCTTTTCAGGAACACAACAAAGTAGAGATGTTATGTTAAACACAGTGGGATTAGCTGTCTTTCAGACGAACTGACCTTGAGAGTTAGTGTGGTCATCAGTTTTATTTCTTCCTCACCTTTTCTTTCTGTAGGCATTCCAGGTGAAGACATTTGCAGAAAGAGATAAGAGACCACTATGTAGAGAGAAGAAGAACCTGTGTAGCCACTGTGTGACTACTTGTGAAAGGGGCCAGCATCCTAGTGCTAGCGTGTGCCTTGATGGGGCATGGGAGACAGAGATGGGGAGCTTTGGTTCATCATGTTGAGTAAGGAATACAGTGTCAAAGGACCAGACATCCTCATCTACTATTTATAGCTGTGGGAGAGGAGGTATTGTTTTTTCTTCCAGACTCTGTCCTCCCCATCTTTCTTCCTACCTTCTGTTTTCCATGATCCCATACAGAAAACTTCTGTCTCTCAAGAGTAGAATTTGTTCTATTGCCGTATTTATAGCTTCTCTAATGTTTTCTAAGACCTTTCTCTGCAGGGAACATCACAGTGGCTCTAGCATGCATAGGAATAATGCCTTAGCTTTTCCTATATGTATTTATATTTAGCTTTTCTTCTTCAACTTTGAGCCATAAAATTGAGTCAAAATGGAATCCGAGATTGATATTCTGGTATCTTCTGGATGAAGCATGAACTCTCTTTAGTGAGGAATGATACAGGTCATCAGTTGCCCTGAAATTTCCTCATGCCTTGTAAATGTATTTACTATTTCACACTTGTCTAACGTTGGTGATGTGTAAAAGTATTGACTTAAGTATATCGTTAGAGAGATGCAAATTATGTTTTTCATAAACAAATACACATTCACTTAATATTTTCAGAGTCCAGCTCTCTGTATTCTCTCTATATTCTAGTTGATCAGACTTGAGCTACAATTCAGTAACAAGGTAAGAATGAATGAAATGACAGACAAGTCTTGGAGTGCTGGCAGGTGGGAAGGATGACATGTCCTGAATAGAACAGTGAAATCAAGAAATTAATTTTAAAAATTGATTTAAAAGAAGGAAAATAAAACTCTCTCTCATTTGAGGCCTATAAAGCTAGGCTAAACCAGAAAGCTGCCAGCCCTTTGTTGGGGAGTGCTTTTGACAAATCCCTCACCCCACCCCCACTGCCTCCCACAACATAGGTGTATATTGTCTCTGCATGATTTAGTATCTGGTGCTATTCTGCATTTCTCAGTTTGGGGGCTGAGTTCCTCAGCATCCTTGACACATTACAAAAATAGAAAGCCCAATATCATAGTCATACCACCGCCCCACTTGCCGCCCACAGTGTAACAAGAGCAGGCAGGCCTTGCTTTTCGAAAGGGTTGTGTTTCAAAGCTACTTTACAGATTCTCAGAGTTCAGGTTATGTTTTTCCAGAGAAATGGTACATTCTATTTCCAGAACTCAAGTGCCTACTAACCCAGAATGTTCTCAATATCCAAGTCAAGAGCTACTATTGTCGAGTACCTGGTCACAGAGGAAAGGTTTTGTAAAGGGAGGTGTATTTGAAATTCTAGCTTAGGATACCATCAACACATTTATCACCATTCCAGATTTGATAATAAGGTCTGGGCTCCCCAGTCACCTATCTCCTATTCTATCCAGAGTAGTTCTGGCATCCTGGATCACAATGAAGTTCAAGACGGGACTAATGGGCCAAGAAAAAAAAGGCGGGGGGCATGACCCAACTGGAAATGGATATGGTGAGGTGCTAGAGTGGACCTCTAGGAGAAGATGAAGGAGGTTCAGATATATCCAAGGGGAATAATACAAGCATTGGGGATGGAGAGAAAAGGAGAGAAGGGATAGAAGCTCAAGTAGGGCTCTGATGGTTACTCAAGAGAAAATGCAGAGGAACAAATTCAATTCAGTTCAGCACACTTTACTAAGCACCCATCCCATATGAACCAGAAAAGTGAGCAAACTTGAGTGACCTGCCATCTCCCTAGTCAAGGTACCCAAGGAAAAGAGGTGCATATGCAGATTTGCCTTCATGGAGCATATCAGTGTGGTCCCAGACTAAAGAGTCAGAAAGAGCAGAGGAGAGATTTGTTCTGACTTGAGGAATTGGGGGCTATTCCTTGGAGGAGGAAGCATGTAAGTCAGGCCTGATGATGTTAATTGACTAATAATTAGGTAGGAAAGAGAAGCATGACTGCAGTCCAGTAGGTGAGATCAAAATCAGAAGTAGGGAAAATGCCACAGGAATATGAAAGAACCACCAGATGCCTATAGAATAGAGAGTGAGAAGGGGAAGGGAAGCAATGGTACACCTTTCAGAATGAATCATCTTCTCCTTGGCTGCTAGAGATACCCAAACTTGTGGGCAAGTTGTAGCTCTAGTGGTCTGTGGCTTTGGGGCTAGTAGTTGTGAGTTTTACTTTCCCATTCTTTGCTGCTTTCTTGCCCAAATGGACCCCACCCATTGTATGACTCTCAGAGGTAGGAGAGAGGAGGGAAGCAGGACTTTGGAGCTCAGTTATGTTTGTAGGTATCTCAGGCATGAGTAACAGGAAACTCAAGCTGGTGAGTTTTAGAGGAAATGGGAAGCTCACAGTGCTGGTTCATACATTATATAAAGTAGATTGTGTAAAAGTCTGGGTCAGTCCATATTTCATAAAATAATAATAAACCCCTGTTCTCTTGCCCCTACCCCGCCCACAACTTTCTTTAAAAGAACAAGTGAAATGACCAATTCTTAAATTTCTTCCTAAGCTTGTAAAGCCCTGGCATATAGATGGTAAGGTTGGGGCTGATTTCTGCTCCCTGATTCTGAGATACAAGGAAAAAAAAAAGTAGAAGAGGGAAAGAAGAAGAGGAAGAAGAATCATTTTTCCAAATGTTCATCAAAAGCATAGAGTTTCTATTAAAGATTCAAAAGCCCATTTCTGTTTTAGGAATTAAAGGAGAGCATAAATACAGACAAGGGGGTGGTCATATTGACCTGGAATTACACATGTAGAGGCCCTTCAAAGCAAGGCCAGAGAGCTCCCTGTTTCAAAAGCAAATGGCTATTGACATTTACAGAGGCCTGGAGAAAGTGGAGATTCCTGGGTCGATATCAGCACTGCTAGGTACAGGGTGATGGGGGAGGTGGCAAGCTCTCAGCATCCACTTCCTGTCTACTCTTAGAGCCTGCCTGTGTAGCTATTGCCAGGGCTCAGTCTACTGGATTTCTGCACGTGGAGGTTAGGAGATTGACACTCTGACTATGTGTTTGTGAGTGTGTGTATTGTGCTTTCTGTGGCCTATTTCCTTGAAGTCAGTCTAAATAATCATCTACTAGGAAATGGAATTCAAGTCTCTCACTGACTCTTCACCATTCCTCAAATGAAAGGACACAAAGACTTTACATTGACTTCCCTAGCAATTTAGATGCTACAAATTAGAGCCTTAAACAGCATCCTTTAGTGGATTCTCTTATTAACTCCATCCTGTCATCCTTAGGGTACCACATCTATAAAACATATACTAAGTATCTCATAAGCTTAACAAACATTACCAACCCAAATATCTAAATGAAGATGCTAAAATTTGTATAGCATGTTACATCAATACACTTTGGAAGGTTGAAAAACATCTCTATCCAAGCTGAGTTTAGCTACAATTTCTATAAAAATGCGGTTTGATAACTTTTATTAGTAGGCATTAATGTTTTTCATGCATTTGGGGGCAATATTACTTTCTAGGATTCAGTTTACTCTGGGTTCCATCTGTAAAATGAGGGACTTGAAGTTATAAATGGTTCTTAAATTTCTGGGTGTCACAAACCTCTTTCATAATCTCAAAACCTTTGGATCTTCTTTGCGGAAAAAGTACATTTGCTGACAAAATTGAATGTATCTTTCGGATGGAGTTTCACAGACTGTTTTCAGAGCATAGAAGTTATGCACTACACAAGTCTAAAGGGCACAATTCACATAGACCTCAAGGGAAACGATGTCCCCAAGGAGGGGTACAAAGAGGCAGCCTTCCTTTTAGCAGTTCCTTAAGCTCCAAGCTAAGAACCCTTGGGCCACATGAGCTGTTAAGATTCTTTTTTGGATCTGAATATCTCTAATTCCACAAAAGTCATTACTATTACCAACCCTGTATTCATCTGGTTGGACCGTAATTACAAAATACTACAGACTAGGAGGCTTAAAAACCTGAATTCAAAGTTTGGAGACTAGAAGCCCAAGATAAGGACCTAGAAGGTTAGGTTTCTCCTGAAGTATCTTCTGTCCTTCATTTGCAGGTGACTGCCACTCTGTGTCCTCACTTGGCCTTTATGTTTTCTGTTTTTTTATTGTTTTGTTTTGTTTTGTTTTTTCCTCTGCCTACATCTGGCTTGTGTCTCTTCCTCTTCCTATAAAAACACTAATACTGTTGGATTGGGGCTCTGTTCTCATGATCTCATTTAACTTCAGTTTTGTCTTTAAAAACCCTACCTGAGTTCTGCTGAAATCGGTCATCAAGGGCACTGGGTCAAGTGTACTTCCTGAGCAATGGATTGAGTTAGGGGATAAGAAATTTTAATAATTTATAAACGGTCTTTGTTTGTATTTTCGTTTGGGTCATGCATGTAATCATCTTCTCATAATGTAATTCAAGCAACCACAAACCTCTTCCACATCTGGTAAGTGGGATAGGGGCAGTTGGGGGTTTCTGCTATTTCTGATTTTTCTTTAACTGTGGTGGGAGAGCGGGGGTTAGAAGAAAAGGCCAAGACTTTCTTGTAGTTTTTGTATGTTTATTTATTATTGCTCACCCAGTGCCACATTTAGTAACCACCACCTGCTGAGTAACTCCCAAAGCAAGAGCCATTCCACACCCCCAGCTCCCTAGTACCAGCCAGAGCCAAAGGAGAGACATGTTCAAGAGGAGGATTAGAAAATTGCTGGATGTTCTTATTCCTAAGGCTTCAACATGGCACTGTGGCTGTTTAATTAACCTAGTAATGAGTAAGTCTCTGAGTTAGTGATGTTTCAGACCCACTAGGAATGAACAGCACCACCCAGTAGCACACTTTTGTCCTTCTTGCTTGGGAGGCACTGACCTTTCTTTCCACTCATCTTCTGCACACTGGCAAGGTATACATTTTAGGAAATTACATCTGTCAGGCACAATGACTCCCTTTGCGATGCTTCACTCCCACTCCATACTCCCTGGGATGAAAAAGCTCACTGTGCCTGAATTGGGCTGAGGCATTTACTGCTAGGGACTTCCGCCTTCCCCTTCCTCTTTCATCCTTCCCTGTGAACTCTCTTTTTGATTCCTTTGGAATCCACAGTAAATCCTTTGTCATATGTATGCATTTGCTTGAAATCAACAGGTGGGTGATTGATTGGTCACGCCAGACAGGATAGAGGAGTGGTGGGGGAAATAAACAGGAGGTACAAGTACTCCTAAAGGAATTATTATTGCAAAGTCATGCATTTTTTTTAGCTTCAGTTTCCACTATAAACATTAAAATTTAAAAATATGAGACTATCTGAGATAGCCTATGGTTAAGTAAGTTACCCCATGTCTGACAATTAATAGTAGATCCAAGGACTGAAATCCAGGTATTTTCATATATGAAGTAGAATGTGAATGTGTCTTCCAACCACTCTATGTTAAACCTACATTGGAAACCCTACATAACAGAGGCCCTTCTTTATTGTTCAAAATCTGGTTTAAAGGGACAACATTATGTTTTTTTATGGTATAACTTTTCCTCTGATTTCTCTCTGGCTCTAAGCCTTAGATACATGTGTTTTTCTTCTCCTCCTCCTGTGACTTTCTCTTGTAGTTGAAAGGTAAGCTTTCATGCTCATCATTGTTACAGATGGTATTGATCATATCAAAGTTCTCTTATGGGATATTGTTTCTAGGAGTTTCACTTTCAGAGGATCAAAACTCAAAGAACACAAGATGTATTTTCCTGGCATTTCAGTTCCCAGGTTGGGCAGTACATTTTAAAATTATAATTGGTTTTGTCAGGATCATGGTTTTGAGAGTGAAGACTAGAAATCTCAGGAAATGGATATTGTTTCTATTTATCAAACAGTAACAAGGATAGTGTAAATGTTTTGAGGAGCCACTGTGACCTCCAAAATGAAAGGAGAAACTTCTGGGAAAAACAGAATTTTGGCTTCATTTGTAACAGGAACACAAGAGTAAACTTATTTGTATCTTCTAAGACTCTAACAGTTTTATGAAGAGCAGCATGGTATCTGAATATGGAATGTATTATGTATTACCCACTAATTTAATTTAACCCCCTGTTGCATTCCTTATTTTCAGTTAATGAAGTCAAGGTTTTTTATAATTTCTAAAGTATAAATTGCTCAAGCGTCATGTAATAAATACCAATATCTCATGAAAATGCTTTGGGTATCAATTCATTTTCATATATGCAAATGAAAGTTGTCTATATGAAACCTGTGTTCTACTTTAAGTATTATACAGGGCAGCACAAGAAATTGGTAAACTGTTACCTACCAGCCAACACTGAGACCATCATTTGCATGTCATTGTTTCATTTCATTACAGAGCAAATATTTTTGCATGTATGTAGGGGAACCTGTGAGGAATATAGTTATAGGAAAACAAAAGGAGAGAATAATTAAGTTATAGGTTCCTTTCTGGAAAATATCACTCTAATATTCCATTGTATCCTGGAAGTGATAATTAAGTGCATAGAATTGTTTTCTAAGCACATATGAACTTATAGTCAAGAGAAAGAGTCTCATTTCATTGATAAGATGAGTTGTCATTTAGTTTTTTAATCATAAATTTTATGGGTTTTTTTTAAACTGTCTTAATCTGGTATTCATTGTAGGCAGATGATCTGGAATGTAATTATTGACTCCTTAGTATTTGTCCTTTTTGCCATATGTTCCATGTGTCCTTGAAAGGATGAGACTGGAAGTTTTCTATTCAGGGTTATAGATAAATCCATTATTTCTGGCCCACTAATTATGCTACTTAAATGAGCTATGGCCTTGCTACTTATTTTTCCAATTTCTTTTATTAGTTTTGAAGAGAATGTAGTAAATTTATTCAGCAAATTTTAATAGACACTTAACATGTTTTGAGCATTATTCTACATCCTGGAGAATGAGAAGTGAATGAAAAAGAACCAAAGCATCTATTCCAAGGGGATGTATATTTTAGTGGAATTTTTGTTGTTGTTGGGTTGTTGCTTATTATTATTTTTGTACTGGAGATTAAACTCAGGGGCACTCAACCACTGAGCTATATCCCCAGGCTTATTTTATGTTGTATTTAGAGACAGGATCTCACTGAGTTGCTTAGCACCTCACCATTGCTGAGGTTGGCTTTGAATTTGTGATCCTTCTGCCTCAGCTGAGCCGCTGGGATTAGAGGCCTGCACCACCACAGAGGTTTTCATCATGGTTTTGTCTTTTCTTTTTTCAATTTATCAATATGAACTTTATATATCTGGAGGCCGTATTATTAGTTGCATACAGGTCCAGGACTGTTGTCTCTCCCACATGAATTGTTTTCCTGAGGATGTAATGATGTTTTTGGAAGAAGGGTCCATTTTGTCTGATAATAAACATTTCCATATTTTTACATTGGTTAACATTTGCCAAGTAGGTTAATTAGAATATTGATTTCAGGGCATGGTAGTTCTACTTCTTGTCTGTATCAGCATCTGGGGAGGGATAGCCTTCTGTTGATTAGAAAGAGCAAAGAAATTCTATTTTCTGCCCCAGGATTTTCAAGTTACATATCTTTATTTAAAGCGATTCATTTTTATTTATGTTTAGTCCACCAGGATTTCCTGTGGAGTAGTAGGGGACAATAGGGCAAGCAAGCCATCATGTTCTTCCCATAGCTATGAACTCTTCACCAATGAAAACTGCCCTCTTAGATCACAAGAACAGCAGTTGTGTAGGTGTTGCTAGTAGGAAAAAAGAGTTTGGGTATTTAAAATAGCAGCATTGAATTGTTAATATGTCTAGAGATAACTTGTACTGCATGCAATAGTGGGAAATGAAGTTCTATTACAACCATACTGCTTAATTTGGGTTGATTTTACAGAAGTCTAAGTTTCCTAGCTGCAGTGCATGAAGTTTCAATAGATGGGGGCGGGTTATAATCTTTACAATATCCAGGATTTATGTTTGGACTTCAAAATAAGCCTGAGGGATAACATTTGAGTAAATGCAAATGTAGAGGGCAAAGAGAATTTTCAAAAGAAAATTTAATTAATCACATAATCTTAAATGTGAAAAGAAAGTTAGAAGTTATATACCCAATTCTCTCACTTCAAAGTTTTTTTTTTTTTTAAAGAAAAACAGGAATTTATTGCTTGAATATTTCCTGTGACAGAGAGCTCACTGCCTTGCAAGACATCCTTTCTGATTTTGTATGGGCTCCAAAGGTTGGAAAATTCTTCTTTTTAAAGTAATACTTGCATATTTTGAATGTGCAAAAGGAGAGAAGTCCCCCTCCTACCCCTACGTATAGAAGAAATGTTCTCTCCAATATCCATTGAATGCATCCTAATACTATTCTACAAACCTCCCATTTAATATCTCTTCTGGTCCTGGCACTGGTGGTAAGTTTAAGATGTGGGATATTATCATATGCATCTTGTTTGTGAGAATAAAGGTTCTCAGAGAGTGGGAAATTATCCCAGGTCACACAGCTACTGAATAGTGGATTTGAGCTCAAGTTGTCTGTCCTTAGGATCAGATCCTAGCTCCCTACATAATTTCTCTATGAATCATGTAAACAGAATGTGATAAGTGTTAAGAGAACAGTGTTTAGTAAGACACAAAAGACCAACTAATTCTGCCTGCCCAGATTGGAAGTGGCAGATTTTTAAAGACATGGATGTCATCAATCTAAAATATTATCTTAATGTTGTTTCATTGTCTATTTTTATTAACAGTCTCTTGCCTCTACCTTTGATATGAACTCACATGTCAGCACCCCCTGCTGGCACCATCAGTTTTCAAAAGTGCTAAATCCTCAGTACCACTGAGAAATGCCCTTATTACCCATCTTGCAAACATATCTGAAACTGCTTAGATAATACTTTGTACCTTCTGTCAGAGAACATTCAACTCCCTTTCCTTCCAGATTTCTCTGCTAGGTGAATTTAAGACCATATGTTGTCAAGGAAAAAGTGATCATATATTTTAGGGCTCTGTCCCTCCACCTTAGAGTATGCACTCTCATGGATAGTGAGTGAGGCAGACACATGGATGAGGTGAATGCTTGAACTAGGATATTTCTAGAATTAAGCAAGTCTTATGAAATTGGATCCAATAGGTATTTTACTAACTGAAAAATAACAACATGGAGTTAATAAAGCAAAGGTAAATTCCTGGGTATGCCATAATTTAACTTTTTAAAAATTAATTATGGTATCTATTTCACATCTCTGAGTATGAAAACTCAGGCATTAGAAATAAAAATGGATTTCATTGTATGAATTTCTCCCCTCCCCACTTCTCTCCTCACTTTCCTTATTCTTTCTCTCCCTTGCTTTTCTTACCTTTCTTTATTCCATGAAATTTTTCTTTTGCACTGTAAGAAAATGTTGACCCCTTCTCCAGTTCCTCAGGCTCTCACAAGTCAAGTGACAAAAGGAAAGTGGAGTAAGACCTGCCCTTTATGGGAGCTCTATGTGGAGGATTCCTTCCCACCTTGATGATTTCCTGGCTTATGTTCCTCTTTCCGTATTTGAAAGCATTCAAGTTCTGGTTTATAGTAATAGTGAACATCAATGTACAGTCTTCTTTTTAAACAGACATTTTATTGAATCCTCAAAACCATCCCTTGATGTAAGGATTATTCATCATCACACTCTTAAGGAAACATGCTCAGAACTGAAGTTAAGTTGCCCTAGACTATACAGCCAGTGAGCTGTGGACCCAGGATTCAAACTCCTCTGACATTCAGTTCACATGTCACTTTGTCTGTGAATCCCTCCCCACAACTATTCCCTTTCCTACAGCAGACTAATTCTATCTCTATTCTGTGTGCTTTTCTTTTTTTAACCTTTATTCTAGCACATATTGTTTCTGGGAAGTTCCCATATGAATGGGATTTTTTTTTTTTTTTTAATGTGAGTTAAATGGGGTTTTCCTCTGCTACAGCATTTACTTCCTAAGGCCTGAAATCTCTTTTTCATCACTTGGTCTCCTGGACTTCACCCAGTGTCTTGTCCACAGTAAGCATAAATGTAGTATTCGTGGAGGGAGTGAATTAAAGGTACCCAAGAGAAAGGCAGAGGCTGTGTCTTTCAGAACTGAGCAGAACCTAGTTCAGAAGTACATTCTTGATAACTTTCAAAAACTGTTTAAAAAGGATGCAATCCTAAAAATCCAATGGAAATTATTAAGGATTTGGAAGGCATCTTCCAGGGAAGAAGGCTAATTCATTAGAATTTATTTTTTTAAGAGAAGAACATGAGAAAACGAAGAGATAGGAACAAGAAGTAACCAGCCAGCCTTTTCAGATCCCAAAGCAGACTTGGATCCTGAGAGTTCCACTCTACTCTGGAAAACAATTATAAAGTAATGCTGGGTTTTGGTAGTCTGCCTTTTCTGGTTCTGGGACCAATTGCTTTTATTTTGACATTGGATTGAAGGATACTTGTGATGAGAATATAAGGAAGCTGTCCCTTCTGTGGAAGATAAGCAAAGAAAATCCAATGAGTTGGGTAACTCTCCCACTCTCTGCTTTGGAATTGCTGAGGGAACTTTGTCTTTAATCATTCTCCTGGAGATCTGTATAAATAAGAAGAGAAAACCATATGCAGGGGTAACTCTAAAGGAGTTATCTAGGGAAAAAAAGAGGATAAGCATAATGATAATAATTACAATAATTATTATTCACATTTATTGATTATTTTCTATGTTCCAGGCATTGTTTATGTGCACTTTGTATGTTGTAGTTGTTTAAATCCTCATTAAAAGCTATTAGATAGATGGCATGATTCTGTCTAACAATGACAAAGCTAAAGTGCAAAGAGACTAAAGATCTGACAGCAGTTAACAAGTGGAATCAGGACTTGAACCTACGTGGTGAAGCACAGGAGTCCAAGATCTAAATCTTTATGTACCCTCAAAATGTCCTTTAAATCTTTGATTAGTTTATTTATCCTATAAATATATAAATGCAATTATTCTTTATATCATTATGTAACAACAATTCATTTTATTTGCTCCTTCAAAACTGGATAGAGATTTGTCATGGTGCTGAGGATAGATAGTTTAGATCTCTGATATTCAATGTTAAGTTTAGTGGAGACTAACAGGTGTGCAAATCTCAATGAGGAACTAATTGAGCCCTGTCTTTGAGTGTAACAAAAAAAAAAATCCACTTCTGTATTAAAATAATTTCCCTTGGACTTCAAAGGAACCTAGCTAAGGAACATTTCACATTTTTCTTGTCCTTGAAGAAATGTGTAAAAATTCGAAAGCAGTAAATGTCCTAACCCCACTGCTCAAACTCAAAAGATTTGGAAAATCTGCAGAGATTTTTCTGAACATTTAAACTGCTGATATTCCTATTTCAGCCACAAGGAGGACAAGGGAATAACTATTGATGTTTATAAGAAGGATAAGTTAAGGAAACAGAAGCAATATATGCATTCTCTAAACTACAAAGTAACATAAAGATGTCATTGTCCCTTTCTTAAACAAATCAAATATGTGTAAGAATGATGTCCAGAAGAATAAAGCTTCTCTTTTATACCCCCCAATGTAAAATATAATCAAAATCTGCTTTTTTGCAGGATGGCTTTCTTAAATAAATGAGGAGAGGGATGAATTATGTGGCTATAAATAAATATACTGACATCTAATAAAACAAAGTTCGACTGTTTTATGATGTCACTGGAACTCATGGATATATTTATAGTCGTGTTAACAGTCACCTGTATTTTTTCAGGACTTTTATTTCATTTCACATTATGAGAGTTTAGTTGTGTGGTTTTTTTTGTTCTACTTCCTCTTAAATTGCCTTTTGGAGTCCTGCATAGAGAGAGAAAGTCAGGATTTCTAGATTTCTAGTCTTTAATTTTAGAAAGAGATGGTCCTTACCTAAGGGCGTAGGTGAACAGACCAGTCTGTCCTTCCTGGGTCTGTGTAGTCATATTAGATGTGTCTGCAATGATGAACTTGACAGGTATCGCCTGCTGACAGCAAAGTGGCAAGTCAGTGCCTGTCCAAGTGAGAAGAGCCATGTGCAGAGATAGAGTGTATTGTGAGAGATGACGGACAGGGCGTCTTTGCATTAAGTTCCTGACGCCTGACACATTTAAATGCATCACGAGGCTTATTTTAGAAGCCGAAAGATTCTTTAGGCTACTTTATAGCTGAGGCAGAGAATAAAACAAGACAAAGAAGCAGAGGGTCAAGATTCTCATACTTTACCTTGGGATAGTCTCCCCAGGGGAGAAAATAGGGAGATTAAAAGAGGCAAAAAAGGAAATCTCTGATGTCAAATTCTGAAGTCTCAAGTAACAGAGAAACCCAGTTATTAACCTAGTTGATCCAGCTATGTGGGTTTTTACAATATGCATTCCATTCAGAAATTTAAGGATTCAAAGAGTCTGGTTTGGATTTCATAGGGGTTTGTTCAAGTGGGGCAAAGCCTGCTTGTTCCTGTGAAATTATTTATGCTTTTCAACTAAATCTGTGCAGAGCATAACGTTTCTAAATCTGCTTCTCTTCTATTTTAAAAGTGGACTCTCATCTTTATCCTGTAGTTGCGCACTTGATCCCCAAGTGCTGTCACTGAAGGGACCCACTAGAGAAGAGAACTCAGGAGGAGCGAGGGCAGTTTCTGATGGGTGAGGACAATCCTTCCTCTACAATTCTAGCTGCAGGCAGTGTTTAGAAGGTATCACCGGAGATAAAAATCTCAAAAAAATATATTTAAAATGTCAGTGGAATGTAAAGTCTAATAGACCTGAGAAGAATGGGAGTTAGAAATGAAATCTAAATAGGAATGTGTTGACAAGAGGGAGGGACAGGGGGCATATGAAGCTTTTAATAAGACATATGGGGGAATGACATGGAGTTTATCAGGATGATTATGGATTAGTTTTTTGGAGTGAAAAAGGTAAAATAAACCAGTGTTGTATTCGTCCTCTGGTCTCAATAGTCAACTGTGTCCACACATGGAATCTGACTTACTGGAATTTACACCTACTTCTTTTGACATTGTGTGGAAAGTAAGTAAATAAATTATAAGTATGACAAGTAAAATGAATAGTTCCAACTGTGACACACCAGCAGCATTTGCAGATTTTGTGCTGCATTAAGGATTTATTTTCACTTTATTATTTAGCAGAGAATTAATTGGAAGGGCCGTCTAAGCTTCCCATGCTTCCTTGGGATGAAGTCAAAACAGAATCTCCAATGCTCAGTCCAATTTAGTAAAGAAAAAAAAGCATTAAGTAGGTAGGTGTTCTACATATCAGTTTTGGAGAGCTTTTCTCTGGGGATCAATGTCACTAAAGGCAGATAAATGGGTCCATCAAACAGTATAAGAACATGTGATTCTGAGGTTGGTAATTGGTTAATTGGATTCATTCATTCAGCAAACATTTACTGAGTTCCTACTATGTGCAATCCATTGTCCCACATACAGGGGATATAGGGGATGGTGAAAGAAAGACCCAGTCATCAGGGAGCTTGCTATCTTTTAAAAAATTTGTACATAATACACAAACAGTGGGTTTCATTGTGGCATATTTGTACATACAGATAACATAATTCGATCAATCACAATCCACAGTACCTCCCCACCCCCCTCGTTTACCTTCTGGTCTTCCTTCTATTTGTAAGAAGTCCTTTGTTTTCCTTTTGTTTTCTCTCTCTAGCTTCTACCTATGAGAGAAAATGTATGACCCCTGCCTCTCTGAGTCTGGCTTATTTCACTTAACAGGATACTTACCATCTGTTTAAAGAAGATAGACCCTGAATAAATACACAGGTAAAACAATTTCAGAATGTCCAGATGCCATGAAGGAAACAAAACAGAGTGAAGGGGAGGAATGCCCTTCTGGAGTGGCAGTGGATAATTGTAGTGAGGGCCAGAGAAGATCTCTGAGAAAGTGGCATTTGAAAATGCACTAATCATATGAAAATATTGGGGGGAAACTTCCAGATGAAATGAACCGGCAATTCCATAAAGGCCTTGAGTTGGAAAAGAGCTAGGTACATTCAAACAGCAGAAACGAGGTCTGGGTGACTCAAGCATAGTCTGGTGGGAGCTGGAGAGTTAGGCAGAAGCCTGCCATCTAGATCTCTTTAAGGTCATGATATAGAATCAGAGTAAGTTCCAAGTGCAGTGGGAACCCTTCTGGGGCACTAAATCAAAAAGCAGCTGAGTTGAATGGGAACTATTATGTGCCTTTATGGAGGATGTTTAAGATATTAAGATTTTTTTTTATGACTGTACCAATAGCAACATAAGAACCTAAACATATACTTAACTTTCTTAGAGCTTCAGGTTATTTTCCTAATGAACAAAGAGTACTGCTACTATTTGTCAGGTGCTATGCCAGTTTTACATATGTATATGCATATACGGTGCTGGCATAGCACCATGTGAAACCTCCAACCACCTCAGGAGGAGGAATTATCCACACTCTGCAGAGGAGGAAACTGAGGGTTGAATGTCTGTATACCACCCCCACCCTTGCTATGATGTTCCTGAATGCAAGTTGCTGGTTTAAGACATTGAGTATATAAGTCTCCACCCACAGACATGAGAGACCTTGCCAGAGGCCACCTCCATGGAAGGCTGTGCATCCTGAATCACCCTAGAGCTGAGAGCCAGGGCAGGTAGGATGACAGTGCAGCATTTACCATGGGCAGCAAGGAGTGCTAGGAGAACACCACCTTCAGAACCAGCATGCCAAGGCACTACCATAAATTCTGAAATGGACTTGATATTTGACTTTGAGGACAAATCACTGGTAGATTTGATATCTTGATATATTGGAGAGACATAAAGCTACTTCCTTAACATCTATGTGGGGTGTCCCAAGGATTCATAGGACTGCCTTAGTCCCTGTTCTTGGGGGCAGGTGTTTGAAATGAGAGCAGGAATATATAACAGGTGCTATAAGCATCTTTTTACAGATGCCACCTAAATATACTGTTTATGATGTATGTAGCAAGTATTCCCTCAGCCTCTATCCCTACCTCCCCCCAAACTTAATGGACTTTGAATGATGATAAGTGCTTTGGTGGAAATCAAAGCTAGCAAGAACCAAGTAGAAAAGCACCAGGCCAGGGATGGCTCCTTCAGTTAGCTTCTCTCAGCACGCCTAGTGGAGAAGTGAAAGCCACCTGGTCCAGAATATGCTCCATCCTGGAGTCACAGATGGCCAGGACAGGCGCTGTCACTGGGACTCTGCAGGTTTAGCCTCAATGCAAACACCATGCTCTATTTGGTGCCATGTGCCTGGAGATAATTCACCCACCTGGGGCAGTACTTCTATGACAGATCCTGGACAAACCAGCCATACCTCTTTCTCCCGAAGACCTAGGACCCTCGCCCCTACTTAAGTTCTTTGACCAGCACTACCAGCTCCAGCACTAACCCCTGAGTCTTGAATTCCAAGAGTTTGTGACCATCTGGGGTAAAAGCCGCCTTCTCGGATCAAAGGGCCACCAGTATCCAACCCCTTCCCTCCGGGGTCCCTGGGCTACCCCATCAACCAGGACACAGAACCGATTCTCTCCTTTCACCCCGCGGGTGGGGCCTTGAGTATCTTGGTCCAGAGAGACACACACCAGAAAAGTGACTGCCCCAGCCGGCCAGCAGGCGGGGAGGAGCGTGCATGCGGCCCAGTAGCCTGCAGCAGCTCTGCGCTCCTGCTGACTTAAGGGGGTTATTTTTACTTCCATTTGGGGCCACTTCGGTCTTAGCCGCCGCCTGTATTTTTCTCTTAAAATTGTAAAAGGTGCCTTAACCGCGCGAGTTTGATTGCATGTGCCTGGCAAAGGGGCTGGGGAAGGGTGATAAGGAAGGTGCAGTGTCAATCTTGTGGGTCTCACTCACACCACACACACGCACTACCGGGCGGGAGCAAAGTGAGAAGAGGGCGTGCGGTGTGCGCGGGAGGCTAGCGGACGTGTACGAGCGTGTACTTGAATGGGGAGGGCCGGGATTCCGGGTCGCCCGGGCCCCTCCCTCCTCCGAGCCAGCCAGTCCCTCGGCAGAGCGCTCGGGCTGCACTGATTTGCTCTCAGGAGTGCGCTATTTGCATATGACTTGCCCATTTGTGAATTTGGCTCCCCAACTCCTCGCTTCACTTCACCTGTGCCTCCCTGTTCCGTGCACTTTGCAGGCGCTCGCCCGCCTCTCGGCCACCTCTGCCGCCTGCAGGGCACCTCCTCTCTTGCTTCTCCTGATTGCGCCCACCCACCTCTCTCCGCCTCGTGCCACGTTGGTTTGGGTAGCTGCTCCGCGCTCTTCTTTCCCTCCGGTCCTTCCTGTTCTCTTCCTCTGGCTGCTGCTGCTGCTGTCTTCTTTTCATCCAGTTGGGAACCCTGGAAGCCGGCGGTTGCTCCGTGGCGCTCCTCCAGAAAGCGCAGGGTTAACAGCCTCCGCGCCCTTCCGCCGAGACTCCCAGGAACACGAGAACTCTTCCACCTGCAGCCCCCTTTTGCCTGGCAGTTCTGCATTGCATCTCATGGAAGTCGAAAGAGGAAAAAAAAATGTTCAAACTCCTTGGATGTTGGGATAAACTAGCTTGAACCTACTTGGGTCTCCTGCTGCGTCCTCCTCTTTCTTCGTTTCCACCTTTCCTGTGTGGCTTCTCGGAGTGTGCAGTTAAGTCTTCAGACCCAAGGTGCCTAGAGATCAGGAGGAAGCCTCGTCGGTCCTCCCCTGACATGTGTGGCATGCAGGGGCTCCCTAGGAGGTTTGCTCTACCTGGGTGGACTCTGGCGTCCTAAATTTCAGCTCCGGGAAAGGGGGCTTTGTCTTTTATCTTTTTTTTTTCTTTTTTTTTTTAACTGATTCATCATCAGTTTTCTTGAAAGCTCTTATTGTTTCCCTTTTCCCCAAATCGGGCAACTCTTCCTCTCACTACGATGGGCCCCTGGGCATCATGAACTTCATTATTCCTCACTGGCTGGAATTTAAACTGCCCATCTGTAGTGGTCCAGTGCGTTGACCATGCACCTGAGAATCCACGCGAGACGGAGCCCTCCCCGCCAGCCGGCCTGGACGCTTGGAATCTGGTCCCTCTTCTGGGGATGTATCGTCAGCTCTGTGTGGAGTTCCTCTAATGTAGCTTCCTCCTCCTCCTCCTCCTCTTCCTCGCCGGGGTCTCACTCTCAGCACGAGCACCATTTCCATGGCAGCAAGCATCACTCAGTGCCTATTTCTATCTATCGCTCCCCTGTTTCCCTTCGAGGAGGGCACGGTGGGTCTCTCTGCTCTTTATCCTTTTAATGGGGCATAGCAATTCCTTAACCCACTCGTCTTTCAGTAGTGTCAAGGGTGGGAAAAGCATACAAAATTGAATTGAGAATGATAAAAAGCATCGCATGTGCATGAGGGAAGAAAATTTCCACTTTCTCTTAAAGACTGGCGTTGTCCACTCTTCTCTGAAGGGTTCTCCTTTCCTTAGCTCCCTCCAGCATAAGGGCACAAACGCCCCCCTCTCCTTTGCAACCCTGACCCGTCTTGATGACACACAACTTATCAGATAAGTCCCTATGCTACACGTTGAGAAATCATTCATTCACCTTGCTTTCACCTCTCCTTTCTCTGGTCTCATTTGAGAGCTAGTTGTGGAGAAATAGCAGATAGCAGGCATCATTTAGTCTTCAGCCTGAAGTTGATTGAAGTGCTGTAAAGTTGTCTGTGTGGTAAAGGTCAGGGGAGAGTAGCTGAGTATAGGAAGGCAGAAAATATAATTAAAATCCAGAGGCCATTATTGTTCAATTTGGCAGCTTCATGTTTGCCCATATCTAGTTGAAAAAGCAAGGATCAGTAAAACTAAGCATTTGATATTGCTAGGTACCAGCGAGGGAAGCAATATGTATAAAGCTGTCCATTTATACTTCACCCAAGTGTAAATGATGGTAACTTCGATTCCACCATTTATGCAAACGATCTTTCAGTTAAAGGCAGAATGAATGGGCTCCTCCATACAACACAGGTATGCCACGTTTTGCTCTGATCAACCCTCCTGCATAGCTATGAAAGGGAGAGATCTGTGGTTCTTAAAAATATATTCAGCTCTGAGCAGGTTGCCTCTAAAAGGGTGATGTCTGCGGTTAAGATAGGAGCTTGCTGTAGTAAACTGTTCTAAAGAAAGGAGCTAGCTTCCTTACTTGTTTACTATGCACTCTATTCTGATGATGAGAATAGGAAGCACAGAGAGAGACTGCAGGGGCAGTCTCCAGAGAGCAAGAGTAGGGCCACACTAAGGGTCCCTTCCTTGCTTGTATTTTGAAGATCTATAGCATGCAAACCCTGATCCAAAGTTGATTCTTTCCACTGCCTCTGAGCTGTGGGCTTCTGCTCTGTTATCTGTAGTTTGAAGTGGAAGCACACTGAGAAAAATGCCAGTGCACACTCTGGCTCTTTCTCTCTTGAAATTTTATTTGATGCATTGATCAAGCAGCTCAGAGCTTGTAAGGTTGGTAGAATGGGTTGATGGGGAGGAGGGACTACTCAAAGACTTGATATTGATCTGGTGACTATTGTCTCTGTGACTTCTGCTGGGTCTGGTGTAGATACTCGCTCAAAAAAATTAAAATAAATAATGTAAGGAAGAAACAGGTCCACCAGAAAAGTAATTTCATTGAAATGGAAACTTAGGTCCCAAGAGGGAAACAGGTTGGGGGAGGAGTTAGGAAAGAAAGAGGGAAGTGGGAGATGGGGAAGCCAGACAGGCTATTACTAATAGCCATAATTAAACACGGAAATGCTCAGCGATAATTAGCTAAATTTTGCTAATTAGTGTAAATGATCAGCAGGGAGATGAAGATTATGCATTAGTTAGAGGTTATAGGCTGGTAGGTCTTACTGGTTTTTGTTCAGCATGTAAACAGTTAAAGTCAGCTACTAATAAGTGATGGAATTTGCAGAACCCTACTTCCCTGGGATTGCAGGTCAGTCCCTCTCCATTCCTCCTCCCACCTCTCCTAAAGGGGTTGAGCACTTACATGATTTCTTTAAGGACTGGTTGCTCAGCATCCTCTAAATCTTTTTTGACTGTGTTTTCGTCTACTTTCTCATTAACCTGCAACTGATGAGATTCAGTGTGATGGAAAAGGAGAACAAACTAAACAAATGGGCATGTGCCCCAGAAGGGGCCCTCAGATCCACCAGAGCTGCAGAATGCAGTGAACTCCAGAGTCTGGCATGGCTAAGATAAGAAAGCTCATGAATTCAACTCTTCAGTGTCCTCTTTCAGTAAGTCCTACCCCATTGATTTGGGGCTTGGAGAGTGAATGCATCTATATTAAGTAGGCTCCTTGCATATTTAATTAATGTTTTTGAGCTTGAAATCAAGACAAGCAGCAATTAACAAGATGCCCCAACCTCTGGCTGCCTTCCCGCATCCCAGCTGTGACCTTTTGCCTCTCTAACTAAAAAGACCAGGAGGCCCCACAGAGCTTAGCTAATGTACCTTTCAGTCTTTCTTGGAGTGCACTTGCTCTCCCCTAGTCCAAGACAAAGGCCTAGTTAATAGCAATTGTTTTGAAAAATCTTTTGGCAGAGGTGGTAGGAGGCATAGCACCAGGAGGCTGAGGGTTGTTTCTGATGCTTTACCACCAACTTCACTCAAAGGCAATGCTTTCTATTGTTTGCCCTTCATTCTGGCATATAACTAAAACTAGAGCCTTGAATCCAAGAACCTTCTTTGGACTGGAGAGTTTTTTAAACTACTGTTGCTCCTGTTGCTCATTTCCTGAGAAGCCAAAAATCCTCAAAGCTGCTATTGATCACTACCACTTCCCTTCCTAGCCATCCCACCCTATAGTGAGATTCACCATGCTAAAACAGGTGGAAGAAACAAAACCTCCAAACAGTTGGTGTATCACCCCTTCTATAACCCACACTTGGTGCCGATCTTTAGAAAACTGATTATGTTATAGATTTGCCCAAAGGCTCTCCCAGGACAGCCTAGAAGAAGCTGAATTTCTTGGTGAGTTGGGGATTAGAAAAGATCACACCTGCCTGGTGTGTGCCCAACAGTCTTGGGTTAGGATTGTGTTTCAGGATAGAATGAACCTCCTTCCTAACAGAAATCTGGTACTATTTTCCTTATTGTTCATTCCCTCCTCTTAGGTCCCCTAGCCCTTCATGCTCTCTTCGACTGTCACTCAGTTAACACTGATTGAGCACTTCCTATTTGCAAAGAATCCAGAACCAAACAAGATATTTAGTATTCAGCTAGGAATTAGTTTAGAAGCATGTGGGTCACTGTGAGACACAGTGCTTCCATATTTTAAAAAAGTAGAAGGGGAGGGGGGGATCCACATACCAAGTCAAATTAATTAATATAACTATAAAATATAAATGTTCTTTGTAAAATGCAGTTTACATTCTCCTGGTATTCAAAATATCCCTCCAGGATTATTTTTGATCCTCAGCTTTAATTCTACATACTTTGTTTCCATACTTTCCACACTTCCATGTTTATCAAAGTGATAAGTAGTTTAGTGGTTGAAAACTCATAAATAGTAAAATTTGTTTACCAGCCTTCAATTTGCTAAAGGAATTTTGTTTATTTTTTTCTTCTTCTTTTTTTCCCCTTTTGGAACTTTAATATTCATTTGCCTGAAAAATGCTTTAATATTTATCATTTTAAAAGGAGGTTTCTCTGAGAATTCTAGGTTTTGTACCTACCTTCTATTTTTATCTTCCACAAAACAGCATATACCTTCCTGACTACTATGGACATTTGTTGGAACTAGGTGAGGATATAGAAGTCTTGGAAAACTTAAAAGGGAACATGCCGTCTAAATTTGGAGGAAGACCTTTTGCTCAGAAACTAGAGTGTGTGCACGCCTGAGGCTGGGGAGCAAAAGTCCAGCTCTCACCATCTTAGTAGAAGTGGTAGTGGTATGCACAGGAGCCAGGAGTCCTTGGAAGAAACTCTGTGTTTCATTCCTTGTCACAAAGACCCACCTCAGAGTGTTCCTAGCCATGTTGCTTGTTCTGTTCTGATCTCTTGAGCACTTTCTTCTTTCAGCCAGCTGCTTTCTAGCCACTTTCTCTCTGCTTTCCTTCTGGCGATTTGGTACACTGAATAATTCAGAGTGCTGGTTGACAGATAAAATGATCAGATTTATATGTCTTTGGCCTTGCTGATGAATTAATTAAATTGGTTTCTTCTTCTCTCTGTGTCCTCTCTCTGTATTGTTTGTCTTCTCTAAAATTTGCTGGCAAGTGGTGGGGCTGGAGATAATCTTGTTCTGGAAAAGTCTTTATGGGAAGATTATAATATCCTTGCGTAAATTTCTTTAGGACTTTTAATATGTGCTTGGGTAGGATAGAGATGAGGACCACCATAGCACAGGGAAAGAGGAGAGGAGATAGTCAGAACAGTTCCCTTTAGGGGGGAAAAGAAAACCCTCTGCCAAACTGGCTGATGGAGAGAATTGCCTAGTAAGAACTTTATTCCTTTAATATCAGTTTTGAATCTGGAATGTGTTAATGCATTTCATTTTACATGTGAATTGGTTTATCAGCTCAGGGAGAGTTTGCTTCTCTTCTCGAGGACCCTGGGTGACCTGAGGGAGGCAAGTCTGGGAAGATGAACCTTGGACTTATACCTTCTCTCCTAGTATTTTCTGGTGCTGCAGTTACAAAATACCACACACTGGTTGGTTTAAATGGGAGAGATTTATTTAGTCACAGGGGGGTCTGAAGGCTAGAAGTCTAAGATCAAGCAAGGTGTCAGCAAGTTTGGATTCTTCTGAGACTGTCTCCTTGGTTCACAGATGGCCATTTCTCACTGGATCTTCATGTTATCTTTCCTCTGTGCTTTTTTATCCCTGGTGTCTTTGTGTATCTGAATTTTCTCTTTGTAGATGGACACACATCCAATTGGATTAGGACCCACCTTAGGGGGTGTGTCCTAATAAGATTTTAATAATCTCCTTAAAAGTCCTGTCTCCAAATGTAATCACATCTTGAGGTGCCAGAATTTGGGGCTTCAACACATGAATTTTGAGGATATACTATACTGTTCCTCCCCTTGATCCAGGGACTCGTTCCCTGCGACAAAAGTAAAGCCATACCATTCAGTGGATTTCTGCTAAACCTCCAGAATGGCAAAATGAAACCTCAGTGACTATGGAAGCATTTTTTAAAATTATAAAATGGTGCCTCAATAAGAAAAATCCTATTTAAATATATCTAGGTAAATAGCAGCAGTAGGTTTGGTTAAAAATTGTGTTTATTTCATCTCAGCTCAGACAGGAGCTCTGCTGATACAGTCCCCTGTCCCTATCCCAGGGCTTCCTTACCTAGATCTGATGCCCCTCTCAGTCAGCCTCTCAGCCCTCCCACTGATTTCCTTTAGGACTTGCAGTTGCAGGTTCTTTTCCTTTTCTGAGTCACACATCACCAACTTTTCTTCTCTTTTCATTCTCAACTAAAGAAAAACAGATTAAGTAAAAATGATGACATTTTTTTTGGCAGGTTAAAAAAAATATGTCCTTTAAAAAAGTATCCGTTTCATTTTCTCTTGAATTTTTATCTTATAGAAGCTCATCTTAAAATGTAAACAGGAAGGCAACTTGTCTACTTCATGACAGAATCATAATGCTTAGGTGAGATGATTGAGAAGACATCGTAAATTATGAAGCTCTGGTTATTATAAATCCCAAGCAAGTTCTTTAATTCTTTGGGGAAAGATTGAATATTTTTGTTTTGTTTTGTTTCTGTGTTCAGTTACTTCTAAATAAATAGTTATGAGAATTTGTGCTAATGAGGATAAAAGATGAATGATACTGGAAGTCTAACGGATAGAGTAGCATTAGGTGGGGTGGGACCAATCAACCACAGGATCTGCAAGTGGAGGAAATAAGCCTCCATCTTTGTGGTTTGTGAATGTGGGCAAGTCAGTTGACTTAAGACTGAACTTCATCTTTAAACTGGAAATAGTGATATGAATACCATACACAGAATTGTATGGAAGCTTACACCCGTTGTGCTTTGCACCTTGTAAATCGCTGTGTACAGGTTAACTATGTTATGAGAAATATTTTAATGACAATTCTGCCCTCTTTGAATACCTTGTACAATGTTGCTGAGTGGTAGACTGAGGTTAAAAAATGTGTATCAGTCGGTCCTCCCATTTCTCTATCTATGGATAGATAGTAGTCTTCCAGGGGCTGCTATATTCACCTACTACTTCTTTGGGGAAATGTAGATGAGAAAACTTGAATGCATGTTTTCTTGTTCATATATTAGAAGAAGATAGCCTGTGACAGTCAACTGATGACTTAAGTGTCTCCTTAGCTAGAAACCCATGCCAGGCAAATTTTAACCAGGGAGCACAGATTGCAACAAACCACTGAGAATCTCAGAGATCTTGTAAAATAAAAATGGAGAGGTCCCCAAGAAATATTCTGTGGCCTTTTAGAAATTCAGAATTAGATCCTATTGATAGTAAATGAGTTGTATTTAATTCAAACATTCCAATACTCAGTGTCCACCAGAAACTAGAATTTTTTAATCTGGTTTATACTAAGAAGAATGAAATCATTTTTAGGACAACAATCTTTAGCTCTGGAAATGGAGAGCTACTTTTAAGATCATCTTTTATAGTTTTACTTTCCAGGACTGGATGGTTATAGAGGAGATATGAACACATAATTATGCACTACCTGTAGAGCTGATTTTGTGGAACCTGAGTTTAAAACAGATTTCTTATGGAGACAATGGAGTGCAGATTTTACTAGTTTTTACTCTGAGTTTTCTTTCTGACCAACTCTCTGGCTTTGGATGTGACGTTATATCTTTTTATTGTATTAATCTTTTAACTTTTAGACATTCAATAATATCTTGATCTTTTTTCCTATCCTCTTTCTTTACCTGCAGTTTCCTGTGCGGGATTGTGTGTGTGTGTGTGTGTGTGTGTGTGTGTGCATGCGCACGCCTGCCTTATTCCAACAGTGGGGGAAACTTCCTTTCTAGTTTCTCTCTCATTTTCACAATGAGAGTGCTGAGTGAAGCAATCTCTCCAAACATTTCCCAGCACTAGGATTTCACGATTCTCTGATCCGCTTGTCTTTAAAGACACCACTGTTCATCTTAAACCTGTCTAAATTCCACAGGTCTGCCAATGCTTTATAGGTCTATTTTCTTGACTATCATAATAAGTTTGCCAAAGCAACAAGCCAGGTTTTCTCTTTCTCCCTCAGAGAGAAGCAGCGTAATGTACAAGAGTGGCACACTGAGATGCTATAAAGCCTGCAATCCAACCTTACCTCAGCGTCATACTGAGATGGGAAGAATGCAGCTTTAGTTTAAACATTTCTCATTAATAGGAGAAAGGAGCTGTGTGTTATGTTTAAAATGCTCTACTGTGTTTAGCAATCTCAGGGTAGGAGGCAGAGCAGCAATGGAGTTTATAAACAGCAAGCAGTTTTTTTCTACTTACAGTTAGGGTTTTGAGAGAGGCTTGTTTGGATCATGCACCAACACATAATGCACACCTGCCGTGTTCCAGGCACTTTTGCAGACGTTTACATACATGATTTCATTATTCCCCACATGCTTTGAAATTAATGAGGTTACTACTATTTTACAAATCCAAACACTGATACCTAGAGAGGTTAAATGGCTTGACTGAAGTAATATGGTGTTAAAAGTAAGAATTCAAACCCCATTCTGACCACTAAGCTCCTGATCTTTCTGCTGTGCCATCTGGAGCAGCAGCTCAAGCAAATGACAGGAAATAAACACACCAAAGTCTCTTGTCAGGAATAGGGTACACAGGTTACTGAAGTGTTCTGACAATGCCTTTGAGACACTTTTCCAAAGAATCCATAAGAGTATCCATTCATATTCCAACCCAGGGAGGTAGGAAGTGCCACATGATGAGGGATGTAGCTCACAGAAGAGGCAAAGCGCTGGTAAAGTGCAGGTCTTTGCCAAGCACACCAACAGTGTTGTAGAACTCTGGGGATAAATTTAAGAGATATCCATTTGCTACATGGGCCAAGTGAGCACCTGGCCAAGGGCATCCAGTTCATGTTAGACTCACTGAGGAGCCTAGACGGTGGGATGCCAAGTCCAGAGCTTTTCTTTTTCTCTCCAACTTCTCTCTTTCAAGCCTTTCTCAAATGACAGCCTGGTCCCCCACCTTTCTCTCTGCAGAGCAGTCTCCTCCTAACTGGATGAAGTCCTGCAGCTTTGGATTCAGCCAGCATTGAATTTTCATGGCCTTAAGCTTAAAATAATTCATCATGAGCATCTTCTAATAGGTGCCTGGCGTGTGCTAAGGGATAGGATTTCTTGGAATGTGCTGAAGGTTTCCTCTGTTTAGGAGATCCCAGTGTGAGAAAGTGCTCAGATTCAGAGTCCTGTGCACTGAGACACTTCCTGCCCTGGCCGGGTCTTACCCCACAGAGAGTAAGAAAGAAAGGACCTTTTACTTTTTAAAATTTTTTTCTTTTTTCTTTATAGACATACATGACAGTAGAGTGTATTCAGACATACTATACATAGAATATAATTCATTAGATTTAGCATCCTGTTCTTGTGGCTGTACATGATGTGGTATTACACTGGTCACTGTATTCACACCTGAACATAGGAAAGCTATGTCCAATTCATTCTACTGTCTTTCCTAATTCCATCTCCCTTCCCTTCCCTTCATTCCCCTTTGTCTAATCCAATAAACTCCTATTCTCCCCCACCCTTATTGTGAGAAATAACCTGTTTATGCAACTGTTACTGCTCTGCCTCTGGAAGCCATGACCCAGTTATTATTTAAGGACCTGTCCCTGGTGCCAGTCCTGACCCCTTGCTTATCAGCGGTTGGTTGTTCACCTATGTACACATAAAGCACCTAGAAAACAGAAAGCCACCTTTTTCTGAGATATTGTCCTTGCCCTCCTTCTTTTACTGTTGTGAAATACACCTCTCACCCCCTGCATTCAAACTAAGGTGTGTGACTTTCCCCAAAACTATGAATCTCAACTATTTCTGAGGCAGTCTTTCAGAATTTGAATATAATTACATGCTTTGGGTGCAAATTGTGGTTTTTGCTACATGAGAAACTAATGGAAATGATCCGCCTCTTCCTGTAGTTTACAGATTATATGCTTTGGAACTGGGGATATATATTTAGGCTGCTTTTCCATGTGGCACATTAAAATGAAAACCAACTTGGGGTGAGCCACCATGGTTGCTAGGCAGTAAGCAGGTTGACAGAGCACAGCATCAGACTGAACCAGTGTTGGTGTTTTACTTAACACCTGTTTGCTTTGTACCTTTGTCACTTGATGGTGTCATAGAAGGGGGCAGGGGGAGGAGACAGGAAGGTCTGTTTGTTAGTAGGAACTTAAACAAGGAGTAAGAAATAAACCCAAACACCCATGTGAAATGAGCATTTTAAAAAATCTAAAATTGCTATGCAGAGAGCGGTTTTTATGAAGAATAAGCAAGACTTGAAGCAGTGCACGGGTGCAGGGGGCATCTCAAGGGACGTGGTCTTGGATGGGAACTTATCTGCAGAGTAGGAGCCATAGCCAGCAAAGAGGAGCAGACTGGTGTCCCCAAGGCTGGAGCTGGCCTCAGTAGCTCCAGATAAAAGGAGCTGGTTAAAAATGTTCGGCGGGCTTCCATAGTTCATTTAATTTCTAGCCTGAAATTCCAGACTTATCACATGCAAGTGGTAATAGGCAGCAAAGGGCTTTGGGGCTTCTTTATAATTGATAACTAATAGAATAACTCCAATTGCTTTGAAACTCTGGTTTTAATAAAAACCCCAAGGCCCTGGAAAGCAATTAGATCTCAGATAAAACAAAACCTTCTCAGATTCTTGAGGACAATTTTAGTAGTACTCTGATCATTTTAAAAGTTTGAAAAAAAAAAGATTAAAGGGTTAAATCTCATCTATTGGGAGAATTTGGCTTCCTGAACAATTGAGTGGAGGGAGGATCTTAGAGATTAGGTAGCCAAATTTCATTGTATACCTTTTTCCCATGAGTCAAATATCGTACATCCCTTTTCATGAAGCAATATCTCTGCATGATCACAGAGCATCTTTAAATGCTCCCTTATATATTAATTCAAACTTCTTAGATAAAATAAATCCAAGAAAGGATACTCTGTTTTCATAAGAATGACAATATCTACTTTATTCACTAATGACTATTAAAATATATCACTTTTTCTTTTAATTTATTCAGTGTACCTGAGAGTTTTCTAAAGGGTTTAGTTCATTTAACTCTCCTATGGGTTAGGTGCAGTTGTTGTCCCACTTAAAGGATACCAACATTGAGGCATGGAAGGTTTGAGGCATTTGGCTAAGGTTGTGTGCCTAAGCATGGCAGAACTCGTTTGGACATCCAACCAATTTGAATCCAGACCAGTGTTCCTATGAAGAACAAACAAGACTTGAAGCAGTGCACAGGTGCAGCGGGCATCTCGAGGAACATGGTCTCATCTCAAAGTAGATTTCTCAAATGGAATACTGGACCATTTTGAAAAGACCTTGTTTATGTTCTACCTAGAGCAAATATAGATTGTAAGGAATACAGTATCTTCTGCACTTAGCAGCTAACAGTGCACTTCTACTTTGTGTCCAGCTTTGAATCAAGTACTTTAGTTTACCTGTTTTAATCTTTTCTTACCACCCTCCAAGGTAGGTACTATGGTTACAGTGAATTTACAGGAAAAGAAATTGAGCCTCAGAAAGTTAAGAAATTCATTTGTTGAAGTCTCTGTGGACAACCAGACCCTCCTGTCTCCTACCCTTTCTCCAGTCTATGACACCATTAAATGACAAAGGTACAAAGCAAACAGGTGTTAAGTAAAGCACCAAGGCTGGTTGCAAGTTTCACTTTCTAGCAATTGGCCCATTGCTTCTCTTGAACTTTGCTTAACACATATGCAAATGTAGACCTGTTCCCAAATACTGAGAATAACTGATTACTTTCCTACATTCGCAAGTCCTATTATATTCTAGTAAAGACTTTCCAAAAACAGCCTTTGCTAACCCATGCTTGTTCCAAGTCAGCTGGCAAAGAATGGTGGCATATTCAAGGATGGAAGCATGAGAGTCCCTACAATGACAAGAGAGGCCATTGGTGACTCACTCTCCTCATTTTTGATCTACTATAAGAAATACTTTTTAGGAAACTTAGTTTCCAACAGTTGTTATAGGCTTTCCCCTCAACTCATAATTTTAATACAAACTACCAAATCTTCCTGTTATAGTTCTCTCACTTGCAAACTAGGGGAATTCATAATCTCTCAGTGGACAACCAGCTTTGTCTTTGTGAGTTTGATATTAATCTTCCTGGCAGGACTCAGAGGTAAAATCCTGATGCTTTTTCAAATACTTTTGGCTCTGAAATCACCTTGACTACTTTCATTCTTGTCTGTCTGTCTGTCTGTCTCTCTCTCTCTCTCTCTCTCTCTCTCTCTGTGTGTGTGTATACACACATACACACACACATATGTGCAGTTCATTCATTGTGATGATAAAACTAATCAATTTAATATTTCTACATTGGCTATAGTTTTGCAATTTGGGCCAAAAGATGTTTCTGCATGCACACATGGGTAAATGTATGAGCTGGAAAGAACAATTGGCTTAAAGGCCTTGACAGCATCCCAATTAGCTCCTGGGTTGGGATGAAAAGATCAGACATGAGGACTAACCCTGATGTATTGATGTTTCAGTAACTTTTTCTTCCTGCTTTGATGTCATTGTTCAGTTCAGTTTAGTCACAGAGTCATGTTACTGTGTCAATATTCATCTCAGCAGGGACAGATTTTATGCAAAATAGGGACATAAACCTAGAGCTGGCCCTCCACCGTCAATTCCTCTTGTGATGGCTCGTGTCTCTTGTTTGTTCCGGCCAGGTCCACTCTGTGTATAGGTATTGCAAGCACCATCCTCTGCCAGCCCTTAAATAACTATTTGACTTTGTCTAAAGAACTTTTTCAGACACTCCTGAGTTTACACCTCTTTATTTCTGGGCAGAAGGGGACTCCATCATGGTAACCTAGTAAAAGACTCACAAACTCATCTCCACATTCCTCAGGTCCTGGGTGATGCTGCTAATAATGTTCTAAGGAAGGACTCCCATTGACCCAAAAGCTGCTTTGCCTGTGTGGCCTCATTGAGTACCAAATGCGGAAAAGGTCTGTAGAGACCTTTTCCAATCAAATTATTTTTCATGTGAGGAAACCAACAAACCATGAGTTTGTGAATCGTTCCCAAATTGCCTCTTACAAACTAGTGGCAAATCAAGGTTTGCGCACATTTCCATATTTTCCATTCAGTCCTCTCTCTAACATACCACATTGTTGGTGTTCCTCCTCTCCCTGTGTCCCTGCTCTCGCTGGTGCCTGGGAGACGGGGATGTTCTCCAGCACAACCTGAGAGACAAATCAGCACTGAAGGAGCAGAAAGCAGCTTTCTGAGAGTGGCATGGAAGCCAAGATTCCTACCCACACTTCACTTTCCCTAATTGCCACCCCTGAGTGCAGTGCCGCTCTATGCCAGGCATGTCCCTCCCTTAGAGGGTCCTGCTTTCTCTCTGCCCTGGCAGCCTAGGAGGGAAATTCAGTGTGCTACAGTTCAATCAAACTGTTTGATGAGAGCTTTCGAGTCTAATTACATGGAAGGTTTCTTCCAGTGAAAGGAAAGAGGAAAGAGAAAGGGAGAAATTAAATTGAAGTGTAAATCAGTCAAGGGCTTAGATCCCGCGCTTTCTTTCTTTTTAATCAAGAGTAAAATGAGAGGAGAGTTTTAAGGATCATCACAAGACACCATTAACTACCCAAGGAGCTCTTGACTGAAGATGGTTTGTCATGAAAAGAAAAATGTACAATTTGTCCAAAAAAGGAAGTATCTGAAGGTTGTGCAGCAATTTAAGAGGATGACACTTAGTTGTAAGGTGGCTGGTTTTCCTGTGACTATTTCTCCTTTCATGTTGCTAGAGGGTTAGCACGATTACCTGAATCCTTTATGATATTCTCAATGAATGCTATAAATCAGTGATTTGGTAAATATGTAATATGCAACTGGAGTAATTACATTGTTATGTAGGAAAGTGCTTTCCATTCATTCAGTATAAAATATCATAGCTGAAACCAGTATTCAAATTTTTGGCTGGTTTTCTTCTGTGGTTGATGTAGATTAGGTAGATCTATCTATGATTACTGCTATTTCTAGACTATTTTACAGGGCTACAGATGTAAAGTATAATCTTTCTTGATCCTCAACACCCTGGCCCTGTACATTAGAAGAAAAAGCGAGATGATTATTCATCCTACCTTGTTTAAGCTGATGTAATCAAAAACAAAGATGACTTGAACAAATCATTCAAGTATTAAGTGACAGAGCAGAACTGATACACAGCTTCTGTCCATGAGATCACCTTGTATGACCTAGTACCTTGTGTAGAATTTCTTGGCTTTTCAGTAGTATAGAATAGTGTTTTCAGAGAAAATGCCCTGGACCTCATACCTAGGTATCAAATCCTTTCAATGAGCAGTGCAAGACTCTGGTCTGTGTTCTCTAATGGAAAATGAAATGTGGACATTGCCCTCAAAGACTTCCATTGTAGTTACAAATTGCTTAAAGTCATGCTTAGATCTACTCACTTTGTCCCCGCAGCACCTCCAACTGCAGCACCTGGGCAGTTGCAACGACCCCCTTAAAAGGACCTTCCTAAATCTCTGTTTGCCCTCCTGTGTACACTCCACTCACCTGGTTTTTCCTCTTGGGCTCCCCTTGGTCCAAAAGAGGAAGTCCAATCAGTTTATGTCACTCCTGTGTACCCAGAACAAAAGCTTACCCCTTTACCTGCATGAATTGGTCTCTGCTATCTCTGTCTTCATCTCCTAGCATGATCTTTGACCACCTTGACCTTTGTCTGAATCTTTTTCTTTTATTCCAGAGCATGTCCATATTTTCCCCACTGTTTGGCCTTTATTTTATCTGTTCCTTTTGTCTAATTTTTTTCCATCCATACTGCCACATGCTCACTCTCTTATTCTAACATCCGGCTCAACTTCGAAGTCATTTCCTCGGGAGTCTTTCTTAATGACCCAGTCTAAAAAGCACTCTTTGAAATCTCTCTCCAGTGTACCACTTTGTTTTCTTTTCACTGTAGCTTGGAAATCTCCATGATGTTCCTTGTGACTGTGTTACTTTTATTGACCTGCTAGACTGTGAGCTCTGAGAGCAAAGGCCTCTTCTCTCTGGTTCATGATTATTTCTCCAGTGCCTAAAAATGTGATTAGCAAAGATGGATTTCAGCAAACTTATGCTGAATGAAGAGATGGATGAAAAACTGACATATATTCCCCTCATCTATGACTCCCATCCAGCATGCTAGCACCAATAGTCACTAGACTCTTTCACACTCTATGACTTTGAATATACCATTCCCTTGATTGAGAACTTCTACTATTAGATCAACTTCTACTAATTGCTCACATTACAACTCACTCCATAATATTTGGTTAGCAAAATTTTCTTTACCTTGTATCTGCAGAGTGAGATTTTTAGCCTTCTGTATTTTTTTCTCCATAATAATTTTTTATTGACTACCTAAAATTATTAAAAATGTATTAAGATTTATACCCTCTCTAGGTCCTCTCCTCAGTTGTCAGGTACTTTAATATGAGTCGGATTTGGGCCCTGCCTACAAGAAGTACATGCCTTTATGGAAGAACTCTCTCGTTTTATATGAAACACACCATATTGTGTTGTGATTATTTACTGATGGTGAGAGTTTTTTCTCACTAGACTCTGACTTTCCTAAGGGTGGTAAGGAATGAGATGTTTGTTCCTATATTTTGAATGGCTGAAATAGTTCTGCTTTTCTAAAAGGAGTACTTGATGATAGTCAGTGGAAGAATCTAGTAAGTGAATTTAAGATGTAAGAACAGAAAATGTTTTAATCAACATTATGGCATGACAAACATAAGTAGAAACTACTATGGGAATTTAGAAGGGGAAAATGTCCCAACCAATTTGGTTATTTAAAAGTGCTTTGTGAGAGAGATAAACTTTGCATCATATTTTGTAAAATGATTTCCACAGGTATGCAGAAGATAGGGTGGAATTTATTTAGGAAAAAGAAATCAGAGAACTGTTCATGAGTCAGTGACTCAGTCTGCTGAACCATGGGTATATAGGGGAGTATGGTGAGAGGGCCTGGCAAGGGAGTTGGGCTTCTTTGATGGAGGATATTGAACAAGCATTATGAGAACAATGGCAGCTTTGGCATCTGCCAGTCTAGGAATCAGTACTGCTGCACTACATGATCTGCTCCTTTCAATCATCCTGCAATTATTTCACAATTATAAGCATTTACAAGTGAGGAAAAGGACCAAGTTTGAGAAGGTGACATGTAAGTTCCACAGAAGTGTCCTGTAATTTTGCAAAAATCAGGTTTTATTACTCCCCTACTTAATAAAAACAAAACAAAAGCAAAGAAACAAAACACAAACTTCTTTCTTCACAGGTTTCCATTGTCCTTCTAATAACTACAAAGCTTTTCCGCTGTAGAAGCCTTTGCCCATTACATTTAAGCAGCTTCCTCACTGCTCCCACTGGTTGACACCTACCATACCTAAGGTCTCCAGTTTATCACTGCTCCAGGAAGCCTCCCTTCAACTTCCAAGAGAAATTCAGATCCCCAGAACACAGGTTCTCCTAACCTTTAAGAACTCATTGCACATTTTAGAGTTGCTACTTTACATTTGGTTTTGAGAATGCCTATCATCTATTTTCTAAGTAGAACCCACAAAAGCCAGACTGACCAAATAAATACAAGACACCCAATTCAATTTGCTATTGAGATCAACCATCTACTTTGTGTTTAGTACAAGTAACATCCCATGCAATATTTGGTATGTACTTATATTTAATAGTATTTTCTTTTTATCCAAAGCTTAAATTTAACTGGACATCCTGTGCTTTGTTTGGCAACCCTTGTAAGGGACCACATCTGTTTGTGCTCTTACCACAATAACTGGGCTACAAAAAATAGGTCATCTTTCAATGTTTGATAAATAAGTAAAATCAATTTAAGAACTGTTCTGGCAGTTCTTAAATTTGGATGAATTTGGATGGACTTTCAAAACTATCAAAGGAAAAGGTAATGAAGACAGGTTATGATATTAAATCTGAAAAGATGGAGGGAAGAGGAACGTTTTCAAGGGGATATCAGAACTTCCAGAGGTGTGACTAGAGCAAACTACCACAGTGAAAAGTTAGCAAAAGGACCATTTCAAATGACTAGTGACCAAGATCATAAATAATGACAAAGAAAAATTAATGTAACCCCTCTCACTAATATGGAGCTTCACAATTTTGAAAGTACTGTCCTACATTCCTACATCATGCCCCTCTGTAGGAAAGGCTTGTTTCTGAAAAGATGGCCATTAATTATCACTTCTCTTTGTAAATTCAATTACATTTCCCAGTCAATGTAGTTTTTCAGTTCAGAGATGTTTGTCTTCATTTCTGTGAATTTTTAATGGGTTCCTTTTATTTAAGGCCCACATATCTCTGCTGTACCCAATACTTCTGAAGCACCAGGTAATTTTGCATTATGCATAGCAAACCTCAGATGTATTTGTATTAGCAGGTTGATTTTATATCCTTCAGATTTTCTAAAAATGGGCTATAACTAGCCTCTAATGAGTTGACCAGCCGGAGGCTAATTTCTGTGGTATTTCTTCCTGATGCCAGAACAGGTGAAGACAGACAAGTCACAAGCACCCACTTCAGATAATAAAGATGTAATTCCAGTCATTCAAGTTTGTGTTGAAAGCAAATCTTTTCATTCCTTATTTTTCAATTAGTGCAGAGCATGCTCCTTGGCCTCTAGCTACAGGAGGCCAGAGGATCACATGCTCTTAACGACATGTGTGAGCAGAGATTCAGGTGTAGTGGTTGATATTTTCTTAGCTGCACTCGAAGAGGTCTGGAGAATTCTTCCTCGGCACTTACTTGCCTGTGAGCAGCTGTCTGCAAGATCAGGTGTGAGGAGTGTATGATTAGCTGAGTGAGGTGATGGAAAGGCAGCAGAGACTGGCAGATCCAAGGCGAGCCTTTTAACTGTGCACACCTGAGCGTGGCTGAGCTCTGTGTCCTCAGCAGATGACAGGAGACCAGAGGTCAGCAGACTTTGTTCCTAAGGAGCCAGACTGTAAATGTCTTTGGCTTATGGGTCAGGTCGGCTGCCTCACCACAAGCACTCACTCCTTGTTGAGCACATTCACAGACAACAGGTAGACAAATAAGTGCAGCTATATTGCAATAAAATTTTATTTGTAAAAACAGATGGGCCAAATTCCCAAACCCCTGATCTTGACTTCAGCTTCCTGATTCCTATGGCCATAATAAAACCCATATGCCAAGTTTGTTGTGTTTAAAAACTTTAACACACACAAAGAACTTAGCACAGAGTACATGCTCCTAAGTATTCAACAAATACTAACTGATATCATAAGTTGTAAGGCTGCAAGGAATCGTGGGGATCATTGAGGAAAATTTCCCCCTTTTAAATGCCTTACAATTCAGGACATTGAAACATAACCAGAGTTCCTGCAGTCTCTTATCTCACAATCCTGTTTGGATACCACTTCTGAAATGCTCAATAACTATGGCAGCATGAAGCCAAGCTGGTATCTTGGGGGATATTTGAACATTCATTCAATATGTATGCTCTGAATATCAACCCTATATAAGACACTGTGCTGTATATTTCAAGTGATAAAAAGATCAATAAAGTTCTTGCCTTTGAAGATCTAACAGCTTATAGTTACCCAAATAACTACTGAAGTGGAAAGTGACAAGTATCAGAAGAATGAGTACTTCCTGCCTGCCAAGCAGTGTACTTAGATGCTTAAATGTATTATCTCATCTGATCCCCTCAGTAGTTTAATTTGAAGCATTTTATCCTCAAAGGCACTGAGATGCAAATGTTATGATGTCCGTGTAAGGTCAGGAGTTAGCAAGTGCTGGAGCAAAGATTTGAACTTCTCTAATCGCACAGTGTACTTTCTACCAGTCTTTGGAGAAGACCTCATGGATGAAGTGTTGTCCAGTTGGCTACTGCTACCTTACCTGCTCTAAAAAGTTGTGTTTGCAGCAAGCACGTTAGCTGCTCATGATTCTGTGGATCAACAATGTAAGCTTGACTAGCCTGGGAAGTTCTGATGGTCTCACATGGGATCTGTTATGTCACTGCAGATTGTCTGCCTGATGGTCTGAAATGGTCTCACTCACACATCTGGTGGCTGGTTCTGGTCATTGGCTGGGATGCTGCAAGTGGGATGGTGATCACTCTTCCATAGGAGTACTTATCTTCCATTTGGCTAGCCCAGGTTTCTGCACACAGTGACCTCTAGGCTGTCTTCCAAAAGAGTGATGTAATAGGAGCAGCAAAAACTCTGGAGAGTTTAGGAGTCACACAATAGCACTTTTGTTGCAATCTCTTGGTCAAAGCAAGTCTCAGAGCCAGTCCAGTTTCAATGAAGGAAATTAGATTACATCTCTTAGTAGAAGGAGCACCAAAGTCACATTACAAAGGAGTAGGCATGCAAGGATGGAAGGATTTCTAGTTGTATTTTGCAATCTACACCAAGGTGATAATTAAGTTGGACCTTAACATAAATATAAAGATTTGAAAGGCCTGGACTTTGGTAGAGCAGGAATTATAAAGAGCAATAGTTCAGATTAGCTGAGAATGGAGCTGTATACCTGAGTTACATTACGGGAAATTTCTGCTTGCTTTTATTTAACAAGAAAATAGCTATTCTTTGTAAGGACATAATTACAAGAATGTTTTCCACATGTGATACTTCTAACTTTTCAGAGGATTTTATTTTTGTTCCCATTACGTTAAACATGCAATATGATTTTTTTGCCTTTTCTTACTCAGAGTAAGATGGTTAAGCTCTTCACTCCTTTCTTCTCTGCCGTTTGGCATCATCATGGCAGCAAAGCCCAGGTTCCCAGCTCACTTTTCAAAGACAATCTTGTGGACCATCTGCGGTGATTGACTGGTTGAGTGTTTGCCCCAGCAGCTATTTTGTTGCTGAAGATAAAAGTTTGATGGACTTTAAGATGGAAAGGAAGGAAGAAGAGAAATTTGATTTCATCGGCAGCTGTCTTACCCATCTTCATTAGGTTGGGTTGTGGACACTGCAAGGCCATTCCGAACCAGTACTCATAAAACTAATAGGCGCCACTCAACCTAGACAGCTCATATTGCTGCCTGAGATCTGTCATCTCTGTGGTTATTGCAGAAGAAAAAGAAGGAGTCTCCTGTAGGGAACACAACAGTCCTTGTGTGACAGAAGTGAAACTGAAAGAAATAGATTTTTCTATTAGCTGCAAATCAAACCTTTGCACATCATCCCTCAGAGGTGACAGCACCTGATTCTCTAAAGCAGGGCTTGAGCAAATTATTTGAGTTTGCAGAAGACAATGTAGGATTAATATCAGTGTGTGGCAGAGCCTGTGTGCATTTGTGGTGAAAACTCTGTGGCTTCTCATTTGAAGACTTGGAATGTGCTCTATGCATATGTGCAAGGATATGTTTGTGAACAGGAAGTTGGAGTAAGGAAGTTGGAGAATCCAGTTCTGATTAGAATGATCTCAGAATGAGTGGGTGAATAATATTCAGTCTCACAGATTTCTGGCCATGAGCTCTTTTGCTCCAGAGATATTTACTGAAAGGAGGAAGGAAGACATGTCCTTTTCTTCTAACAATCAAGCATTTCAAATGTCAACCTGTATGGGTATTTCTGTCCATTCCTGTGGCTGGTTGGTGTTTCAGTTAATACCTCACGGCCACAGGTTGTAATAATAATGGCAGTAGTTACCACTAATCCCTTGCCAGGTACTTTACATAAAGTGTATCATCTAATTTGTGTAAAAATTCTTATAAGATATACATCTATATAATTAGCCCCAAGAAACTAAGACTCAGGGATGCTACAAAAACACACATCTCAGACATCCAAACTCCAAAGCCTATACCCTCCTACTGTACTAGTTTGCCTTTCCAAGACTGAGGGTAATAAGGGGTATCCTTTCTGAGTGTTTTAAAAGTTTGTTGAGGGGGTTTTAATTCTGCTACTGCCCACATCCTCTTTGGAAAATCTCAGTCATTGATGGATCAATCCCCAGGTACCTGGTCAGGAAGAAGCTAAAGACCATGAAGGGATGAAGACTTTTTGACTCAGAAGGAACTTCCTATATCATCTGGTGATTCTAATTTAATATCTTTTCTGGCCACTGTTGCTCCTAGTACAGAAAATAAGGTCTGGGTGGGTCATAGAGCCATGTAGCTAACAGGAATGCCTCCTCTGCCTCTGGTCTTTTCTCTTCCTGACACTGAATGTCCTCTGTGGAATAATTTACTGCTTATCAGATATTAAATCAAGGACTAAGATCAAAGTCATTCACTTGTGATCCACTTAGGCCAGTATTTGGCACTGCCTGAGGTCTTTAGAGGTATAGTTGTCCTGGGGAAAATGGCAATCTTCCCACCTGGGACTTGGGGTCTAGGAGTAGTAATATAATAATAGGATAGGAACACTGCTGGTGGTCACAACAGCAGCAGTAAGCATCAACAGGAACCATGCAACCTCTTTACATCTGTTTCCAGGTTCAGGGTATATGCAGTATTTTTACAATTATCATTCCATGTAACCCTTTATAACTCCTGCTCATAATTAAATGAGCAAGGAAGACATACCTTCTGAGGAGTGTAGTACCATGAAAGGAGAATGAGATAAATTGTGTTTAGCAAATGAAATTGGGTGTGTGGGATGAAAATGCCAAGGGAGAACAGTTGTGTGTTTTCTGGTCCATTAGGGTACAGTTCATTCAGCTGCAGGGTGAGTGTCAGAGATCCCCAAATACATGCCTGCCAGTCAGTCCCAACCTGTCGGCATTTTGCAGTTAATCCTGTCCAGTAGACAGGGGAGAGTTAAGAGGTTGTGGTGTGAGAAGAGCCCTTCATCTCCACCCATCACCTTTTTGAATCCCAGTGTGTAAATGAGTAGCTGTGAAATGTAACCTGTGTTTAAAAGGTAAACTGAGGCACAGTAAAAAGAATTTGAGCAAACAGTAGTTCAGAAATCAGGCAGCTCCAAACCAGCAGGGGTATAGGGGCTCCCTTGAAGAAGCATGAGGGCTAGGTTTTTATAAAGTATGCAGAAAAAATGCAAAAAATAATTTTTGATTGATTACAGTTATAACATTTCCAGTCTGTCCCACAGAAAGTCCAGAGTTATAGAATTATGTGGTTGTTGGCTACCTCTGATAAGTTGAGGGGGCTTAAGTTCTGTTTTTCTTTAATAAAAGCACTTAGAAATATATCAGATTGAGTTTGCTTCTGCTTTCAAATCAGGCAAGTTTAAGGCCATTTATGAGGCCTAACTGGCTTTCTTTGCTCAGGGATTCTTCAGGCTGATCCCCATTTTAATGTACTTTAACACTGTTGTTAATATCATTTGTTTAATAAGCATTTATTTAATACTAATAGGTCTTTGCTTGGTGCTAAGGTGAGCAGGTACATGATACGCTGGCCCTAAAGCATCTTCAACTCTACAAATACATTCATATAAGCAAACTGCAGAGCCTGGCCCTCTGCCCTGCAGCCTTCCAGAAGCAGAGCATTGCTGCTTGGCTCGCCTGGCAGATGTCTGGGACTAACTTCTGGCTCTGCTACTTGATAGCCATGTAAACTTGGGCAAGTTCCTTACTCTAAGCTCTTTATCATTTCCTCATTTGTGCAATGGGGATTTTTTTTAAAATTATGTGTGGTCAGGATTTAAGAGCTAATATGTGTAAAGTGCTTATAAAGCCTTTTGTAAGTGCTCAAATAAATGCTGGTCATTGTTATTATTATTATTCCCACTGCAATTGCTGGTGAAGAAGAGCTAGCTTATGAAGTTCCATGCGGGGCTTTCTCTTTTCACTGTGATCAAAATGCCTTTGCAGAATCCTAGCTACTTGATTTGGAGGGCAATTTGTTTTGGACATCTAGAGATTCCATAGCCAATAAGTCTTTTGAAACTTGTTGACAAACAGAATTAAATTATGTAAGCAGCTTTTGTCCCCTGACATTTCGCAGATGGAAGGAAGCCTAGAGGTTATCTAAGCCAGTAACACATTTTCAAGATAAGGAACTGAGTTTCACAGAAAGTAAATGACTTTGTCAAAGTAATACACTCAGGGAAGAATGAAGTCTCAAAGCTCAGTGATTGTGTGTGTGTGTTTCTGGACTCAAAACTCCTTCTTCAGCTATTTTTAACTTATTGCATTTCACTTAATAACTTCTTAACATTCTTGTGAGTTTTTAAAGACACCACTGGCCATAGCCAGCACATGAATGAAGTTGCCTTGTGACCTATGTCCATTGGTTTCACTTCTCCTGCCTTCAGTTTCCTCACCCATCCAGTGAGGGGAACTTACTCTCCTTTTGTCAAATATTCCTAAGGTGGTTCCCAGGTCAGATAAGATACAATCTTCACAAATAAGATGGTGTGGAATGTTATTAATGTCAGTGATAACTCCAAATCTACAGAAAGTTTGAGAACAGTTATTTATTTATTTATTTATTTTAACCTGAAAGCACAATTGTATTCTGGTGTGAAGTAGCTACCAGACATTTCGTAGACTCAACAAAAACTTGCAATGTGATTCCATCACCGAAATGAGTGAGTGTTGAGCTTAGGTGGTTTTCTGTTTCTATAGAGGCTTCTCTACCACTGCAGAGCTTCTTGTGAGCTGGGATGCTTTGTCAGCTCAATGCATATGAGTACTATATTATTCCAGTCATAGGTGGAGGATTACAAACAGGACATTATGGCCACGTTAGACTCTATCTTCCCTCCAGAGACAATGCAGCCATTCCTGTGGAAGCCTCCTTGTTGTTACACCTTTTCTTTTTATGCTTCATTATCATTCCTCTTCCTGTCCCTCCCTCTTGACATGGTGCACCTTACTCCACACCTGTCAGTCGTACTCTGTTGTTATGTGTAAGATCAAATTCAATTTAAATGTAGCTTCTCCCTTGTTAATATATGCAACCTGTAGAGACAGAGCACCTTTAACTTTAAAGGTAGTGCTTGCTGCTTTGGCAGATATACACATAGGTGTGAGTCTGGGCATGTGTGTGTGCAAGATAGATACATGCATATATATATATATGTGCATATACGAGGTCATTTGTTGGCTTGGTTGTTTTTAATGGTTATTCATTAATACTATTATCTTATCCAGAAAACTCATTTCCTCTGCACAGAGCTCTGTAGGTGATAATCATGTTCCCTGTACCAGCTTTCCAAGGTCTCCAGGAGGCTTACTTCTTTCTTTCCTCTCAGCCCTGACATCTAGTTCATCATCAGAGATAAGACCCAGATGTCTGCAAATTGCAATCTCATCAGGTCTGCAAGATAGCATCTTGTTTGATTCTTCTCTGCACCTTCCATTAACACTTGGGGACTCAGGCTTTGGGAAGAGCCAGACCTTACCACATGGAGAGTTGTGGTTGATGAACAGATTCCAGTTTTCCCCATTATTGGATTCATTAAACTTGACAGCCTTTTTACTCTCCAGATAGGGTGAACCTCTTTTAAGTGACCCTTATTAAGAGCTGTCTCCTTAAGAAGGGTCACTTTGGAAAGGATAGGAGGGGGCTAGTCTTTCTACTTCCAGAAAGTAGTTGATTTTGGTGAACAACTCAATTCAGCTTTTAGTATTCTTCTGCCTTCCTAACTATGATTCCCATCATTTATCAAATGTTTGTAGTGCACTGGACCCCAGGAATGGATCTTGTTTATTCCTTCTTATGCACAAGTGTTATTATCATCACCCTCATTTCGTCATGAGGAAACTGAATCCATGACAATCAAAGGGAGATCAGTAGAATAGAGGAAAGGGACCAGAGGGAGGAAGGAGAGGAAGGAAAGTGGAAATACTGGGGAGTGATATTGGCCAAATTATATTGTTATAGTTTGTGCCTGTATGAATATACAGCAATGAATCCCACCATGATGAACAACTTTAAAACACCAATAAGAATTAGAAAAAAAACAAAAAGAAAAAGAAGAGATAAACTTTGTTGCTTCAAGTCTTATTAAAGGGACAGAGCTGGGATTTGAGTTTCAGAAGTCTGACTTGAGAGCTTGAGTTTTCACCTCCTTATTCCTGCTCCTTCAGGGTGCCTTTAGCTATACAAGTGTATTTGAGAATTTTCCCTTGATTGCTGGCCTTTAAAATCTTTGTATTCATTCTGATTTTATCAGGTACCCTTATAGTTTGTTGCTTCACAAAACCTTATCCCTATACTTAGCAGCAGAAGACAATAGAGGGTGATTATGTCCTTTAGTATTGTTGGTCACAAATCCAGGAACAGCCTAACCGGGTCATTCTGGTGCAAGACCTCTCACGAGGCATAGTGAAGGCATTGGCCAGGTCTGCAGTTACATGAGGGCTCCTCTGAGGCCAGTGGACATACTTCCAAGGGCCATGCACATGCCTGGCAGGTTAATGCTGGTTATTGATAAGAGGCCTTAGTTCTTCAACACCTCTGGTTCTAACTTTATTTTCTCATAAGTCAGGTCAGTCTTGACTTGAAATTTTATCTGTGTGTGTGTGTGTTTTCTATCTCTTTTGTTTGTTTGTTTGTTTTGCCTGCAGACTTCTTCAGATTAGGCCATCTATATTAATTTGCTAGGGCTGCCATAGCAAAGCATCAGATTTAGTGGTTGAAACAATGGAAATTTGTTTCTAATAATTGTGGAGTCTGGAAATCTGATCCTAAGGTGTTGGGAGAGCAGGTTTTTTCTGTCTCCTTTTTCTGCTTCGTGGATGGCTGTTTTGTACTTCTGTCTTCAAATGGTCACTCCTCTATGTGTATCTGCATTTCAACCTCCTCCTTTTATAAAATTATGAATCATATTGAATTGAGCCCCACAGGCCCCATCTCTAGCAGTCACTTTCCAAGGCTTGTGCACAACATGTGAACATTGGAGAGGAACATTGGAGGGGAACAGTTCTGCCCACGATAGCATTTTATCCTTTGTGTGTGGTGGGAATTTCCTTCAACATTTTCTAACCTGTAGCCCAGGTTTTATTTCTGCACCTTTAACCTCTCTTTACCCCACGCCCTCAATTCCATTGTGTAGCCAACCTCAGCAGTGAGTTGCTTGCCGTTACACATGTAGGAATAAACTGCCATACTTTGAAGGCAACACTGGCCTTAGGGCTTCTAATGAATTCTCTAGAAAGTTTGAAGCTTGTATATGGTGTTCTTCCAAGAAAGTTATGGCTATACTCACACTTGCTTGTAAAAACTACTTTTTAAGTTTATATAAGTGCTAAGAAAGGAGTCTTTCATATTTTTAAGGGGGAGGGGCTTAAATCTGTGCCTCTTTCTTAGTCTTTATCTTGAATGACCTGTAGATATTACATAAAAACACGATGCCATATGGAATGATATCAAAGAACCAGATGGGAGCATGGTAAGGAGCATAATCACAACCATCTCTCTTGTCTTAGAAGAAAGACAATAGGAAGGTAGTAGAGACATATTAAGAATATGCACTGACTATGTGCAGTTGCTCGTGTTTGTTCCTCATAGCATGAGGGAAGCATTCAAATCTTTTGCTAGAGTCACAGTTTATTACTTGTCCCTGGTCTGTCTAATCCTCTGTGGCTGCCTCACAGTCTGGTCTTTCTTTGGAACTTGGCAACAAGTGAGTCATGTCAGAACTCCCAGGTCATCGTAGCATGTCCAAATTCCCTTGTTGTAACTCTCTTATCCTGTGCTGTTGATTCTGGTTATCTGAACATGATGGGGAACAGCCAAAATTATAATGTTGTAATGGCATCATTCAGTCGATTAATGCTATGGTAAAAGTAGGGAAAGCTCAGACCAATTTTATTGGTCTTTCCTCAAGTACAGTTTGATAGGTGTTTGGAAATAATCATCTCAAGGATTGAAGTATTCAAACTGTACTACATGTCATTCTAAATGTAGGAACAATGTTCTATTCTATTAGAGAAAAAATGGAGGTCTCTGTGGAGAAACTATTTAAAAGATTAAAAGACTTTTGACTGACATGTGGTTTGGTGACAAAGAAAGGGAGATAATTCCTCCCTTTCACAGTTCACCAGAAGTAATGTGGTAAATAAAAAGTCAAAATAAAATCAATGACACATAAAGGAATGTCCACTGATCATTGGATGAAACCTGTACCAGAGTACCCAATTGCCAAAGTATGGAAAAGTTTTACAAAAAATAACACCAGATTGTTTCCCCAGTCAGGCAAAATTCATGAAGTTTTCATTGCCTACCAAGTTAATCATATTCCTGGTCTTATTGTCCTTTAATATAAAAAAAGACACAAGAAATAAAACCTGAGTGTATTCTTGGTAACTCCATCCATTGTGTTAGCCCAGCCAGAACCAGCTACAATAGAAGGAAGTCATGCCTTGGAAAACAATTTATTTAGTACATTTCAATGCTACACAAAGTTTTATTTCTTAATATGGGCTATTATTTGTTACTGGAAAGAAAGCAGAGCAAGATATGGCCCTTTGGGGAGATGGTTAAATAAGAAATACATTTCCAGATGATATCACATGCAAATAGCACTCTAAAATCACTAGACATCAAATTAATTAGGCTGAATCCATTGCTTTGTTAGGTGTAAATCTCTAAACTTAGGCAGTGCTGGGAAGTGACTTCTGAATTAAGAGGAAAGTATGGTTCCTATTTTATCTCCCTTCCTCTGTATTCTTAAGATATGAATATGATGGAAATCCCTGAAAGAAAATGTCATATTTATCTACATTGCAAGGGAACCACACAAATGTTCTCTGGTTTTCAACACCTTATACATGCATCTCATTTTTGACTCCAAGTGAACATTCAGTGACAATACTGAGAAAAGAATGTGCATAGAAAAGGGATTTCATCATTACTTCCTACGTGGGTCCTAGTAGTTAAACTTGTTTAGATGACAAGAACCCAGTCTCAGTGAGTGCAGTGGTGCATACCTATTATCCCAGTGGCTTGGGAGGCTGAGGCAGGAGGATTGCAATTTCAAAGCCAGCTTCAGCTAAAGCAAGGTGCTAAGCAACTCAGTGAGACCCTGTCTCTAAATAAAATACAAAATAGGGCTGGGAATGTGGCTCCAAATCCCTGGTCCCCCCCCACCCCCCCCCCCAAAAGAAACCTAGTCTCTGTTGGGCATCTTGGCAGGGATGATATTAAAGATATTAAACAACCACTAGGACCTACGGCCAATCATTATCAGTTGCATTGGGCCTTTGGCTGAGACAAACATTTACTGTTTAGAAATAAGGGGAAGGGGCAGAATAATCTGTGGTTGGGGTATGCTTGAAGTAGTGACCTTTTGCCATTTATTCATGAAAATACTTTAACATTTTATTAATCAATTAAACTAGCTGAGTGCACACCAGTTGCTATTGGCCCTGCATGTTGATAATTATAAGATGCAGATTTTTCTTCCAAGGTAACTATTCTATTAAAGGGAACCTTATCATCATGTAGTCTTCTCTGTCTCTCTCCCCCACCCTCTCTCTTCCCCTCTCTTCCTCCTTTGTGCCTTTTCTTTCACCAGGAGGTGAATTGTTGGGGTGGGAACATTCAACTTGGGCAATAGTCACCATAACCTATTTGGATGGAACTAGGAAGTTTTCTGATTAGAAAGTGTACTAGTTTCTAGGGATGCCATCACAGAGGATCAACAACTTATTGTATTACAGTTCTGGAGCCTGAAAGTCTAAAATCAATGTGTGAGCATGGCCACACTCCCTCTGCAGGCTCTAGGGAGGTTCATTTCCTGTCTTCCCCTAATTTTTGTGACTTGCTGGCCCTCTGTCATTCTGTGGTTTGTAGCAGCACTTCAGTGTCTACCTTACTGTCACATGGCATTGTTCCCTCTCATGTCTCCTCCTAAAAAGACACTAGAGGCCTTTCCTACTCCAGCCTGACATCATCTTAACTAACTACTTCTGCATTTCCCCATTTCCAAGTGAAGTCATATCCTAAGGCATTGGGTGTTGGTGTTTCCACTGTTTCTTTTGTGGGAAAACAAAATTCAGCTTTTAACAGGAAGGAAAAAAATCAGAAACAGAATTGCATCACCTCATTTGACTGATGAGAACTCAATATGAAGAGCAGTTGCTTCAAAGTGGGGTATGTACAGGAGAAGACACATGTAGTGCAAGTTTTAGAATGTCCATTTGTGTTATCTTGATCTATTATTTTGCATTTTGCTTATGGTATGCTTTAGTCAAAGCATTAATATAGTAGTAAATGTCTACATGTTATAAATAAATGGATGCATATACATTGTGGGGGTGGTGAGTTCTTAGAATGTTTTATTGATGGTGGTTGGTGCAACATAAGCAGAATGATTTTCAAGTCTTAATAGTGCTAGGAAGAGTGTGATGTGTTCATGACATCATAGTGTCAGAGAAAATCTTCATGGAGGATTTTCACAGACTCAATTCAAGGAATATTGGGCAAACAATGAGATTATTAAGGCCAAAAATTAAAAAAAAAAAAAGGAAAAGGAAAAAAGACATGAACACTCAATTCATCCACAGTTTGAAACATACCTTCTTTGAAGCGATGAGTAACAGCACCAGCTCCCAAGCTCAGGAGCCTTAACACTTGCAAAACTAAAGGCGGAGCTGAGATGAGCAGATAGGAAGAAGTGGTTAGGGAAGGAAGGGGCAATTTCGATTCATGATCCTGTTCTAGAACAACACAAAGTGGATCTGTGACTTGCTTTTCTATAGCCAATGTCAAGATGATTACTGTGTCCATCAGGTGAGGAAAGTTGTGACATGCTGTCATTGGAATGCCACCCAAATGTTGCCTTCCCACTTAGCATTGTCACCCGGCTTCCAACACAAAGCAGTAACAACTGGGAGCCTGGAGCCATTCTCAAGCTTTTGTCCCTTTGCAGTCAGAGAGTCCTGATACTGAATGATACAGTATCTATTAGGATGCACTATAAGGTAAGGTCCCAGAAATTAGAACTAGAGGTGAGCTTGCTAACCTCACTTTTTTTTTTTTTTAAAATTTCTGTGCAATGTTTTTTGTGGTCAATTTTAAATTATCACTGGACATTTTAGCATTTCTGTTACTATTTTTGCCTATTCCTGTGATTGTTCACGAGGGAACATTTTCTAATATTCATATTAAATTTTTCTTTTATAATTTCTTGCCTCATTACTCCCATTTATGTTAGCTTCCACCTCTCTAAGCATTACCTTCTCCTCCTTGTGGTTTATCCCCTAATCACTGAATATTGACATCCTATTTCTTTCTCTCTGCTCAGTTTACTTTGACCAAGTTATATAGCTATTTGGCTCTCAGGTAACATTTTCTCATAGTTACCCAGGAATGTATTCTAGAGCAAGGTCATGTTTCAATACATGGAGGCCAAAAAGTGTATCTTCCTTTGCTTCCCATCTACATTACTGCTCTGTTTCTGAAAGATCCTCTAAAATAGAGTGAAATCTACTGGACTTGCTGTCCACACCTTTCTATTTAATTAAAAATATGGCTAGGCTTTCAAGTTTTATATTCCTTAGCATGATCCCTTTTCTGTGAAGATAGAAGAAGGGACAGAGAATTTTGATTGGTGGCTTCTTGTGCTAGCAGGGGCTATAATACGCCTGTTCTCTGTCCTTTATAATTACTTTCTCATAGATTCTAAACTACACCCTGAGCATCTAGAAGGATTAAACACTGATCAAAGGCAGGTTTAGCTGTATCCTCAGGACAGACTGATTCAATGAAGGAAAGCTCAGGCTCTGGGAAAGCTTTTTGTCAAGAGAAATAAATTAACAATTAGTATTTAACAGCAGTAAAAACTGCTGAGTGGTAGCAGATCTGATATTTTAGGGAACTTGATGTATTTGAAGTAATGGAATGGGGAAGAAAATCTGTGTTCCTATAGTAGGACAAGATACAAAGGTGTGAGATGTGGTCTTCTGCTCCAGTCCATTAGAGCCTAGAGCCTTTCCTAAGACAGACATTGGTCTTTTATAGTCAATGTTATAATTTTATGTGTGTTGCTTTTAGGTAGGCTCAAGGTTATAATCATGGCACAAATCAATTATGGATGTTTAAAGTCCTCATTGCAATTAAGTGTAGAAATATCATTACCCTTTGCTTGAACTGCATTCTCTCTTGACCCACTCTTATTAAGTGTCCTTATTTAAAAAATTGATTTTCTTACTAATCAGGCAGGATTTTGTCTGGTTAGGATATGCCCTGGAATGCCCAAGTAATAGAGTATTGTTCCTTAAGTTTGCATAGTATATTCTTTTACCACTCTCTATTTTGCTTAAGAGCCTAGCTAGTCACAAGAGGTGAAATTATTTTTTGCACCCAGGATGGCAAATGCCTCTGCTCCTAAATAATAATATAAAATCATAGTTATACTGACAAAATGAGACCAAATAATTCACTTTAAAATGTAAAACTCAAGTCTTTGGCAGAGACATTCAGAATTGTGTTTTTGCACAATTAATTAGGTGTCTAATTAGTTACTACAATTTTTGAATTCCCCATGATCAGTAAGAACATACCTTTGAAATGCTGTTCATGAAAGCAGGGCTCACTTGTCATTAAACATGCAAATACCCATGAGCAAATACCCAATGCAGTCTTGCTTATAGGAAGTTCAGGCAGCAATACTTCACTTTTCTATACCGAGTGCTCATTTTATTCTGCAATTTGATCTTAAAATGTTAAAGCTGGCCAGTGCCTTCTGAGTTGCTGGAGCAGTCTCTGCATTGTTAATAAATAAATAAGTCAGGGTCAAGGGAGGTAAATTGATGTCCATAAGATGACAGAGCAATTAGAATCCTTCTACACTCCTCCCATCCAGTCCAAAGAATGATAAATATATGAGCAATTCCTATTTTGTTCATTTTAAGGATGTAGCTAGAAAAATAAAAATACTGTGGATAAATTAGAGCATTGAACCCACCAGCAGGGATTTTTTTTTTTTTTTTGGTACTATTTCCATGCTAATTGCTCAATGTCTGGAATGATTTCTTTATTTACTGTTAAATGCCAGTACCTATCACAGTGCTTGCTGCTTAGTTGGTACTCAATAAGCATTGTTGAATGAATGCATATTTACTTTTCTGTATCCAAGTATGATATCCACATGATTTTATGATTTTATTCAGGTTGATGTTATTTGTCCCAGTGCAGTTTTCCTTATGCTCATATTTGTTTCATTTCTCATAATATCAAATATTTTCCCTGTCTTTAAGCCTTTAAGTTCCCTGAATTGACACCATTAGTGTCATAAATATATATGGCAGAGGTTCAGATACACACTATTTTATTCATTTTTTTCAGGAAGATAAAAACTGAGTTTTTTAGATTTCAAAATCAGTTCTAAGAAGAACCATTTCCTGGTCAGGTGCTATAATGCACATTGCTAGATACAATTTATAATGGAACATTTTTTTCTGAACTACTTGAATTTCATTGAGGTGTTTTCTTAAAGTAAGGATATCCTATTCTTTATTATGATATTATAAACCCTGAGACAAAAGTTTTCTTTCTACTTACATTCTTGAGTTTACTTAAATTATGTTATGATTCAAATGGATATTTGGCAGGTGGCTTGGAATATCTCAAAGTTTTCTTAGCTCATATATATGTATACATAACATATATATGATGATCCGTGGGAGTAGTTGCATCAAGAGTATATGGTAACTAATATATAAAACATGATTTTAAGCAGTATGATATAACATCATTCTCACATTCTATTTATCTGTACAGTTTAGCAATGAAACAAACTCAGAAGGAAGTAAAAAATCAATCAATCATTTATTCTCAAAGTCCTCCAAATCCCTCCATGTGGCCTTGGCCACATTTTGGTAGGAAGCCCTTGAACACTGTCCTTGGTGCTGACCTAGACTCCCCGGGTTTACACAGCTTACAAGAAGGTATTGAACATATTTGACCAAATTTACAGATGGCATAGATACCACACCAAAAAAGTTTCTGATCCTCTGGAGCTGTGAAGTATAGTGAAAAGGGAACCAACATTTCTTGTAGACCCCCCTAGGTCTAGGCAGTTTGTGTTTCTTAATTCTTTGAAAGAAGTGATGATGTGGAATTATCCGTTTTTCTCTAAACAGGAAAACTAAAAATAAAATACATTAAGTTTAAGGTCTTAAGTTTGAAACTGTAACTGGAATAGAATTCAGTTCTTTCTGATTCTAGAGTCTATCTTCTTACAATAAAACAAACAATGAGCACAATTAGTTTAGCAAAGATTTATTTTGACAGAAATTCATGAAAAGCAAGTGGGAGCAGGGGAAATCCAGCTAACCACAGATTCAACGTGGACCATCAGCTGTGAAAAGAAATGTGTAGTGTGAGTCCTTCCATTTAACCTAGTGTAGGCCAAACCTTAGAGGGATGATATTTAGGTAGCTCACTGCATTCAGAAACTAGGAAACATTCTGAAGAGGAAAGCATGAAGACACGGCTGTGTTCTGAATCTCCATGGTGCAGATGACAGGTGCAAGAATGAAAAAAGGCCAGGTAAGGAATAGCCAGAGAAATGAACGGGGATGGGTATGGGATCAAAAGAATCTGTTGTGGTACATATGCTGAATGGCAAATTTTGAAAGAAGAATTTCTTTTGGTCAGTAAATTCTTAGAGCAATAAAATAGAAACCATGCTTAGAAATTGAAAGGCCAACTCATGTTCAATATAAGGGAGCTCTTTCTAACAGTTTGAAGCAAGAGCTAATGACCTATGTGGCACTACTTTTAGAATGTTGCAATTTTACTGACATTGCATGAACCAAATTCTAACAATGGAATGTTTTGCAGAAGTACTTCCATATGCAGGTGTTTCTTTCTACAGAATGGAGATAAATTAATAGTAAATCATCTTTATCATTTCTAGTGTTGATTAATACATAAGGTATTTGTTAAGCAACAAGAATGTGGATGTATTTTTTGAATGTGAAACTAAGCATTTCTCAAAACAAACCAATAGATAAATCTAAGTTCAGGTACATAAACCTAAGTTCAGGTGCCATATTTGCCTTTTGCTTTTGCCCAGAAAGAACTTGGCCAGACACTTTGTTACTACTATTGAATTAAAGCGGGAAGAATCAGGTCCAGAAGAACAATAGGTTAGAGAAGGTAAGCATTCTGTGGAAACTTAACATTTGGTAACTGAGATGGGAGGCTTTTATCCTCTTTTGAAAATCAGATAAAAGATGTTGAATAAAATATACACACATGCACATACAGATTTGCACTCAATTTCAGAGAAACAAGAATTTGTCCCTACAGAATCTGAAATATCAATTAATCAGAAGAATAAACAGGCTTTCAGGAAGAGAAAATACTCAACTCATTTAGATAAATGGTATTGACTTAGAGATTCCAGGTGTATCCATGAATTTTGCATAAAGTAAAGAAGTTTGTGATTTTTGTTGGCATTACTTAGCTTCCTAGGAACAGGAGCAGAGAAAATGTGCAGGAAGTTTAGAGATTAAAAATGAGGTCATATCAGGAAGTACAGGGGATACATGGGTAGGTCAATTTGGCCAGGCGTATTTGGAATGGTGCGTAGTTAGATTTGGGGATAAATAGAGGAAATAGTTAGAAAACCATCAAGTCATTGTCCCTGAAAAAAGACATATTTGTGATGTTCTAAGTGCATTTCATACTATCTAATCTAGTAGCCTTGCTTGCTTTGAAGCATAAGCTTGCTTGTATTAATTTGAAGTATATACATACATATCATATATAAGTTCATAATATATGGACATGCACATATATGTGTGTATAATAAAAGAAGAAAATAAACCTGAAGAATCAGGAAGCAGTTGTCAGAGGTTTTTGTCCTTTAAAAGCTCCAGCTGCCCTCCCTGTCTAAACATATCAGTGCAGTGTGAATCCTGAATTATTCATGGAAACGTAAGGTCTGTATTTGTCTATATACATTTATCTCTGACTTTTTATTACTAACATCTCCACCCCACTCACTGGCTTGCTTTGCCTCCCTCTTTTTCTATTTTTCTTTCTTGATGGGACTGTAGAAAAAAAAAGAAAAAGAGAAAAAGAAAAACATTAGAATAAGCTATTTTATTGCTTTCTTTTTATCCTTTAATGTATGATATTTGCTTAACCTCTTGAAGAATTGTGATTTCCTGGCCTTGGATTTCTGATGCTAAAGATAAAGAGAAGTGTTGATCTAGGACACTTAGGCTAGGAAGCTGAGGACAAACATTGGGCCATGCTAGCATTGACAAGGTGACAGAGGGCCCAGGCTTGCCTCACATGTTGTCACTCTTTAATTCTACATCCAAATTAACTCTTGATCAAGGAGTAACTTTGCTGCTTCCTGATTTGGAGTCTGGGCATATGCTCAATAGATTCTAAAACTCATAGCAAACAGTGGTGAATGAATAAAATGTCTATAATTATGTATAAACAGGAAGATGAAGACTCAGATATTAAAGAGTAGCTAATCCCCACTGTCATTCAGTGACCTAATAAACAATTACCAATTTTTCTTGCTTTGTGTAGCACTCTGTAAGGAGACAGTCTAAGAATTTTTGTCCTAGGTGAAAATATGTGTGTGTATGGATGGATACACACACATTTGCTCAAGAAGGTCTCTTTTTGTCAGGACTGCAACTATCAACCATTCCCCAAAGGTGTTGCCTAGAATCAGCATCCAGGGCTGCAAGCACCCTGCCACTTAGATGTGGCACCTTGCTTGTGTGCTATAGTTCACACTCTTATTTGCCTATGTGCCTGATGCTGTCTTGTCTATTAGAGGACAGAGCAATTTGTGAAATATGTTTTCTCTTTGAAAGATGCATAGTTGCTCTTTGCCCTCCAAAAGGGAAAAGAGCCACCCTTGCTGGAATGGCAGAGAGAAGGGTCCGTGCGTGCCCTCTACCATTGTGGTTTTGATGTCTGAATCTTCTGGAGAGGATTGCTGCAATGAGGAGATAAAAGCAGTTGCCTTTCCTAGAGCTGTCCATTTGCATTGATATTTACATTCCTTGCCAAAGTGACATCATTACCATTAGCTTAGTATTTGCACCACAGGGATGTGTTTTACATAATTTAAGACTTGGAAGTGATGATAATGTATTTCAGATGGGCAGCAGAGGCCACAGGGTGCTGAATCTCATCCCCTTCCTCCTCAAGGACCTCAGTGCATAAATGAATCCCTAGTCCATCTCCTTAAATCATATCAACAGTATTACTTAGCAGGTGCCAACAATGTGTCTGGCACTGGGCTAGATATATCACTCTGTATTTTTGTTTAGCCCCATGAAAACAGCATGAAGGTAGGGACCATTATCCCCTTATAGAGTAAGGAAACTCAAAGCAAGAAAAATTCACATATTGCAAAAGTGTGGATTCAGAGACATCTTGCTCTGAGGCTTTACCCTTTAAACTGTGCCACTCAGTTTCCCATCTTATAGCTCACTTTTTATTCCAGATTTGAGGAATAGGAAACCTTTTGTGCTTTCTCAGGAGATGATATTTGAAATAAATAGAAAGAATATTGGGGGACTCTGACCTTGGCCCATCTTTGCCTCTTTCATTCCCATCTTTCCTCCAGGTGCCCAGAAATCCCTCTTTCAAATGAATATAAAAGATCCATGTTTGCCTTGAGATAAAGCTACATGGCAATGTTGGAAGCCAGATTATAGAACCCTGCCAGTTGGCACTTATTTACCTGAGCATGTGTCTTCTTAGTTTTATCCATGGGCAGAGGTTTTAAACAGAATGAAAGAAAAGTAATTCCTTTTAATGTCCTGCATGGCATGACACCCTTTGCATGGTTTCCAGCCAGGTATTCTCTCTGACTTGTACCTCCTTTTGACCACCCCAAACCCATCATCCTCCATCATCATAAAAGTCTGGAGCTTCTGTTTCAAAAAGTGGTAAAATAAAGTGCTCAGTCTCTCTTAATGTGGAGAATTAGAAGCAACTTTGCTCTTGTTTTTCCTTCTTCTCATCATCCCTCTTACTTCCCACCCATGTGCCCTTCAAGGACAGCTCAGGGGACATAGGCATTTGAAGCTGAATAGTGTTTTCTTGATGTCCCTGGAAGGGACCTTATTTTTAGAGGGTATATCACTGAATTTGCCACTTTCCTGGCAATGCTGTAGCTTGGAAGAATCTTTTACTCTGCTTGACATAGATTCCTTAATTAATTCTCATCTTTTGTTTTAACGCCATAGACATAGCTTTCTCAAGGACCACTCTTGGGAGATGAAAGTTTAAGCCTTTTTAGAACTTGCTTCCCTTACTAACTCTACAAGGTACCATTTACATGGCCACATGCGTCTTCTCAACACAGCAAGACCCCACATCAATGGCTGGTGGTGATACAATCAGGAAGCCCCAGTTGAATCAGTACATTCCCAAGCAAGCATAATTCTCCACACTTCCAATTTTCTCCTTGTCCATTTTCCTCTGCCCATACTATTCTTCCCACATCTGAAGGGTCAATTAGCATTCTTCTCCTCAGTCCGGTCCAAATGCCATCCCAGTCCCATGAAGCCTTTACTCTTTTTCCAGTTGAAATTCCTTGAATTTCTGAAGCACTTTGTCCTGTACTTCCTATTATGTTAATCCAATTTACCTTATTATATTGTGTGTGCTGCCCTTCTTAGCTTATACACGCTTAGAGGGCAGTGGCTTTTTTTTTTAAATCCCTTTGTATGTACACCACCCACTCTCAGTGCAGGATTTGATTTCAAAAATGGTGAGTTCATGGGTGCACAGCTAAAAAAAGCCTTTATTTACTTGGGCTTTAATTTTGGTTGAAGAGCAGTGACCCAGTTTGGTGTCTCTTCATATTTTTCACTTTCTTATGGTTGCTTGTCTTCAATGGCTTTTAATTAGTGGTGGGAATAATCAGGAAAGTTACATAATTAGGAGTGCTTTACAATAAACATTACAAAGATAAGTGTGCTTAATTATTAAATGAAATGTTCAAATACAATTTATAAGAGTAACTCTAGCCCCAGTGGTGAATGTGAAAAGTTATTGAGAGCTGGGTTGTAGCTCAGTGGTGGAGCACTTACCTACCTAGTTTATGTGTTTGAGACCCTTGGTTCAGGTTCAATCCCTAGCGTGACAAAAAAATACAAGGTTTTAGAAAGGGAACTGACATTTTGGTGAGAACTTGAGGAAAATGTGTTCTTACAGGCAGAAAGGAGGTAGGAAAATTTGCCACGCAGATAATCATATTAGGGCCAGGTAGGCATCTGCACATTTGCAGTAAAAGGCCATAGAGTAAAATATTTTAGGCATTTTTCAGAAATTACATGATTTGAAAACACATTGCAAAATGAAATTATAGAAACCTTTGTTCAAAAAGCAACAACAAAATGCCATTAACAGTACTAAAACATGAAGTATTTTTCTTTCTCCCACTTTCTCTCTCTCTCAACTTGTCATGGTGTTTTATATTTGCTATTTAATGTCATACTAGGAAAAGAAATATTTAAATTTTAAGTTATTACCATGACTGTTTCCATCCATATTTACATTGTGTCATGCTAGTCTTAAATTTTAAATAAGAAATTTTAACTTATATGCAGAATTGCTAAAATAGGAAACATTTCTTATTTCACAGCTCATGCTGTGCATACATATTTTGTTCTTGCCAGACACGTGGAAACACTGCTCCAACTAGCTCAGTTCTTTTTATTTCATATCTTGATACACACATTCTACAAATGTTCTCTTCCTTTGGCTTCCCAGTAAGTAAGAAAGGAAGGAGAATTAAAACAGACACAAAACTATGGATTACCGCATCTTTATTTTTCCTTCTTTGTCCTAATTTTCAGCCTAGGTAGTTGGCTAATTCATGGAAGTAACAAGTAAGTAAGGGTATGATTAGGTTCCTTGGTTGTTTATGTTTCTTAGAATGCCACTGTTTTCTTTCTTCCAAGAAAGTTTTAGTTCCAATGGGAAACAGTCTCTATAGACTGTCAGAGTTGTAGTTTACCCAGTAGATGGAACAAATTCTCCACTCACACTGAGTCTCAATGAATGTGCCTCAGAGATCTCCCAGAGTCTTTGCTCACAAGACATTCCAAACACTATTTGGAACATAGTGGTAAAAAAAGGAAAAGAAAAGAAAGTAGATATTCTTGTTGTACATCAACATAAATTCATATATCTCTTTGGCCAGGCAAGGTGGCACATGCCTGTAATCCCAGTGACTCTGGAATATGATGCAGGGGGATCACAACTTTGAGGCCAGCCTCAGCAACTTAACAAGACTCTGTCTCAAAATAAAAAATAAAATAAAACAAAAAGGGTTGGAGTTATAACTCAGTAGTAGAGCATTCCTGGGTTTAATCCCCAGTAACAAAAAATAAAAAAGATAGGTGTATCTCTTGCTGTTGCATACCTTAATTATTTCACTAAGTTTCACTTAGAGAATGCAAGTTCAAAGATACAATTATTAGAGCTTCAAACGGTGACCGGAAAGCATTAAACCAGAAGAGGTTATGTGGGACTATGTTCAGGTTGCATGTTTGTGAAGCTGGCCCTACACTTTGCAAGCCACGTAGTCTGTCTCAACAATTCTACAGTAATGGATCTGTTTCAGAAAACTTTGTTTACAAAATCAGATGGCTTCCAGGACGTGACCTGTGATCCCTAGTTGGGTAACAACATGGAAGTGAAAAATATGAGATTTGCCTGCAAACTGCTTCCCTAATGGGAGGAAAGTCTCATAAAGACAGAAAAAGCTCAATTATAAAAGCAGATTAAATTGTTTGAATTTTGTCCTCTAGGTGAAAGAGTGGTTAATGGGTTTAAAGATTGAATTAGCATGATCAAAGGATATTCCTCATGAATTAATATGGAAGTGTTGTGTCAGAGAGATAGGTGAATCTGACAGCATGTAGCCTAGAAAGGGAGTTTCTGTGAGAGTCCAGGTATGAGATAACAAGAACTGGGAGTAATAGAAAATGATTAGCAGTGAGGGGATAATTTGGTTTGAAGGGTCACTGGGGTATGCTGAATGATTCAGTTGTGGGGCTGAGAGAAGAAAAAAAATAAAAAGCAACACCAAGCTCTTGTCCCTGGAAGGCTGTACAACAGATGCATTCCTTCATTCTCTGGACATGCATCTCTTACTTGCTGAGTTGATCATAAATGCAGATGGTTGGTGAGCTACTGAATTTAGATGGCTGCAGGATTTGGGGCTATCTGGGTTGGTGCTGGGTTGCTGAGGGTGCACAGTGCTTACAGGACTTTCAAAATGTGTCACAAATGTTGAAGAAAGAAGGAGGTGCAGTAGTGAAGATATGCACCCCATCTCACTGCACAAATTGGACCAGTGACCATAGATGTAGCCTCCAATGGAGACAGCATAGAAAATTGGAATGAAGGGGAAGAGGGTGTAATACAGGAATAACTTGCATACCTTGGTGTTGTCCTTTCTGTTTCGCAAAAGAGGATAACATTGCACCTTCCTCTTTAAACTTTTCTGGAAATATCAAGAAGCCTGTTTGGCTGGAGTGAAATAAAATAAATAAACAAATGAATATGAAGTGAGCTAAGTGATGTTTATATTAAATATCCCATTTTTTCATTAAATGAGTCAGATGTCAAAACCATTTGTTGGCTCAAGTAATAATTCACTTACAGAATTAAATTTCCCTTCTGGCTCATCAAGTTTGATATCCGGGGTTTTCCCCAAAATCATACACTCAGTTTTACCCCACATGGTATGCCTGGCTGACTGACTGTTCTCTTTAAAGATGCATTTTAGGGATGATGGGGACAGCACCCTCTCAGATACTGAAAGCCTTATAATGTGTTTCTTATAGTAATTTAGAATGCTGTGCATTAAGCTGCATACTTTGTATATGTGGGGAAATGTAAAGGAGATTTCTTTGTAACATGCTTGTCTACAAATATGCATTGGGAGTGCACTGAACCATGGCCCTGTGCTCTGCACAGAGTAGATGGGTTGTTTATATTTCTTAACCTCTCCATAGACTCACCGAGTCATGGAGCACTGGCTCAGTGCTCTGGGCTCTGAAATTTGTTTTCACTGTTTGACTATAATTCATCTGTAGGCCAGGAATGAACAGCTGGGATTCAGAGGTCCTAGGTGGGCTACTCTTAGACATAGAAAACCCACAGCAAAATGGAACAGCAAAACTTAAGGGTTCTGCCTTCAACTTTCTATGGTCACTATTGCTTTTCAATTAATTCATGTGCTCAAATTTCAACTTAAAAAGTGGTATTGGCATTTCCTATACAGGCAACCCTGAATTTGATAAAGGCAGTTTTCAAGACAGTATCCTTTAAGTTCACATCACCCTCAAGATTTAGAAAGTAAGTGCTTAAACTGCAGTTAAAAGGCATTTACAAGAATGCTTTTCACTCTATTGAAATATTTTGGTCCTTATCCCTCATCCTGTCAGGTTCTCTAACAAGGTATATGAAGGAACATGTGCCCCTTTCCAAAGTACAGAAAACACACCTCAAAGAATTGCATTGTTTTTTCATTTTTACATTTTTAAGAATTTGCTTTGTGTATTTGTGTGTGTGTGTGAGTACTATACACTTTAGCTAGTTTTTTAAAAATTATCATTATTGAGACATTTAGACTGTATTTGATTCAGACAGACACTTTTATTCCATTACATTTCCAGATGAGGGAATGTGCTGGTTAGAGAGAAGAGCACACCTGTATTTTAGAGTGGTAGCAATTCAGTATGGTTTTCGTTTTGTTACCTGCTTGCATGGGTGCATAAAATCATGTTTATTTCATGTTTACTTCATACAGGTGGGCATGTATTAACAACATTAGAATCTGTAGATCTCTGAATTACATTGCTGAAGGAGACCCTAATCATTGTTTTCTGCCCCTTTTATAATGAAATACTTCTAAATAATTTGCTTGTCTTTGATTTTAGCTTTTATTGGTTAATTGATTGGTTTATAGTCTGTTTTGGCTTCGATATGAGCTGTGTTCCAAATCCTGTTAATGCAGGAATGTTCAGAGTTAAAGTGATTGGCTTATGAGAGCTCTAACCTAATCAGTGGGTCCAATGGACTGACAGTATGGTAAATATAGGCCATTGGGGTATGGGATAAAGAAGGTGGGTGACTGGGGGCTTGCCCATGAGGGGTGCATCTCTTCTGTGGCTCCTTGTTCCCCACCTCTCTGCTTCTTTGCTACCATGACTTGAGCAGCTTCCTTCACCATGCTCTTCTCCCAGGTGTTGTGCCTCACCTTGGGCAATGGAGTAAATCACCTATGGAATGAGATCTCTAAAACCATCAGCCACAAGTAAACTTCCCCTCCACTAAGTAGTTCTTGTTGGGTATTTTGGTCATAGTGACACAGCTGACTAAAACATAGTCATATCAAATTTCTGCTTAAAAATTTGCCTGACCTTTATCTCATGCCATCTCATGTCCTGCTGCTCATCAGTGTACTCTGGTGGCTCCAGCCCACACCCAGCACCTCTCAGGACCTCTCCAGCTCACAGACTTTGTTTGTGCTCTTTCCTCTGCTAAGACTGTCCAGCAAACGTCGACTCATTCTTCCAGACAAGGCTCGAATGGCCCCTTCCTTATAAATGATTTGATTGATCTATTGGTTTATTGATTCTTTCATTCAGATACATTTCTTAAATGTCTGTGAATTCTGGGAACCTTTCTGCAAATGGACTTCAATGTTTCTTCTGGATTTTCTCACCACTTGGTATTCATGGTCATTATTCATCCCCATTAGGTTTTTTTTTTTTTTTTTTTTTTTTTTTTTTGATGTGAATGTATTTTATTTTTTTATTTTTATTTTTTTTCTTTTTTATTGAACACAAATGGAGTACAGCTATTGTTTCACTGGTTGTACACAAAGTAGAGTCTTTAGCTCAGCGGTTACTTCCTCAAGCTGGGATTTGTATCCCATTAGGTTTTAAATCTCAATAGACTCTGAGGTCTTTGTGAGGGCAGAGTTGATTTCTTATTGATTTCCATATTCACAACATTCAGCCTAGTGTCCAAAACGTAGTAGGACCTATGTGATGTTTGTTGACTAGGAGAATGTTTTTATCAAGAGACCTTCTTTGAAAATACTAAGTGGGGTGTCTTCCTTACATATATAATGACCAGCCTTTTCTCTGTTCTTTAACTATGCATCCAAAATTAGATAAACTAAAGCTTTATCCTGACCAGCCATTCTTCTACATCTCCATCCTGCTTACCCAGCATCCTCTGGATCCTCCTGCTGTGTGCAAAGTTCCAGTCCTGGGAAAATACCATGCAGTGCTTTCATTGTAAAGGGGAGCAATTGAAAGTGTTTCTCTGGTAATTTAAGCACACAGCAGCTACCTTTGCAAAAGCCCAGTTGCTAAATTATCCCCTCAGCTACTCATTTTGTGGAGGAGAAAAAAAAAATAACTCTGGGGGGAAAAAGAGACTCTAGGAAGAAAAGAGACTGCTTGCTTTGGGTTCAGCCTTATTTCTCTCCACCTCCTCTCGTCAGCAACTGTAGAGCTCCCAGTGTGGCACGTTCTGCTACTTTTCCGTTTAATGTTTTAAATGCCACAATTGCCTGTCATAAACCACCTCCTTAATTATGCAGAAGGGGAGTTGAATGGTTAGTAAGCAGTGCTATTGCAATGACTGCACTTTTTCAGGTTGGCTGCTGTTTTATGTGACACTGTGTTCTAAGTTGCTGGTTAAGATGATGTAGTGGGTGGAGTCCTTCCCACTATTGGAGAAAGGCCTCAGAAGGCTGTGATAATGAGTCTCCTGCAGCAGTTTACGGACTCATCAGAATTATGGAGGGGACCAAGAAGGGGAGGGGGAGATAGGCCCATTCATTTCCTCCTCTTTAGAAAATGAAATGCTCTGGTCTTTTTAAACTTTTGCTTCTCCTCTGTCTAATACAGATGATGGGTTCCTTAGGAAACATCCATGATGGATCTGTAAATGAAGTCCCAATTTTAGTTGGACCTAATATTTTGAGACTTTCAGGCATCTCCAAATATCCTCAGGTATTATAAATATAAAAATAAAAAGATAAAAAATTTTAAAAGCCTTACATTGAGATTCAAATGCAGAGAATTTTAAGAGTTGGGAGGATTTGAATTAGTATCTTCAACTTGGTGTATTTCTAACATTTTTTGAGCCAAATATGAGTAACGCTGAGTGCCCATCTCAGGCCCTTAGAGTCAATGATTCTAAGATTATTTTAGGTACTAATTAAAAAATAATTGTGTGGAGTTGAGAGGAGCAAGCTTTTGTAAAACAGTATGATTGTTCACTCATTCACATACACCTATTAAATGCATAGTATGTGCTAGGCACTGTGCAATACCAGGGCATGAGGCAGAAAACAATAAAAGGTCCTTGCCTTTATGGAAATGGTCTTCTAGTCAGGGATGCTGACATTGAACCAACAAGGAAATAAGTATGTACTTTCAAGGGGTAATGCATGTGGTGAAGAAAAATCAAGCCATAAGAAGGAATGGAGAATATGCTGGGGGGCACTGTTGTGGATGGAGGTAAGAGAAGGCTTCCCTGTGGAAGTAGTGTAGTACACTGCACTCTAAGGGAAAGGTATTTGGTTTTATTTGAGGGATGCCTGGAGGTTGGTGGCCAGAACACTCTGAGCCTGAAGGAGTGGGAGAAGTGAGGTCAAAGAGATAATCAGAACCGTGCTGTAATATGGCTTATAGGTGAATGAAAGGACTTATGTATGTTTTAAAAGAATCATTCTGGCAGTTGATTTCCAAATATACAATAAAGAAGCAAAGTAGAGGTACACACTGCAGAGGCTACCACAGCAATCCAGAGAAAAGCTATTGTTTTAAGGTGATAGTGGCAATAGTGTATTATGATGTCCTCTGCTTCCTTCATTGTTGGCTTCATGAAATAGCAGCATTGAAATCTGAGACTTGGTCCTAATAATGAATCAATCATACTTATTTTAGTGCTTACTTTGAAGTTGATAAAGGTAATATTCTTAATTTTCCAGTGGATGGATAGAAAATGTTTGAGGAGGAGACATAACACTTTGCCTCTATTTATTTATTAAATATTAGTCTGGAGTTAAAGCTGTGTGGCCCTACAGCAAAATGAATGTTACCAGCCCTGCCTGCAAAATTGTGATTGACAGCTGAGGTGATCTAACCTCCACTTTGCCCAAGGGACTTTGCCCACCTGCCCTTTCCTAGGTAGGGGCAGAAAACAGCCATGCAACATGATTCCTCCTAATTGATACAAAGAACTATGTTGTTGCTCCCTCACAATGTTGATTGTAGCTACAGGGGATGCACTCTTAGGTTATGGTCTAAAGCGTTTTTATTTTCAAGAAAAGGGATTTGTTGGCACTGAGGGATGTGTGTATTAGTGTGTGTGCACATAGATATTCTTGCACTGGGCCTCTGTTGGTTTGACTTGGCTTTCTTTCCTTCCCATTAAAGAAAATGCTTTCAGAGGAAAATTGAATGATAGTCCTGATATTAGTTGGTTTGCTTCTACTTCAGAGTAGATACAATAAAATATGCAGAATTTCTGCTTGCCCTACTCATTCTCCCTAATTTATTTCTGTGTGTTCATATTCTTCTTTAACAGGCATCAGGAGAGAAAGTTATAGTTATAATATATTCTATAGTCCTTTTGCTCTTGTTATTAAAAGAATGGAATCCTAGAAATATATATATATCTAAGTATATATACCAAATATATATATCTCCATCTGAAGCTTAAAGAAAATATGAATAATTGAACTCATGTATTAAGGGTGCATACAACTATACACACACACACATTATTTTTTCAGTATTTCACATTATTTTCTGAGTCTCTCTTATAGAACCCTCTAGCTACTCTTCTGTATTTAATTAATATCTGCCTTACCATATTTCAGACCCTCTTTTCAAACCTTTGTCTTTTTTTTGCAACTGGGATATCAACTTCTTTAGGGCAAACACCATGGTCTATGCCTCCTTTGTCCATATTTTTGCATTAGGTAATTCTCTTCAGTTACAAGTGATACTACTTGGATTAGTCTGCTTCAAGTTGGTTAGAAACTTTTCAAATATCTTTTGGGTAGTTCACGGAATCAGTGAGTGAAGGAAGAGCAGAGTATCTAGAGTAGTCTAGCAAGTAGAAAATAATTTACAGTTTTTTGAGGTTATTGCTGTTTGAATGCATAAACTCCAATTTTTTTCTCCATTCTTGCAATCATTTGCCAATCTCAAAGATGTTTGGTTGTGTGCTCATCACTAACAGAAATAGGAAAAGTGTCACCTTTTGACAGTTGTATGAGTCTGTGAAAACAGGAAGAAACTGGGATTTTCCTAAAAGATAACAGATCACAGTGTGTCCCTGAATAACTGTCCACTACAATACCAGACACTCCCGATACCTGCAGTTGGAGCTCTATAAACGTTTGGTGGCAGTGGTGATGATGGTGATGAGGAGGAGGAGGAAGAGTTATAAATGGCCCTTTTTGACAAAACGTCCTTGTGGTCACAATGGCAAACAAGTGTTGTGTCCACATTGGAAGTTAATATACACCAACTGTCCTTTGTTTTGGAATATTTCAGTTTCAGTGATACTTTCCCAAAGGCCATGGTAATAAACATGTATTGTGCTGTTCAGCAGGTGCTGTATTCTCTGAATAAGATTGTGTGCTCTGAGAACAAGGATGCCTAATTGAATCACCTGTGCTCTGTCCCATTCAGCCCCGGAGGAACAATTGAAGCATTATCTCAGTTGCCACTTCTGTGATTTCCATCTCATGTCACACTCTGGTAGCTGGGTTATGAACAACTGAGGTCAGACTGGGACAGAAACCACCATCTCCATGCTTCTCTGTAGATATGATACATCCTTGGTCCCAATGCTCATATAACACTGTCTCTCATCACTCCAGATTTACTTTTTATTTCTCCTGTCACCTTGCTCACATACTTTAAAGTCCTTGGGAAAATATGGTGCCATTAAAAATGCTTCACACAATTTGTGGAAAATGACAAACTAAACAAGATGTTTTCCTTCCAGTCCTGTCCTATAATTTCTATTCCCTAGATTTAAATTTCCTGGACTTAAGTTTCCCCTATAGTTAGTGAAGACATTATTTTAAGAACAATTTAAATTGGACTTCATTGTGAAACTGGCTACTGAATCTGAGTCAGGACCTTCTTCTGCAGGGAGGTAATTAAATATTCTTCATTGATGCTATTTTAAATGTGTTGAATGAAAGGAGTTAATTATACAGCAGGGAACATGGCAGACTTCTGACTAATAATGAGCTCTCTGTTTAATATCTTCATCTTTTTTTGTTAGAATCATTAAAGTTATTTGAACCAATCAGATGGCTTGAAGTGAATGTAGACTCATAACTAACCAGCTCCAAATGCAAGCCCCTCACAGATGCAAGGGGCTCGTATCTCTAATGATGACTTCAGGCAAGGGACAGAGATATATTGCTTTGTTCTGTGCAATATAATCCATTTCAGTTGGCCTTCCATTGTAATTGTAGGGAAAAAAGAATTGTAAGTCCCATTGTTTTGAGAAATTCCATCTGTTATAATGAAATGATGTTTCTGCCTGGAGATTATAAAGGAAGAAGTGATTTTTTTTCCCAAAAAAACTTGATAGGGCCAATCTCTTCAGAATCTGTTGCAATACTGAAATCTCAGTGCAACTAAGTATCCATGAGGTAAGTGTAATAACTACATCTTGGGATGCCTAGGAATTGCTAGAGATCAAATATGATCTTAAAGAATGGATTTCCTATAGTGCCCTCCAGTAGAAATGGGCTTTTGGCATCAAATTTCCCATATTCTGTTACTGATTTGTTCTGTGTCTTTAAGTAAATTTTGTGAACTCATGGATATTTAAGGCACTTCCTCTTAAATTTTCCCTCCCTTCTGTTTCTTCACTGGATGGCATGTGGCTTTGTCCCAAGCTTATTTTTTTCTTTCAGTGTTCTTTCTTCCAGTATAAAGGATCAAGAAACTTTTTTTTTTTTTTCCTGCCCCTTCATGATTTTCCAAGGGAGCCAGTTATCTGGCTGTGAAGAGCTCAAAAGTGATTGGCAGTGAGGTCAGCCTACACCTGACCTTTGCCTATGTAAGCTGGAAGACTTTGGGGAGTACTTTGGGTGAAATTACCAAGTGATCTTGGGGGCCAGGCAGCTATCAATTTTATGTGAAGGGGGAGAAAATGTTAAAACAGGAACCATCATGAGAAAGGGAAGTCCTGAGTCCACCTAGGATGGTTTGACCATGGGGAGGATAACTTTGGGTCATTGTGGCAGTCTTCAGGGGAGTGATTCAGGTCAGTGGTCTCAGGAGAATATAAAATAAATCATTTATACCTTTAAACTTGGATTTTTCTACTGTATTCTCTTTGACATACTTAGTGGAGTAGATCATGTGTATCAAGAAGTCTACCTTTAGAATCCCTTAGTCTGGGTAGAAATCCCAGCTCTGACTTTTACTAGCTGTCAACTAGTACTAGTGTACTAGTTGTACACTTAGCAATTAACATCTCCTTTCTAAGCCCATTTTATAATCTTTAAAATGGGGATGAAGTAGTATTTAGTTTGTACTACTTTTGTATGGATTAAATGAGATAATTCATGTAAAGCGCATAGCTCAGCGTACAATTATTTTATCACTTATTATGAGAAATGTGGTGATGGAAGATTGTAATTATTTAGATGAATCCAATTAAAGTCTTTCATTTCCATGTGTCTGAGTCTTCCAAGCACTGTAATTTTCCTCTGAGTTTTAGTGTTCATCCCAACTGGAGATCTAAGATAACTATCTTTTTTGTGTTTGTTAATTATTCAACATGTTTCTTTTCAAATTAAGAGAAAATGCTTATTTCTTAGTCACTGCTTAGAATGAAAATGGGAAACAAATATTTGCTTTACAAATTGCAGAATAGAGAAGAAAAATGGTTGGGACATAGTGTAGGGAGATCAATTTGAGAAAGAAAAACTCCTGCCCATTTTGAAGGGAGAAATTAATGAATTAATGAGGTGAGTGTCACCCCCACACACACACCTCCAGTGATCTCTCTTTGGGATCTGGGATTTCACACTGCAGTCTGTGGTGAACTGCTACTGTAGTGCAATGGACCAAGGTCCCTTAATAATCACAGCTTTTCTCTGGCTAGTCTGTGTGTGTGTGTGTGTGTGTGTGTGTGTGTGTATACTGGGAATCAAATTCAGGACCTCCCAATTGCTAGGCAAGCACTTTGCTATGGAGCTAAATCCCCTCCTTTTGTATTTTGTTTTAAGATAGGGTCTCACTAAGTTGCTCAGGCTATCCTTAACTTGTGATCTTCCTGCTTCAGTTTCTTCAGGAGGTAGAATTACAGGTGTGTGTCATTGTACCTGGCAGGCTAGACAAGTTTTTAACCAATAATTTGGTGAAATTTTTAGATTAATTATAAAATGTGAACTGGGAAGATAAGAAGTGGTCAACTAAGAATCATTCCAGTCTGTGTATAGTGAAATTGCTGACAGATGTGGAAATGCCACATATTAACTATTGATTTTCAACCTTGAATGTACATGAGAATTTCCAGGAAGGCTTAAGACACAGATTGCTGGACTC
>JAJEJO010000119.1:0-52065 GCA_020662805.1 Glaucomys volans
AAAATCTAACATATTGCCAGGTGCTGTTGATGCTCTGTTCCAGAAGCCACCCTTTGAGAAACACTCTCATAGTGTATATCCTAGTGCCTTGCTAGTCAAGTACTGTCCCTGGATCACCAGCATCACATCAGCATCAGCTTCAGCTTCAGCTTCAGCATCACCTGACTGAAACACTGTTAGGAATGCCAATTATCAGGTTCCACCCCGGATCTAATAAACTAGAACTTGTATTTTTAACAAGCTCTGTAGGTGATTATTTGCATACTATACTTGGGAAACACTCTTCTAGTGGTTATGGGCAAGGGCTTGGAGAATTCACAAACAGAGTCAGTGAGATGTGGTGTCAAGTCTACTGCCATTTCCTAGTTCCTGTGACTTTGGGACTTTGGGGGAAGTTGTTGTCTTTTTTTAAAAAATTTCTACTGTCATCTGAGTAATTGAGATGATCAGACTTAAAAAGTTGCTATGAAGATTAAATGTGATAATATGTGTAAACAGCAGATAATTAGTGGTGTTGTTAAATGATGTCCTCATTTCTTTTTATGTGTAATCTGTCCTATGAAGCCATTAGAAACAGCTGTTTGAAGGAGGTATTTGAAATTCTCTCTGAAGTGTTTTCATATGTCCTGTTTTGAGAGAAGCTGTTTCACAGTACAGCATTAGCTTGTCCTCACTGTTATTTTGTCTGTGAGTGACAGCTGTAGAGATATGGAGTGGATTGAGTTTGCCATGTCACAGCTGAATTCAAGTGCATGTGTATGTGGGTGTGTGTGAAAGAGACCGACAGACAGACAGGCACAATTTGTTTGGAGGAGGGGCATGAGGGAAAACCTACTGCATCTCCTTTTCTCCCTAAAAATAAAGTAAGATGTGAATTTTCAAAGATAAAATTATGCTTGCAATATCTGACAACATCTGTTAGTAGGTTCTAACCTCACTGAGGTATTATGAAGATGAAGGTTATGTGAGTTAATAAAGTGTTTTGAGAATCCTGAAAGATGCTATATAAAATTAGTTGTTGGACATTAGGTTTTTTTAAAATATTTTTTTAGAAGTATAGCCCTTAGTGACATTTCCTTTATTTTCTAACCAACTAGAATTCTAGTATTTTGTCAGTGAGAAGATACCTTAGCCTTTTAAATGTCCTCATCAATTGAGAAATCAGCCTACTGCTTTCAGTATTTTATATATTCAAAACTCAAATCTTTTACCAAAGTCATAGTATGTGGAAGTGAAAGGTAGTGGTTGCAGAGAACTTAAACTGAAATGAGGATTGTGCTAATGCAATCTGAGAGGATTAATGGGAATGGTCAACATAGGTAATGGGTGTCAACATAGATCTCCACAGATGATTAAAGGGGTTTGAGCCCTGAATGGTGTTCAGCTTGGATGAACTCTTTGGAAGTTCTAGGCTCCAACCAAAACAGGCCCCTCTGAACTGGTCATTATAGATGCAAACCTTGCAATGTACCTTCAATTTCAGCTTTTCTGGGTAGGACAATGGAGCTCTCTACTGCCAAGTTAGCAAGCAAGGCAATCTCCATTACTGAAGCAAATCTCCAAGCTTTTCACCAGCATCTCCTGCTGACCTCTGGCAGGGAGGGTAGGTGTGCAGGAGAGGCAAACTTTAAGACCTTTTGCTGCAAATTCTGTAAATGCTTGCCACTCCAAATGTGATGGGTTGGATGGTAGTATCAGCATCACTTGAAGGCTGGTTGGAAATGCAGAACCTGGGACCCACCTCAGACCCCTGAATCAGAATTGTAGTTTAACAAGATCTCTATATGTACATTCTGATGTTTGAGGGGCATTGCTTTAAGAAACATTCTTTTCAGAGAGGGAATTTGAACAGGGCAGACATCTAAAACTATCTGAACTTCAAATTCAGGTAATCACATTTGTTGTATCAGGATGGAAGGGTTACTCATCAGCTATAAGCTGCTCAGTGGTTGCAGGTCTAAAGGTCCATGTGAATGTGAGGTCTGTTCTCCATTCTATTATCATAAAGTATGTGCTGAACAGTTATGTTTAGTTAAGGAAGTCTGATTACACTTCCTCAGTCTGCGGCAGATTCGAGTAGATCCCAAAATTACAAGTTACAACATAGAAATCTAAAAAAGGACAATGCCATAACAAATTGCAAGGCAGAGTTAAGCTTGAAAATGAGATGGGAAGTTTTGTAAAAATAATGATAATGGAAATCTGATATCAGCATTAATGAGGCTCCCCAGTATTTGAAGCCTAGGTTTACAATTTAGAGTCAAAAGGATTTTGTATACATCTAATGCATTCTCTTACTTAAGCTAAAAGGAAAATTTGGCCTCTGTCCCAGTAACCAAGGCTGGGACAAAGCAAGGAGTAGGAGTATTGGTGGGGACTGTGTGTGGGGAGCAGTTTCATCCTCTGAACATTATTTCCATGTTTTAAGTTATTGGCTAGTTGACTGTTGTTATTTTGTGATGTACCGACACTGGAGGAAGTGATCTGAGAGCAAGGTCCAGCCTGTCTGATGCTGGGCTGAAATAGTCTGTCTCTAAGAGGCAGACAGATGCAGGTGTTACCCCACTAAACAACATTACAGAGCTGTCCCCAGGCTTGCTACCTAATATTGGAATCTGACCACTTTTCTGAGCCAAATATATTATTTTACTTTATGACATATGTTATTACCCTGAAGGGCTTCAGAGACACTGTGAAGCTATCTGAAATCACAGGTAAAAGTTTTTATGTGTGTGCACAAGTACATTTTATTGCTTTTCAAGAAGATGATCTATTGCTTATGTCACATTGTTGGGGCATCTGAGATCTAAAAATTTTAAGAACCATTGATAGGTGAATTTCTATTCATTTTCCCAGGGGAACTCTTTGGAGTTCTGTGCTCCTAGGCTTTGTTATAACCCAGATTTCTACAGCTGTATTAGTTAGGATGCTTTGGAGTGCAAAGAGCAGCAAATCTGACTTAAATTGCCCAAATCAAAAACAAACCAAATCACTGACTCGAGTAACTGAAATAAACAGCCTGGCTCACTTCACATGAGATTTAATGCAGGGTGCAAAGATGTCACCTAAAGCATTATTTCTCACCCTTTTTCTTCGATGCCTTTTCTGGATCTACCAGAAGATAATTTACCAAGATTAAATCCTCAGGTGTCTCAGATGGTGGCCAGCAATTCTCCAGTTACCTGCTTTCCCATTCATTCTGAGTTGGAGAGAAAGAGAATCATACGTAGTCTCATCAATCTCAGAAAAATGTTTTGAGATTCCTTGAGATCGGACAAGCTCAGGACAACTGCACAGTCCTGGAAAAAATTGCTTTTGCCAGAGGAAGAAAGAGTTGATTTAGTTAGAACATGTGCTCTCCCTGGAGCTAGGGCCACTTATCCAGAACTTCATAGATCCCCAAATGGAAATCAGAGGGATTAAACTCTGAGAAGGGAGGGAAAATGTCCAGCAACCTAGCCTGTCCTGACTGCCTTTTCTATTTGATACTTTACTCACAAGACTATCAAGACTCATCAACCCCACAAGGTGGGTATTGTTATCTCTATTCTACAGATGGAAGTTCTGAGTTAAAAGCCCTTAAGTGAAGTAGCTGGGATTGTGACATTTGTCTGTGGACCCCAGATCCTGCCAGGGACTGTTCAAGAAGGAGCTCTGGTTCATGCAGAGGGTACTTTGGTCAGGGCTGAGAAAGGAGTTAGAGAGACAAGAAGCAGACTCCTTTCCCGCCCAGTAATCAATAAGATCCACATCATCATATGCTCAATTCCTATATAAAAAATCCTTTTTGTCTATTGTTATACATAAAAAAAGAACTTTCCCAGCTCCAATTTCTCTTAAAATTAAGAAGTCATTAATTGTTTATTTGAAAGAACTAAAATAATATGTTAAAATATTGTTTTCTTCTTCAGTTACTTCTTACATTAAAGTTGGTGCCATGAGCATAGATCTGAAATGAATTAAAACAATTATGCATCGACTTTTTGTTACTAAATTTATCAATTTCTTTAGATTTGATAAAAATAAGAAACAGATGATTCAGATTTGAAAAATAAACTCTAATTCAAAAATTATCTTTTAATTTAAAATATTTCTCGAAAATTTCTCTAATGAAACTGAACTATTTCCCTGAATAAAAGATTAACGATACAGTGTTCTGTCATATAAAGTATACAGGAAAATCTTTGACAGAAGAGTTGAAAGAAACTGTTACAGAATACATGTCATGTAAATTGCAGAATTTAACCTGAGTAGGCTGATTTTTGTATCTCTGAGGGACATATCATGGAGACTTTGCATTATAGAAGTGAATTATTTGATCATATCAGATTGAGTGTAATCTCCATGAGAAGATTCTGGTGGGCCTCATCCAACATGCTTTCAAGACTCTTTCTAATGTATGTCTTTTATTCACTAGAAAGTCAAAAACATTTCCAATTCAACTGTATTATTCCTGTTTTTATTAAATTCCTCTATGGGATAAGTCTTTGTAGGTCTCAACTACCCTGGGGACTATTTGTTAAAATCTTTGTCAGGCAGTCTCTGTGGCACCTAAGAGACAGGGAAAGACTTAGTTAAAAGCAAATTTATGCATCTTGCTTGGTGGAGATTGAACATATTTTTGTTTTTCAAATATCTCTGGAAAAATTCACAATCAAAATGTGGATGAGAAAATTTATCCCCGCTTTCATGTGAAGGTTTCAGGCACAGGCTAACTGACATGCCTTAGGAGGGTAGAGGAAATCTCTTGATGTTTGTTTAACACTGACTCTGTCCTCAGTAGCAGGCTGTGTAACATGAGGATGCAGAGACTTCTGACACAGCTCTTGTCCTCGGAGTGATTATGAAAAAAAGATGGGCTGACACGAATTTGATTCTTTATCAGATCCATCAGCAAGATCTGTCTGCTCCACCTCCAGATAAATCTCAAATTTCACCATAAATCTCATTCTGCCTTTATCATCATTTCATACCTAGACTACAACTATATTCCCTAACTGATCTTCCTGCTTCCATTTCTTGCCTTGTACCAACTTGTCCTCCATATGCACCCAGAGTTATTTAAGATGTGAAGCACATCATAGACCTCTTCCTTCCAAGAAGAGGTCCAGTGACATCCCAGAGCACCTAAAGTTAAAATCTAAACACCTTCTTTCTGACTGGAAGTGTTTTCATGGATTTAGCAATGCCCAAATCACAAATCTCAGATCTCATGTGCTAACACCCTGCTCCTGGGGTCACTATACTCTGGTTCCATCAACCTTCCTGTTTATTGAGAGGATCTTAGAACTTGTCCTTGTTTCTGTGTGCGATGTGCTTTCTCTATAGGTGTAGGTGGATGACTCCTTCTTTCCATTCAGGTTTCATTTACATATCATGTCTGGAAAGACATTTGGCTCAATTACTCTGTCTGAAAATACCATATTTATTAACTCACTTCTTTGAATAAAGTGGCTTCCTCAACTTCAATGGAACATCCAGGAGGTCTGTTTTGTTTAGTCCTCTATCCCCAACATCTTAAAGTAGCACCTGTTAAAAAGTGGGCTCTTAGGAACATAAGATAGTACCCTATTAGAGTACTGAAATGCCACAGGATTTTAGACAAACATAAAAGCATTCAGGTCTTGATTATTCCTTAAGCATCACAAAGAGTTGTGAAAACTCAAGTTAAACTCTTGAAGTTACAGAATATTTTAATGGGTCAAAGAAGGGAAGAGGAGTCCATGCTTTTCCCACCACTTCTGATAAGAAAATACAAGATACATTTCTTTGGGATTGAAAAATAATCTGCCTGTAGTTATTTTTAAATTTTTCTGAGATAGTGTTTTATTTTTAATTTAGAGAAGTTTAATTTTTTTAAAAAAAGTATTAAAAAATAGTACTTACTGTCTTAACAAAGTATTAATGTGATCCAGTTCTAAGAAAATACCTCATTAGACTGCATGATAAAGTGATTATTCAGTGTCACTGTCCTTGGGTTTTCAGCAGTTATCTGGAAAAGTTTTTGGAAGAAGGCAACAGTTCCCTTTCCAGCTTCTCTTAAAAACATCTCCCTGTGGACGGAAATGCTGATAGGGAGAGTGAAGAAGGAAGTGCTTGATTCATTCATGGTACAGATGCCACAATTACCCTGGAAGGCTAGAAACGGGTTGAAGGCATTCTAGAACATTTTCCCCCGAGTGAAGACCATTCACCAAAAAACTCTTTTGAGAGTGATATGATGATGGAATTTTTCTCACTCAAGGCTTATTTCTAAGCATATAATTTGAATTAAAACCAAATATATAATTTTCTAATTAGATTTTCTCTCCTTTCATGGCCTTTTAAGCTTTACATAACCTTTGTGCTTCCTTGTTCCCTTAATCCCTCAAATGCCAGCATCCTGCTGAGAGGCAATTCATTGTAGTATTTCTCCACTCTTGTCAACAAAGCCAGGAGATCTTTCTAGTATATTGGAATTACCCATCCATGAGAAAATGCTGTCCTGGATTTGTAATTATTTAGTTGACTCTTATTCAACTGTGTGATGTAAGTAGACTTTTTCTCCCTGATGTTTTATTACTGAGTTAAAGCATAGACAGGTATTTTCCTTTAATTTAGATAGAGAGTAGATAATAGAGAAGCTGAAATTTCCTAAATTAGGTACATTTTTGGTAGTTAGCTCTATAGTTAATCTTCTTAATTTATCACTTAGAGTAGGGCAATTACCAAAATATGGAAATGAGCCAGGATTATTGTATCACTGGGAAGTGATTGTAACTTTAGGTTTGTACTAAAAAAGTATACAGAAGTGCTGAAACTTCTGCATTATCAATTATAACAGTGTTTTTTGCACTCTACTCTATATTCCATCATTTCTTTCAAAACGTGATTTCTCTGCCTCCTTATAAAACAACCTTAAGAAACAATGTTCTTCTATTACTATCCTGAGGGAGTTGATTAATACTGCCTTTAATTTAATTGAAAATGGTTGATCGATAAGGTCAATTTTTATGGATTTATTCCTATCGTTTGATGTGGCAAATCATTAATTATCATTATTTAAATTAGCATGGATTACTATGAAAAGTGAAAGGAGTAAATTGCTTTATGGATTTTCTACAGCCTAGCACACATACAACTCCACTGAGCACACGTGCTTTTCAGTAGAGTGACTTTGTACCAGGTGTCAATTTATATGCTGCAATTTCTCCAGCTGTCTAGAGGTATTTTGTCCAACTGGACATACTGAACAGATCAAATTTTACAAAAAGGGAGGCCTTTGACATATTACAATAACATAATTATCAATGGGATTTCAATGAACACCACACAGGGGAACCTCAGTAGAAGAAGGCAGCAGAAAAACATGAACCTATTTCCAAAAATCAGAGTTGACATTAAGGAGATAAAAAGAAAGAAGAGCAAAAAAAAAAAAAAAAAGAATGCCAGTATCTCTGTCTCTTATTCCAAAAATCCACAACATGGGTTGAATTTTATCTCCCTCTCCAACAGAAATATGTTGACATTCTAAACCCCAGTACTTCTGAATGTGACTTTATTTGGAGATAGGATCTTACAGAGGTAAGATGAGTTAAGATGAGGTCATTAAGGTGGTCCCTAATCCAGTAGTTCTGGTGCCCTTTATAAGAAGAAATTTGGATACAGGCATATAGAAAGAGATGGAATGAAGAGACACAGGAAGAAAACGACTATTTATAAGCCGAAGAGAAAGCCTTGGAACAGAATCTGCCCTCACAGACTTCAGAAGGAACCAGTCCTACTACCTACCATCTTGATTTTAGACTTCTGGTCTCTGGAATTGTGAGATGGTACAGTTCTGTTGCTTAAGCTATTGCATCTGTGGCAGTTTGTTATGGCATCCCTAGCAAACTAATATAGCTAGCATGACCAACATTTTATATTAAACAAAAGCTTCCCTTGCATCAGAATACTAAAATCTTTAGGATTGCATTGACTATTTTCACTGAGCTTGAGAACACAGAATCTAAACATATTCAGGATCTAAGAGTTATATCAAAGCATTTTATAATCAAAGATTCAAGTGCACTCTGATTGGGAGAATTGATTTCCATCTACATTTTTTTAAAAAGGAGCCCTCCTTTCGTTGAAGTGATGAGAGCAAGTCACATAACTTGCTAAGCTTGATTCTGAATGTTAAGTAAGCCAACAGTGAGGAACTAAAATTTATAGGAAATTGAGTCAAATAGCATCTGTTATACTGTAGGACTCCGATGTTTGAGTTATAAAATGGCACGGTGAATACATCATAGAGATTTATCCTAGACTGACTTGCATCAGACCAAAGGTGATCCATCAGATTTGTCATTTTATATTGAAGCCCATAAACTCTATTCTGCATATCCCAGTTTGTGAGCCTGTGTAATGCAGCACAGATCAATCTTTGATGGATGCCTATGGAAAGGATGTGTGTTTTGTTTCCTAGGTTTTTCAATAGTGACAATCAAAAACCCATATCCTTGATTCCTCTGGATATTAAGCTGCTTACTTATTGATAAGGAGTAATGTATTGAATTTAGAATCAGGGCCAACCCCAAACCACAGGGTGAAGTCAGAGGCACCTTCCTCTGAGTCCATAATCCTGTCAATCTCAAACCTTTTGTGAAATCATACCTGACCCAGGTGTCCCTCAAGGCCTTCCTCCCCAGGAGCAGTGAAAAGAGAGAATTAAGTCAGAACTTATAAGACATCGCATGCTGTACAAAACTTTATAAATGTGTATTGACTCTTGGACACAAATTCTAACACCCTTAATTTTTAAAAGAAGATACTGAGGTTTAACTAGGTTAAATGGCTTTCCCAGTATCACACAGTAATAAATACTGGAGCCAGCACTTCATCTCAGAACTGACTGAGGAGTTGACGTTCTTAAATAATGATCCCTACTATCTCACCTAACACCCCCAGACATCAGATTTCTCATTGTGGTCTCCTTCTCTGGTCTGTCTGACCTGCTAACTCCTGGTAGAGTAACAATGGTTTACACTATCAGTTTGGATCTCTTTATTTCTAGAAAGGACTACTGCATTGAACTGATAGTTTATGGAATAATGTGATGACAGAAAGAACCAAGACTCATGGTGGGAAGTTTTCCTTCTCTTCTGGTAAAATGTATAATCTTGGACAAATCATGACCTCATGAGCTTTAGTTTCATCATCTATAAATGTCAGAGTTGAATTAACTTTTCTTTGAAGATTCCTTGCAGGCTTAAAATTCTATAATTCTTTTACATTAAGCACAACTTCTTCCAAGCTATGTGTATGCATGACCCTTTATTAAAACTTTTTATCAGTTGGTGATTGGAAAGAGAAAGTCATGGTAGATATGACAATAAGCAAGTCACGTACAGCTCTTAGACTCAGTTTCCTGATCCACAAAAGGGGGATATTAAAAGCTTATACCTCATACAGTTGGCATTATACCTTCTGAAAAAGGGTAAGTGCAGCTACAGCTTTCATAGCGTGATAATTGGTGTGATCAGTTCTATTATTATCTCTCCAGAGTCACTGCAGTATATCTAGGGTTATAGAGAAAGTACCTATCATGAGTGTTTTTTTTTTTTTTTTTGATCCTAAGGTATTTGAGACAAAGTGCATATATTCACTTTGTATTCTGCAGCCCTTTGTATCTCACTAAAAGCTGGGCAGTATTTATATCAAGCAGTAGATCATCCATGTGTTCATTTATGCATGCAGACTTTCACCCCCTCCAAGCTGTGAGAACAATAGGCGCTTTAATAGTCTGAAGCAAGAAGAATATTAGCTCCATGAATCTTTATTTTAAATTACATTTCTGAGTTGGAGGTGTCAAAATGGTAGAACAAGTTAAGCGAGATTGCATTCCCCAGTAGGGCTATTGATGTTGGTTACAAATAAATTGCTGGTGCAGGTGATGATAGCAAAGTCCATGCCATCTTTTATTTAGCAAAGAATTTTTCTTGTTAACAGCTCCTTCTGTATTCTTTCCTTTCTTCTGTTTCACATCAATCATATTTGACACGCCGCCCAGTGTCAGAGTTTAAAACAAAAAAGAAACTGCAATATCCCATTAATCAGCCAGATGTTTGGCCTCACACTAACGGAAACATCTGGATATATAACTAAATGTTACATTCTTTCATCAAGTTATGTTGTATTGCGTTATTAGATACAACTAAAGAATAAACCCGAGGTTTCTTTCTTCTTTAAGGAGAAAGATCATAGGACCCCAGGCCTGAAGTCCCAGGCCAAGGCCCTGCTAGTCCTTTTAAGAATTACATAGCCTTGGGCAGAATTAGGATCAATTGAGATTAGGTGGGAAAGCATTATATAGATTGGAGAAGCTTGGATTGTTAAAAGAATCCCAGTCCCTTGACTTAGTCATATAATGGCCAAGCAATTTTTGCCTTCTGGAAAGAAAGTTTAAAAGGAATAAAGATAAATGGACTTTCTTACCTGAGATTTGAGCTAGACCAATAATAATAGTAGCTACAATGTGTGGGGTATAGACTATAGTCCACAACTCTTCTTCATGCTTTGCATGTATTTATACCTGGAAGGAATCTTGTGAAGTGAACACAACAGTTTTTTTTTTTCCCCTCTCCATGTTTTAAATGAAAGGAACTGATAACCAGAGAGGAAAGTTGACAACTTACCCAATATCAGAAGGTCAATATTTGAAATCAGAAGGTTCTATTCTAGAGGCTGTACACTTAACCTGTATGCTTTCTCTCAGGCCAAAGTATTTAATCAGTTCTGGCTTTATTAATTACTAGTCTGGGTTTATTATCCATAAAATGGGGAACACTGTGACTTATCTTAAAAATTGTTATGAATATCAAGAGAATACCTGTGAAGCACTTAACAATATTGGTTTTTGTGAAATACCAAATAGAGGTAGCTATTTTTACTGTGTTATGTAATATTTGTGATCAAACAAATATCTCCACACATTTAATTTGAATAATATGTCCTAAAAATCTCATTTTATGAAAATACTTACAAAAGAAAGAAGAAATTTTTTTTAAAGAAGCTTCTTAGAAAATTAAAAATGTTTGGTCAATTCTTGATTTATTTGTCAGAGTAATTGAAAGCCCTCAAAGGTGTTTTATACATTTTTTTTCCTTCATTCCAATGAAAAAACCTGCTAAGAATATGAAATTATTTCCACTTTTTTCCTTCAATGAACATCTACTGAGTACGAATTAAAGGAAAGGAATGTGATGGGCTCTCTCCCATCCCCTCCCACCATCCCATCTCCTCCCCACTTTCTTCTTTCCTATATTCACTTAATGATTAGATCATCACAACAGTCCTATTGGCAACTTATTTTATTTGCAGGGTAGGTAGCTTTTGTAATTCAGGAATCACATTTTTAAATGAGTTGCATCATGTCTTATAAATAAAAATGAGATGCACTCTTTCAGCCTGTTTTATGAGTTGAGGCCTGGTGTTCTATCCAGCAAGCCATGAAATACTGCTGATATTAATAAGTATAATGATGAAAGTACTACTGCTATGTGTCTCTGGTGGACCTAGAAGTTCTTGTGATTGACACTTGGGTGTCAGTAGGCAACTCTTCCGATTCACCATTTTATCATTCCGTCTGAGATCTTTAGCCATTTGCATTACATTTATCCAGAGTGACCTTTACTTGATTGATTTGCTTCTCAAAATCCTCCTTTCCTCTTGTACGAGGAGCACACATTTATAATTAGGAAGGAAATTTGGTCTTCAACTCTGATAGGCAAGAGGCAAAGGTGACATGTTTTAAAGAGACTTTTCATAGTACACTAACTTTTTGTTGGGCTGGTTTCCATGACAGCAAAACCATCTTTTGTCAACACTTGTGCTGATTAAATTGCAAACCTATGATGTTTTCAGATCTAAAATGAAAGTAACACGTTCTTGTTCTTTTAGTGGCCTCATAAAAGTCAAATGTTTAATCTCAAGAGAAAATTTAGCAGATGGAAGTAAAACCTTAATGATAGGCAACATAAATAATAGAAGATGTCCCTTTGCAGAAAATGACTGGTGATGAGATTTCTTCAAAGAAATAAACTATAAAATAGAGCATTTTAGAAATCTAAAATACACTAGCAAGTATTGTGCTTAAAAAATGTGCTGTCAATAAGACTAAACATTTAGCAAATGGGACTTAGAAAATTAGTGTCTATATTGATGTTATTTTTTGAAAACACAAGAAATGTATCATCGAAGAATGTGTTTTAAAAAAATTGGACTTTTTAGAAAAAAATTCAGTTCATAAAAATCTATGAAGTTACCCAACCATCGCAAAAAGAAGATTCTTTCTAAATCTTTTCTGCAATGTTTCATGTTGACATCACCTTTTGTTCACGTTGCACATGACATAAACATGCACACACAAATATATGGCCTTTGTTCCTCTCAGTGATCCTCACACAAGAAATAGTATCCACCTTCCTATATTATACTCTTCCCTATTTAAAAATGTAGTTGATAAAGAAGGTAAACCTGCATGGTTATAATACTACAGAGAAATTTATAATTTAACACCACTTCATCTTGGCTTCCTATTCACTTCAAAATACCCTGGTTTGTTGGCATAGAAATAATGTAACAACATAGATTGTGTTGTGACTCCAAAGAACATTTTGCTAAGTGCCTGAGTTGTATAGAACAGTGTACCAAATGCTGACGTATGAGGTATGTGCGAGATGAATGGTGATATTTGGCTTCTGCTTCTCAAGTACAGATCTCATCCAAGATATATATGATTGTTGTTGGTTTATGATGATTAGATTTGCAGAGTTAGATCAGTAAGCATAGAGAAGTCTTTCTCTGGAGGGATTTTATGAATATTGCCTTAGAAATTTGGATCTGATATTTTTTTTTCCAAAGGAGACTGTCAGGATTTGGTAACTGGCTAAAAGAAAAATACAGTCTAGATTTTTTTTTTGGCCTTAGTACTGATTTTGAATGTCATCAATAGTTATAACATTACCTTTTACCTAGCTATAACTCTATAAGGTATTTACTATGAAGCAGAGGGTAATAAAGCTCAACATTGTTCTCCACTGATGCCCTCAACAAACAACCTAAGCAACCTTTAGGTTTTATAATTGAGGTTCTAAGAAGTCACTCACATTATCTATTAATACCCATGCACCACTTACTACTAAGGAAGACAACTGTAGGCTAGCCAGGAATGTGTGGCCTCCTTCTCCTTCTGTTTTTTTTTTTTTTTCTTTCTTTCTTTCTTTCTTTTTGTTTTTCTTTACTGACAATAACAAGTAATCCTAGTCTTCACTGGGAAGAGTTGTAATGCTATGGAGAAGGTCACAGTCATGGTGGGAGACAAGCTGTTCAATTCCATCTCTGCTCAGTTACATGTTTACCAGCATGATGATGGGCAATTACGTAGAACACCTGGACCTCTTTTGTACCACCTGTAATGTGGGATAGCAGTGGTACATATCACCATCTCCCAGGTCTTTTGTAGACTCTTGAGTTCCCTGGGGTATGGGGCTTTCAGTGCTAAAACCAGGACGATCTCAGGAAATAGGAAGAAGTAAGGTCTCCCTGCATGTTGGGTACAATGCTAAGCATTTCCAATGCATTAACCCCTTTTACCCCATAAGATTCTCCAAATTTTAGTGCTGAACTTTCCCTACCCTGGAAAACCCCTTGGCTGGTAGGAAGGGAGAATCAGTCATCCAGCACTCAATAATCACCCACTATTATTCTTTTTATTCTTATGGCCATGACTAAATTCCTTGCCATAATACTGGAGAAAAAAATAAAAACTCAATAAATATTGATTACTTTCTTGGCTCCTATTTTTGATATTGTTTTTTCTCTCCATAGCTTCTTGGGTAACTACTGCCCTTTTATATGCCATTTTATATCTTTTTTTTTTTTTTTTTGACGCTGGGTGTGGGGGTACTGGGGATTGAACTCAGTGGCACTCAGCCACTGAGCCACATCCCCAGCCCTATTTTGTATTTTATTTAGAAACAGGCTGTCACTGAGTTTCTTATCACCTAGCTTTTGCTGAGGCTGTCTTTGAACTTGAAATCCTGTCACAGCCTCCTGAGCTGCTGAGATTATAGGTGTGTGCCACTGTGCCCAGCTTCTCCTCTTTTCTGAAGCACTCCTTTTTGTTGTTCCATCAAGACTCAGGCAACTCTGCCTTGTAACCCCATGTGCATCTTTTCTATTCCACGGTTTCACTGTTGTTCGAAACTTGCACAGTGGCAAAAAATCTCCCACCTGAGTGAAGGAACCAAGGCTAAAGAGAGAGACTTAAATGGAAGTATTTTCCTTATTTATGCTGTTGTTTATATTATATGTACTATGAAATGTGAAGTCTCAATGAGAATAGGGAAAATAAAACTCTCAAGTGAAATTAGAAGTATATTGAAAAAGGATTCTGTTGTAGTTTCCTTCTTATTAGTCAAAAATAACCCTTTTCTATAGCAAAATTGTCTGACAATGGAGAAGAGTGTCTTTTAAGAGACTAAATGATATGAAATCATTTTTTTATGTCATCTTCATCTAAAACCAGATGACCTGATTAAAGCCAGCCTTCTTTACCACCTCCTACCATTTCAAGAAAAAGGTCACCTCAATCTCTAGTTCCTCCTGCCATCTTTTGTGTGGAATGTGTGGGGAGGTGTTATTTGGGCAGGTGTTGTTCCACATCTTAGGAACCAGGAGAGCCTGTGTATTGTCCTCAATGCTGCCAGCTGTGCCTTGCTCATGCTCTTGCTTTCCTTGTGACACAGAACTGTCACCAGCTCCTGCTCCAGCCCTTGCTGTCAGACCTTGATGTTGCATCCTCAGGCCTCTGAAGTCGTGTTCAAAAGCGTGTTCTTGCTTAAAAGCCATTTACCATTTCATTTCCTTTAAAAGTAATTGCTGAAGATAGAACAATTTGAATAGAAAAGAAATCCACAAACATGCTATTATTTATCATATGCCAGTAGAGATTTCCTATTGTTGGGTTACAATGTTCACCCATTGTGATGGTCTTTGTGCTATCTCCATCCCTGAACACCCTTAACCAGAACTTTTGGTGATAGGTTCAGTTTGATGAATGAATGTGGAAAGAGATCAAAAAAGTGTTGACCCTGTTTGTATATGGCAATGATGTTTAATATGGCTGATTCCAGTGGAGTTTGTGATTGTGTAAATACCATAATGGGATATCATGATTTTTTTTATTAAATAATATGAGAGACTTTTCAGCAAAAAGTCTTATGATCTCTATTCTTTTATTGTCAATCTTCCTTTCTGTATAAAGAATGACTGGGACAAATTAGTCACTGAAAATATGCGAATTCACGATTTATTATAAAGTCCATGAAGGCCAAAATTTAATTTCTTTAACAAAACAAAGCAAATAAACACTGATGTCAACTGATGCCATTTGATTTGGGCTGCTTTGGTCAATCTTAGGGTGACAGAATATTCCCAGATTTCCTGAAAGTATCCTAATATTAGCACAGAAAATTTGATGTCCTAAAGAGAACCCTCTTTATCTTGGACCAGGTGGGAGAGTTGGAAACACTAATTTAAATTTGATAATACTAATTGGCATACTAACATAAGAAGCAATGACAGAAGACATATTCTTTTAATCTGATGTTAATCTTTAAAGACACATATAACTATTTATATCCTTGAGAAATAATTGTGGTGAGAACATGGTTCATCATGGTGAGGTGGAGGGGGAGGACAGTATTTATTAGGTTACTCTGTCTCTTCTCATAGTGGTTCCAATGCTTGTTTAATGCACTGATATTTTTCTTTTGAGTCCTCACTACTGACCCCCAGGTGGCCATTCCTCAAGAAGGCCCTGCAATAAGACCATTGAGACCCTTTAAACCATCATTCCCTAGGGCTATTAAATAAGGTTCAATTTTTTCAGCTTGATATCCCTTCATTTTCAGGTACAAAGCAGAAGAAAATATGATAGTATATTTCCCTAAAACTGAATCTTTAGAAGGATACTCAAGAGTGAAATGGCCATATTTATTCAATTATGTTGCCACAGATGTGAATGTCACTCAAATAATGGACACACAACATTTTTAACTTTCCATACTCTGCTTTAGGAATTTGCTGGTGTGTGTGTGTGTGTGTGTGTGTGTGTGTGTGTGAGAGAGAGAGAGACTTCATCCCTTTCCTGTTCCTTGCTCCCCCGCCCTTGTTCAGTTACCATGGCAACAGCACTGCCACACTCGGAAGGGCTGAAGGTTGATAACACTGAGCAGTGGGGTTTTTGAAGTTAGTTTGTGCCTTGGTTGAAGTATTTGCTTGAGTCTCAGATATACAGGAGACCGTGTGATAGTTATTCTGGTATCTACTGTACACAGCACGTCAGTTGTTCTTAAAATGAGCAAAGGCCCTTGGGAGGTGAGCCCTACTCTTTCATCTCCTCGAGTCAAGCCTCGGCATTTCCTTCAGATTAAACAAAAATAATGGGGAATGTTGTTCCTGGATGCTCAAATTGGGTTTGAAACAAACAGCCAATTGTTGTTAGAAGAAATGGGACTCAAAAAAGTGTCAGGATCTTTTGGGCATGTTTGATGTCTGGGTAATGGTGCTCATTCTGATTTTGCTGAGGTTATTTTAATTAGCCCTCTCCCTCCCAAACTCCCATCATTCTCCTTCCTGAACTGTCTTTCTGACTTTCATATCCTGCATTGGGACCATTGGGCCAACCATCACCTTTCTAGCCCTGTGTTCCCCATCCTCACATTCTTAACCAAAACAAACAAACAAAACAACAACAAAATTTTGTTATTTTTCTCAAACAAGGCAAAAAGAAAAAAGTCACTCTGCTGCAGAAAATTAATAGGAGATAGGTTACAATTCCCATAATGCCCTAATGTGTGCTTAATATACCACTTTGATTTGAAACCTCAAGTTAAAGAACTATATTTGTTTAGAATATGATGCTTTGCATAATCATATTAGCCTCACTGGGAAACATTTGTATTAGCATCCATAATTGAAAATGCCAAATACCTACTTTCATCTACTGAGTGTTTTGGGTTTAGGTAGCAAAGATACAGTTCTTTTAATACATACCTGTTCTCCTTAATTCTAATTGGTTATAAAGAAATTAAGTAATTTTCCAATTTTTCTGTTTTGTGGAAGTCACCTTCAGAGTAAGGGTAGGGGTGATTGTTCTTGCCAATTTTTAAGTAACTGGCTTGTAGGAGTGATTCCCTACAGAGCTATTTTGTGTGTGGTTTCCCCCTGGGTATAGATGGTGAGAAAGTAAATGCACTGTATTTTAAAGCAGTCATTTTCTCTAATAATTAGCATCATAGTACAGCATGTGGTTGGCTGCCTATTGGGGTCTTGATATCTGCATATTCTGTAGGCTTTTTCCTACATGGTGCTGCAGACTGATTACGAGTATAGCTCCTAGATTTGAGCCCAATTGTTACTTTGGATAGTTACAGTATAAACATCTATAATAGTCACAAAGCATTGCTCTTTTTCATTTCACTGACAGTTGTTTCAGTACCTATGAGTTGACTCTATGCACATTAATTCTGTACCGTATGCTCATGTTACAGAAGTGAGAGTATAATCTTGACCTTCAAACCAAACTTTTGAAGTTTTGCTGAAAGGTAGATTCCCAATGAGTCACTCATGTCCCTTAAGAAGGGGTTAATCAAAGGAGATAACATGGTTTATGGAGTTTTTAGTAATTATTTTTTCTTTAAGCCTAATCCCCTTCCCTGTAAGACAATCTGAGTATGATTAGTTTCCTAGGTAAACTTAGGAGTCAAGGGAAGAGATGAGTGGGAGATACATTCATTAGGCTATAGTCTTACTAAGTGGCATGATCTTGGCATATTTACATAGTAATCTCTTAGAGTTTCAGTATTCTTATTTATAAAACAGAGTATGCCCTATTAATAAGGTTAAGATAATTATGTGCAAATTCAAGGCACAGTAGTTGCTCAATAAATGCTAGTGATTTTCTCAGGTTTTAGACTATTGTAGGAATAGAAAAGAAATCCTCACAAACTCTAGTCCTTTAAATATGGATGAAGAAGAGGAATCACTTGTACGTGTGTGATTAAAGTTGATAGCCATGATCATACTGAGAAGAGACGATAGCTCTTCTCTGGAGGGTAATTTGATTACAGAGATATTACTTTGAAGAGGTAATATGCTAAATGAAATCATCAGTGGCCCAAAAGTGTTAATAAGGTTCTGGGAAAGGAGCCATTTGCTCTCTTCACTTCTAAGATGAAGCTTAATACACACAGAGATCCAATAAACTGTGATCACTGATGATAGTTCACAGGGGCACCAGTACTCCAGTCTCAATCCATTCTTCTTATATCCTGGCTTTCCATTCCCAATCTTTCATATTTTATCAGAGTCAATTAATACTGAGTCCAGTGATGGAATTGCTTGCTGTAAATGGACTGCCTCCTCCCCTGCCACCCCCACTCCCCATAAAATTGATAAAAGGAAGTATACCCAGTACTGGTCCTGACTAAACTGAAAGACAAAAGAATGGCCCAAATGCTCAGTGCAACAAAATGTTTGGTTTTGATTGATGACTTTGAGAGCAATAACCAGATTAAAGAAAAAAATAAAGAAAACAGTTTTCATTTGGACTGTAGTTTCAAGATTCCAAGAATCCAGGAGAATTCCACCCAACACTTTGCATTCCTGTTCTGAGTTTTGAAACTTTCAACTTTAAAACTTTCAACGTTACAGCTGTTAATACCCTCAAGGCAAAATATGTACTTTCTACACTATTAATTCTATTTTTTAAATGCATTTTTTTTTTTTTATTATTTTTGCCGTATAGTCATGTTTGGGGTCGTTCATCTTCCCTCCAAATCAGTTTATTTGGAATAGTGTTGGTTGATCTCAGCAGCCAAATAAAATTGTTAGTTAACTGACCACCGACCATGCTGATGACTAATAAAGAATTTGTTCAAATGTTAAGGGAAAGATAAATCTATAACCTAAATACTAAAATCTGAAGGAAAAAATGTTGATTAGATATAGACAAAGTGAACAAAGGCTTGCTAAATAACTTGCTGTCAAACAGGACCAAACTCAAAACGAAACTTGTATTTCACACTGAAGGTTTCCTTAGAGATGTTGGGAAGTGTGCTCAGATTATCTTTATATAATTGTGAAGGAAAGAGAGGATGAGGTGAGACAGATGCCAAGACATCAGCCCCAGTCACACCATGTCCAAAGACACAAGCACAGTAGCAGTTACAGGTCCCACTGCTGCTGTGAAACTGGGCTTTGTCTCGGTCACCTTCGTTTTACTGTAACTGAATTCCTGAGTTGAATGGCATCTGCCTTTATTTCAGAAAGATGCCAAATAACAGTTCCTTTTAAAGAGTCTTGACAGAAAGAGGTTTGGATTAGGGCAGTAGATAAAAATATGGAAGGGGTATTTTGAGAGGTATGTGATAGATGAAAATGGTAAGGGACCATTTAGATTTATCTTTTTTAGGATTTCCTAGAGCAATCTGGCTCATTCAGATTGAAGTATCTGTCAGAAGCTATGTTCCAGTTCAATTGATCTAAACATTAAAATGTCTCTACATATTCTCCCTTCCAGCGTGATAGCTATAATTATGCTCCTTGGGGTGGGGGAAGCAGATCAATTGAAAGAAAAGCCATGTGCTCAATAATAGTTCATAATACTTATAAGAGCTGCTTCCCACATTTGACATCTGCCATGGTCTTAGGTGGCATCTACATTTTCTTCTCTGCCTTAAAAAAAACCAAACAAAACAAACCAACTCAGAAAAAACAACTCAGAATAAATTATTCCTTGAAAAGCATTATTTTATTTTATTTCAATGGTGTTATAGCACCAATTCAAACAGGTTGGAAGAATGATATTTTGATTCTAACTCCTGCATAGAATTTCTCAGTGCTCTCCAATTGCTTTAGGAGCATGGGACAATAAAATTCTGTGTGATCTAACACCATTTTGAACTCTTCCTTGCCCAAATTCTGATAAGAAATTTATCCTGGCACAGGTTTATCTCTGTTGATAATGGACTTTGTGGCTGTAGGGAAATGTTGATACAGGGAGCTGGCATCTATCATTTTGACACTCACTCTTTAGCAGATGTAGAGAATAATGGATGCTTGGGATACAACACTAAAGAGGAATGTCAGCCATCAGTATGCTTGGACCCTGTGGTATGCCTGTGTATTTGCACTTTGGTCTTGTCTCTGTGGCTGTCATTCTTCCTTCCTCTTCTCATTTCTTTTTTATTTTCCTTCAACAGTCTCTCATTTGTTGCTTCAATTCACTTCATTTCTTTTCATTTCTTGCTGTTTTGGCTGTCTTCCATAATTCTAGATCAAAGTATGACAACCCTTAAAATGTCCTTCTGTTTTTTGTTTGTTTTGGTTTTGGTTTTGGTTGCTAGCAGTGGCTCTAATGACCATATTGGAAGTTCAGTACTGGCTGAATAGGCTCTGAGAAGCAAAAGAGATGGAAGCCCATGTCCAGCCCTCACGAGGAGAATATAGAAAACTTATTACTTAGGCCATTTCTAAAAATTTGACTCTTTCTGAATCCAATCCCAGGTCTAGGATGCTTCCCATGAACTCATTTCAGGAACTCATTCATTACTTGAAGGCAAACAATTTTATGCTTTCAACTTTTTGAGGGAAGAATCTATAATGAAAGGGTGCAATGATAAAAATCAGTTACATATTTAGGAAATAAAATGCAATAAACTTACATTAAGCCAAAGAAAGGAAAAATGACTAATTAGGCAGTCTATTTACAAAATACATAATAATATTCCCTTTTCCATGAATCAGTTAGGTAAAAATGAAATATTTAGAGAAAATAAGTGCAAACAGTGGTGTAAAATATGTACTTATCATATACATTTACATTATAACTGAATACTTCATTACAATAATTTTTTTTAAGATTGTGTAGGTCCGCAAGTGCAGATCTATATGCAGTGGGGGTTCTTTAGCTATTGTAAATGCAATTTGCTTAGGTAAAATAGCAGAGACCTTTGCCCTTTGTGGCTGAATGAATTCCCCTACTTGCCATTCAAAAACCTCAAAAGCCCACTACTCTTATTAATCATAGTGCCTGCATTTTTCATTTACCCTCAGTATTAGAGATTTTATTATAAAGTCTGAAAATGGCTATGTTCTCTATCAGATTATCGTTTTCCTTCTCTTCTTAAAACATCACAACGTGAAAAGGAAAAGTACAGAATATCACATTTTAGCTGGGGGCGCTACTTTTATGTGCCAGGGAGCGGCCTGGGCTCTGGGGTCTGGAGTCCCATAGACCAGGACTATTGCTTCCTCATTGCTCTCTTGGGCATCTTCATGTCTGGCAGCAATGCCATTGCAGATGGAGTGTAGAGAACAGAGAATGAGAGAACAGAGAATGTCCAGCCTTTCTACTGGCCTAGCTCATGGGGAAGAACCAAAGAAAAGGGTTGGTCTTTGGAAGGGTGCCAATGCTTCATTTTTTATTCCTCACCCCCAAAATAATTTATCTGCTGAGTCACTAAATAGAATGAATTTTGTTTATCTTCTTTTTATTTATCCTCTCATAGAAGAGTTTTATCTATTAAAACATCTTGAATAGATATTCAGTTTTGGCACAAATGGCACTAGTAATGTTTTTATCAAAGCACCTCCATATTTTCATAACCATAATGTTTGTTAAAATTGCTAAAATAGTTCCATGATAAAGGATAAGACCAGGCAATTTTTTCTTATTATGTAGATTCAATCGAATTCAGTTCAACAAATATTTATTAAACATCTATTATGTGACAGGTACTAGGGTTTGATGAAAATTATTCAAAATGAATCAGAAAAAGATTGGACCCATCTTTTCAGAAGATGTACAGAATGCTAGGAATAACTCCAGGAGAGTTTTGTCCTGGGAATTGCTGATTAATCACTTGTTACGCACTTACTTCTGATTTAGACCCTTATCTTCTTTTCTCTGTCTTTTTTCCTTCCTACTCACTAATTTTGCTATCCTCTCTATTTTGCCTTATTTGCTGCTCTTCGTTCATTGTTTATTACAATGTGTAATTCTTCAAAATGATCTGAAGAACTATGGTTTTTAAAATATCATTATCATCAGTGCAAACAGAAAGCATTTGCTTAGCACAGTGGAGATATGGAGCATACATATGTGCTTTCGCTGGAAGTACTGTCCAGTAGGCATCTGGTGAGAGTCATCATCACATAATATTTCAGCAGCAATGTTAAAAATGTAGCAAGAAACAGTTCTTTTCCAATAACTGAATAAACAGTTCTTCCAATAATCTAGTTTTTTAAAATCTAAGTTTCCATTCACTAAAATTAAGTAGATTTAGGAGCTCAGATCTTTGATCTCTCTGGCCACATGCAATGTGGTTATTGAATGGGCACCATGTTAGACAGTGAGGGACTAGCATGTGCTTCAGGCTAAAGCATGTGTGGCATGTTCTTGGCCTTCGTACCTTATAGAATCCTACTTTAAGAAAAAATTAAAGTTTTTTTCTGTTTTTGTTGTTGTCATTTTGCTTGTTTACACATGGATGGGAAGAGAGAAGTGACAGAAAGCTTGCCCAGGAACCAGATCAAATTTTGAATTTCTCAATTCTTGGTTCCGGGCCCATTTTTGCAAAATCACATCATGGAAAGGAAAATGTGGGGAAGGGAAGAAGAATATGAGCAAACATTGACCATGCACTTAATTCTTGTCAGGCACAATGCCAAAGATCTTTATTTGCATTATTTTTATTCATTTCTTATAAATAAACAAGTAAATATTCTACATTCCTCATTTTACAGATGAGGAGCTAGGAATTGGACAAAGGCTCATCAAGGTCACTGACCTAGTATGGGGCATGCCCAGAAGTTCAGATATCTCATGATAGTGCTAGATTTGGTGGCTTAAGCCCCACTGTGTGGAGCATATTCAAGAAGGATCATGCCCTTGGTTCTACTGCTTCTATAATCATGGTTTGCACATCTATAATCTAGAGTGAGCTCTTGAGGTGACTTCTAGAGTGCCTAAAACATCTGTTGGGCAAATCATATGTGAAAAACAGAACTCCTGAAAATTTCCATTATCACTTGGAGCATTATATTATCCTTGGCAATAAAGTGACATGTTAGGAGTAGGGCTTCTGTGGGCACCTGAATAAAGGGACATTTTCTTTTTTTAAAATATCCCTGCTTAAAAATTTGAGTTACTGAATACTAAAATTGGTTATTAAAATATTAAGAGGATTAGAGCAGACCATTTTATAGCTCCCTTACTCCATAGTCCCTGAAATGAACTTACATTATGTCATTTATTAAACACCTATTCTTGCCACGGCTGGTTCTGGGTATTGAGGTTATTAATGCATATGAGTTATATTTTAATTAGCTCAGAGTATGTAAAAGAAAACTTGTCTTTCTAAGTTTTGCTTTAAGAAACTTTAATCTCTCTCTTTTGGTGACATAATTGGACACAACCTGCTGCTCTGAGTTCAGTGGTTCTTGGCTCACACTGAGTCAGTACTCTGCACAGCATCATTGCAATTCCTGATTAATCCAAGGGCAATGAGTTAATTTGTGAACTATCCACCTTACTACCTTCTGAGCTATGTTTGTGACTATTTCCTGTACATTTGCATCTCTATCAGAAGATGCACAAAGAAAAGAAAAGCAGAGGAAACTTTATAACTTCTCTCAGTTAACCATGAGAGTTCAGGCTGGAGACTGGAAAACCTTGATTTAAAATTAAAATGATCTTATATGAAGAGTCCAACCTTTCCTTCCGTTTAATGTCCATGTCCCGTTAGTGAATTTGCTCAGCTTAAACTTTTGTGGATTCCATTTCCTAGAATGAAAGGAAAGTAATTATATCAAAAGGTCATTCAAATCAGTCAAATTCTCTGGCAGGAAACTTATTTTGTATAGCACATTCAAACCAGTAGGTATGAAAACTTTCACCATTGGATAGTATAACTAAAGGGCTGGGAAAACATAATAGTGGGAAAAACAAGAAAAGATGTGATACAGAAGAGGTTTTCTTTTGTTTTTGAATGACATTTCAGAAGGGATACAGTCATGATGAACTAGGGTGATGCTATAGAAAGTTTTGAGAAAAAGTAGAGAATACAAGCAAAAGTGGATACAACAAAGCAAGTCAGGAAGAAAGGACCCATCAGGAGGAAGCTGGTTTAGAGCAAAAGAGAATAGGTTCTTTGGAAGTGTAATATTTAAAGGATCCTTCAGCCTATTGCATTTTGTTCTCTGTGTAAAGAGCATGACAGTTCAGCGCACAGTTTTCTAGAAAAGATGAAGGGTAGTTACTTCAGTGATGTAAAGAATTTGGAAAATTCAGAAAACGTCCATGGTATACAACAAATCTTTTATTATGAAGGCTACTTGGGAACTAAGTACTTGAAAGAAGAATCTCTTCAAGTACATTCACAGAAAGGCAAAGGTTCAATGATCCGGTGGGTGGAATGAGACTAAGACATTGAGAAATAGTAGCAGCGAGAAGGTGAATAAAAATCTTATAAGGACATTTAATTGGAATGGGAGTAAAACTCCTCATACAGATCATCAAGGATCGCCTGGGGAGGATGAGATTACTCAGCTGAAGATATAAAAATTCCATTCCTGGCTTGGCCACTGAATATATGACTCACACTATTTGCCTGTGTCATCTCACTGAACCTGTGTGTGCCTTTAGATTTTTCATTGAATAATCAATATTAATAGGGCACATTATAGCATAAAAATTCACAAGGTTATGTTAAAAGAATTTTATATAGAACAATAGAACTGGAAGAGGTCATCTCCCCTGACCTGCTGCTATTCTAAATTGACACAGGTTCAAAATTTGATTTTACAAGTTTTCCCTAATATCCCCTTTAGATCCTGTAGTAGTTCAAGCTCTTTTATTCTTTTGATGCTCATAATAATATCAGTTGAACCACATTTCCTGGCTCATGGTAAAATCACAGACATTTTATCCTTCAGTTTCCTTTTTTTCTAATGATTTCTGATGCTTCTCACTTTAACCAGTTTGCTTGATCATCTTTATATTCAGTTGTAGTTCTCCAGTTTTTTGTAAAGTGTGGAGGCTTGAGTCAGAAGCATTTCCAAGAACATGACCAATTTTAAAGACGTAAGATTGGCTGATAATGTACCCCAGTGACTGTGAGTTAAATAATGGTGCTACATTGCTGACCTGCTGTCATCTTAGGGGCCACTCTGCTGCCCCTCCCCTTGTTTAGATTTCAGTACATTGTTTTGTATTTTGAGTGAATACATTGGTTTAGTTTGGAAAGTTTCTTGGTCCTGCTGACGTTCACATATTGCTTATCTATCTCAATATTCATCAGAGAGATAAAACCAACCTGAAGTAAGAGAAGTCCACCTTTGCTGCCCTCCCTTGAACTTGCCCTCAGATTTGTCTCCACTATTTGGTGAGAAAGAATTCTTCCCTGTTACCGAGTTGCTATGGACCAGACCCTGTGAGAGCATTTCATGCCGTATTATTGCATTTAATCGGTTCAATATGTTGCTGCATTTTAGAATGAGGTCACCATTATAATCTCTGTTTTATGGAAGAAAAGTACCTGAAGCATATGTAAAATAACTTGTCTAGGAATGTGTGCTGAGATATTTAACTCCAAAACCAGTGCTTTTCCCCACCATGACTGCTAGTTTGAGGCTATCTTCAACTTCCAATAGAAACAAGTGAATCTTTTTCTCACGCCCTTTCTTCTTTTTTTCAATTAAAAAAATAAAAGTGTTCTCACAAGATGACTTAAATTCATTCATAATTATGCATAAATTACTGATAAGAAGAACAGATAGTTTTAGTATTTAAAGCCTAATATGTTCTGAACTCTCTGCCAGGTAATTCATGTGCTTTATTTTTAATCCTTGTAACAATCCTGCAAAATAGGTGTTACTCTGTTTCATAGACTAAATAAAAAAAATTTTTTTGAGAGTTTAAATAACTTAAAGTCATACAGGGAAGTAGAAATTGTTTCAACTAATGGGGCTTGGTGTTATTTCTCTCACATTATGTGAGAAAAATGTCAGTGTTAAATAAATGTTTTTCTTCCTGTTCAGTTATCATCTAGCTGTAGGGAAAGAACATGGCAGATCAGGTGGGCTTTGCTTTCAGATCTGAACACACAGAGGTGGTGGTTACATAATCCATTGCCTTGGAAGCTAGCATTGTCCACAATTTGTATTACACTTTATTTATATTTTGTGAGTAACAAATTGCTAAAATATAACAGGTAATTTTAAAACATAAATTAAAAACTCAGCAAGTGAGAATAGTAAGTCACATGACACAGCTTCCTGCCTTCTGTGGATGGCAGGCTATTTTTTTAAGTGGGTCTATAGTACTAGGTATTTGCATAAAATATTTGTTTGAATCCAGAACTGATCCTATTAACATGTTTTATTGCCACTAATCACACCACCATCAGATGTGGTTTCATATCTGATAGGTCTGATTCAAATAAAGGTCATCTTTATTCAAGAGACGATGAGAGAATGGTATCTACGTCAATTCCTGGATTATCACTATATCCAATCTAGAAGGAAACCCATTCACATAGTTTTAACAAGTTTGATATAAATAGATTAAGGTGAAATCTTTCTAGAAGGGGAAAGATCTACCAGTGATCAGTATGGACCATTTTTTTTTTTAAATCAGGGATAGTATATGTTTACAGGGAAATATCTTATATGTCATAATGGTAATAACATTGCTCACTTGTTTGAGGAAATATAAAACACAACAATGACATCCTTATCATAAATCTATGTTTGATTTCACTTGAAATACACAAGGCATTAAATTAACTGTATTTTAAATGGTATGTTTATAAGTGAATCCCTTTAGAATAAAATAAAAAAGTACAGGTCAAACAAAATGAACCTTTGAATCATTTCAGTTATCTTTTTAGGTGATCTTTATGGCTTTACTTAGTTTGTTGGACAATTGATTTGCTAATATAGATGGCCGTTTTAGTAGTATTCACAAAGCATTTGTATCCATGCATGTATATTTAATCAAACAAATATGTGTGTAAGTATGTGTGTGTATATTTATGTATATGAGAGAGAGAGACAGAAAGAGAGAGAAAGAAATTATAATTGTGAAGATGAAATGAATTGCTTGAGACTAAACCACACTATTGAAGTGGGAGATGTTTATATTTTGAAAATAACTGCAGAGAGTCCTTTAAAGCATTCTCCAAGATGGATTAGAGCAATGAGTTTGGGCATGCAGGGTCTCTATTCTTATAACTTTCCCCTTGGCAGCTTATCCTCTCTACAATTCACTTCATCATTCTTTCTCTTCTCTCTGATGGAATAAAAATAATGTCCAAGGCCAGATTCTAGCTCACAATAGCTTTTCCCCAAGAGACGCATGCATCTTCTTAATTTATTATATCTTATAATGATCTCTCATAGGAAAGCTGAAGACAAATTAAAACCACACAGAGAGAGTACCTGAATGTGCATTAGACCATTGTCTACCACCAGCTGAAAAGAGCAGACACTCTCCTCTTGATTGCCCATTGTCCTGAGTATGCAATGGGTGGTTTTTAGTTCTTTGTTTGCTCCTACACTGTTGTCTGCCAAGTTAAACTTGGATATGTGAATGATTTTAATATTAGTGTAAATAAAACATTATTAGGAAAGTAAATATTCTGAAATTCTCATTTTCCTTTTTCATTCCCCTATTCCAAAAGAAACTCCTCATATCATCTATTTCAAATAAACTGGAACATTCCTCCTATTTACTATTTTTGTCATGCATTATCACTGTTCCTTCATTAGCAGATATAAATTGAGCATTATCTACAACTCAATTCAGGAAAAAAAATAGTGTTATCTATTAAGTTATTCCCCTGACAAATATCAAGAGACCTAGAGTTTTCTCTGCTTTAAATGAATGAACTGGCTTCCTTTCTTAATTCTATAATCTGACACTTGTCATCAACACCCCAGATTACTCTTGGCAAATTACAGACCATCTACTGATGAATGAGATGATTTTTCTGAATTCTGATGTGGCAAGTTCCTTACTATACAGAAAAATACCTAGACTCCCTTGAATGTGGTTGTTATTTCTGAGACTTCCATTTCCTAAGAAAGGACATAGATTCTTACCATTCAAGAAATACCAGTGAAGTGTATATTATTGCCCTCATTACACAAAATGATCATGGAAAACACTCTATCAATTCCAATTATGTTCTAAGAAAAAAATAAGGAAACAGAATGAAAAGCAATCCTGCAATATTTGACTGGGCTGGTTATAACTGCCAAACAATATGTACTTGTAAGAAGTGTGGCAAAATGATAAAAATAAACTGAGTATTTGTTAAAGAAATGAAAACATGGCAATAAAAGATTCTGGAAAGCAATTTTGCTTTCTACATTAGTTCTTCATCACTTGATTATTTTACTGTTTCATTTCTATTTACATACCAAGTTGATTCTTTTGCATCTGGATTTTGCAAAATTCTTTCAATAATGTACGGTTCAGTGGCTATAATTACAGGATTGTTAAAGTTCACATTTTACTATTCATCTTGTTATCTCTAGTAATGGAAGGTTGGAATAAATGCACATAATTACATGGTTGGTCCTAAATTATTTTTATATTGCTCTCGCCAGGATACACTCGAAAAGCAGCATTTATTCTCTAAGATTTATTTTTGGTGGTAGAGGTTCTAGCAAAATAAAAGTAATAAATACATAAATGGATCGGTCCCATGAGCTTACTATCTATAGTTTTTTCAAATTATTTCTAACTCATTCATCTCTCTGAGCCTTTTGGGCGCAGGAGATGCTTGGAGTATGTGGAAGAAAACATGTCATGTATCAGAACTCTGACACCAGGAAAATTTCCCTCAAGGTGTATTTATCATTTGATCCATCATTCTACCTATCCTTAGCAGCCTCACTCAGCAACCAACTATATGAGGTGTTTAAATAAGTTTGATTTCAATCTAAAGCCATCCCATGTCATGAAAATAGGGTGAATTTTCTTTTGTGAATTTACACTAGACAGAGTTTCATTGTACCACATTTAAACTCACAAAATATTTCATAGGAATCTTAGTGACATACAAAAATTTAAAATATGCATTTATGAAGAGTTTATCCAGTGCCTATAATATGTCAGATATGAAACTAATTACCCAAAACTAAAGTATCAGATACTTGTGCCACCCTTTCAAGTTAAACAAGGATTTGAGTAGCTAGGTGCATGCCTTGATCCCAACTACTCATGAGCCTAATGAAGGAGAACCACAAGTTTGAGGCCAACTTGAGCGATTTAGCAAGACCATGTCTCAAAATAAATTTAAAAAGGACTGAGCATGTAGCTCAGTGGCAGAACACTTGCCTACCATGTGGGGAAACTTTAGGTTTAATCCTAGTATTGCCAAAAAAAAGATGCAAGTTAATTTTGCCTTTATGGATGTCCAAAGAGTTAAATTATTGCCTGCAAGTCACTCAGTTGTTAAGGTGAGCAGAATTAAACCTGCTTCCTTCTTCTAATTATATCATCATCTGATAGTTTTCTAAACTACTAACCAGTATTTTCAACGTTTTTTTTTCCTAAACACCAAACTCCCCTCTTTTTTTTAACCCCCATATAGCACAGTTTAGTATAAATGGTTTTTAAATAAATCCATTCTTTCTCCAGTGAAATGACACAGAAAGGGGTACAGATGAGAAGAACATATTAGATGCCTGGGCACATATCTGCAGACTTCCTCTTGTCACTTGAGAGTCCTTGATTTGTCGTTTTGAGACCTAAGAGTTAAAGTGGGTAGAAGCTTCTGGAGGAAGGTTTGTCAGTGGGACTTGCACCCCAGCAGGCCAGAAATCATGCCTCACAGCTCCTCTTTCTCTTTATAGGGTGAGTGTGTTGTTCTTCATATGAATAGCTTGCCCTAGAGAGAAATACTGCCTAAATGTTAAGATTAGATTAGTTTTCACAGTGCCCCACTTTACCACTGAACTCAAATCCCATAGCAATCTACTTCCCAGTCATCCTCAGGCATAAAATTCAGCTTAATAATGGTTTGTATGCCATTATTTCTCATCAATATGTAAAAAACTAAAAGGAATTTTAAAATCCATAAATCTTGGTTAAGAGTTGAAATTTGATCTGATAGGCAAAAAACATTCATAGAAGTGTTTCTAATTCCCGACCAAGCTAGTCTATTCCAAAATGTAGAAGCATGATTGCAAGAAAATGTATTTCTAAAATGTTAACTAATTAATGAGGTATTTGTGGGTGTGCATGTGACTTCTAAACCATTTCCTGACAGATTGTCACTTCCTAAACCCATAACTTCCCCAGTCTGTATCATGTGAATGTCAAACAAATAAATGTCTTATTGGTACAACTGAGTTTAGTCATATGGAAATATGAAGTCTATTTCTCTCTTCAAATCCTCAACCTCCAATTAATTGGCTATAAAGCCCACTGCATTTCTATTTCTCTAGAAAGTGCAGGAGAGAAGGGAAGGAGAAACAAGTTCCCAGCTCATTATTTGAATTCAAACAGCTCCTTTGAAGGGAGACATGTTCCTGGGGCAGATGATGTCATTGGAGAGATTGCTAATGGGAGAAACAGCAATGGAAGACTGAGGTTTTTTTCCTTTTTTTTTTTTTTTCCCCAGAACTTTCAAGCTCAAATTTTTAAGAATTTAGTTAATGTGACCCGTGAATTAGATAAAACATGTCTCTTTTAGTTTAAAGGTGGGAGCCAACAAGTTTGTTTGGCTTCCTATTTGCTGTGTGTGTGACCATGATGAATAGGGTGGGTGATCTGAAGTGTTTTACTCTGGGTCCAAGTTGCTTGTCCAGATTTATACCCAAGTAGCAAAGATGCTGATGCGATGTGATCCTATTAATCTAGCATATTGCTTTTTTTAGATTAGAACTACTCAGACTCTGCCTCTTAGTTCTGGTTACTTTAAATCTCCAATACTGAGCTATGAAATTCTTTTATGATATAAAACTGCTAAGTGGAAGATGCTTGAACCTTTCATTGGCTGACTGGTAAGTGTTTATTGTGTACTTACTCTGTGCCCAACATGATGATAAGCTTTCCAGAGATAGTGTAGAAGCTTAACAGATGTCTAGAAACATGACATTTATTGAAGAACAGACAAGAACACACATGAAAAAAAATTGAGCTTTACATAATATCTTAAGATCCCTAGCTTACTAGTCTCTGATGGTGGATTTCCTGTCAATAAATTTTTCATAGACTATATTCAACTTAGATTTTCATTGCAACTGTATAGAAAAGAAATTTGAGAAAGTGCAACCCTGGTAATTATTGGAGCCTCTGAAATGTCTAGAAGGTTAATAATACACATGCCATGTACTTCCAGTTTGAAGAACTGATGTGGCAATGGGTGTAGAGTGTATTGTTTTTGAGATGTTCATTTCTCAGGGCAATCTATCAGGAAAAATATGTCTCAGTAGTGTGCATGTCTCTGTGGATTCCATGAAGTGAAGATGACTCACAAAGAAGTGGGGAGTTTTGAAGAATGAACTTAGTCTGGGGGACCAGTTATGCAGTTTGAAATGTGCCTTTGGGATTTTGACCTATTAGTTATACTCTCAAAAACTGTCCCAGGCTGGACATGGCAAAACATACCTGTAATCCCAGTGACTCAGGAGGCTGAATCAGGAGGTTTACAAGTTTGAGACCAACTTCATTAACTTAGTGGGACTCTGTCTCAAAATGAAAATTAAAAAGAGCTGGGGATGTTGCTCAGGGATAGAGTGCCCAGGACCACAAAAAAGAAAAACAGAAAGTCATCCCCGACTCAGTAAATGGTAAAAGTTGATGCAAATGTTTATATAAAACCCAGTTTTGATCAGAAGAGATTATACCCTTGTCATGGATTGGGACTAATGAGCTCTTTTTCAAATTCCATTTTCCTCATTCTCAAACTAAACCAGATGCCCCATGATGTGTCTACTGCCCTTTTATGAATGTGCTTATCCGATTTGATTTATTTGACATGCAAAGATTATTTTTCTTGGCTCATGCCAAACATCAAGTGGCCAGGCAAACATTCCTCTGAGAAAATGTTGATGGCTCTGGCACAAAGGACACATGCAATTTTCTGCCTCCACACATTCACCCTGAGGTTGGCTCAGGTGCACAGGGAGTCATTGTGAAACCTGACTGAATCCAAAACCAGTCATCAGGGATGACCGCCATCTGATCCCTCCTGCTGGGCACCTGATTAGAACTGAGTGTCAGGAAAGAGACTGGTGGATCTGTCTGTGGATTATTGTTCAAATGTCAGTGTATCATCACTGGAAGAAAAAAAACACAAATTGTAAAAAGAAGTAGTATAGATGGGAGGACTAGAAGTACATCGGATTGTTCCTGTAGCAATTTATGTGGAGTCTGATCACAGGGCCATCGGTGTATTGGCCTTGTATTCATATGTCAATTTCCCCTTAAAGTTGTGGAATTTAGCAAAGCAAAGTCCATGTGTGATTCATCTTTGGTCCCAGTACTAACAAAGGCGGTGCGTGCAGTGAGCATTTAACAATTATTATTCATTCATTTTGAACAGATAAAAAAGTTTGCACCTCTTGATTATCAAGCCAAATTCATAGTAAACCCATTAGCATCCCGACACATTAGCTGAATGAGAAAATAAACAAATGCAGAAAATTACCCTGGAAGACTCATACTTTGGGCTTCAAAGTTGCTCTGTGTGGTCTTTTTCTTGGGGTCAATTTCGGGGACCAAAGAGGGACTTCAGAAGTGCACTGCTTTTCCTGTTCAATATTCTATATGTAGACCACAGGTACTTTATTTATCTCCTTTCTTTATTTTCAGGTACTAGCTATTCAACCGCAAGCCTCCTTAAGGAAATAAACCTACCTCTTTCAATTTTTTTCCTAAAAGCTAGAAGTTTTTCTTTCTCTCTTTTTACTTCAGGACAAAAATCTTGACCTACTTGAGAGCAATTTCTTTTCCTAAAATCATCTCTAAGCTGAGTGCACTATAGATTCCAGGATGTTTTTGGTGAATCTTTAGGCATGAGGTGGTCATTCTGTGTGACAGCATTTTCTGTTGAGTGAAGAAAAGTGGTAGAATGAGGGTCTCCTGCTGAGATGTGCAGGAGTGTGAGCATTAGGCTTAAGGTACATTCAGTAATATGTTTGTGGCAGGTAAGTATTGAGGTCAAACATTTCCGTGAGGTCTGGGTTCCTGGAGCTCTGCCCATGTTCCTGTGACAGCTGCTTCTACCATAACATGGCAGGTGCATGGTGCAGAATCTGCCCACTTTATGCAAGTGGACACCCTTGCTTGCATATCAAAGGCCTCTCCTATGGAACTGGAATACCCCTGACAGCGTTCAGAGTTGTGATAGCAGCACTGTAGCTTCTTAGACTGTTGTCTTTTAAAATGCCACTGATGTCAGCTCTAACCATGACCATTTTCTTTTGTCAAATGGGATAGTCTCGGAACTTGTGGAAATGAGAGACAAATTGGGAGGCAAAGTAAAGCAAATCCAGAGGGTTTAATTGGACTTTTGGCAATTTCCTCCAATTTTCTTTCTTCTTTCTAATGCAGACTTTCCAATTTCTACCAGTAAAAGCTTTTGTTTCTATAGTGATCCTGTGTGCTTTTCCATATCCCATTATCATTTCTACCAAACAGGTAGAAACACATCTACAGAGTGCATCCACTGGGCAGGAGGCAGGCATATGGATGGGAGTGCCGCAGAGCTAAAAAGAAAATCCATCAGGATTTCTAGACACACTCTGAAGTAAGAACTTCTAAGCCTCCAAAAGTTATTCAATAGTTTTTCCAGAAAAGAGAAGAACAAACTCATCTGAAGGGCACAGTGAAAGGAACCATCTTTGCAATTGTCAGAGGTCAGGAGGCCTAGATATTAGCTCCAACACAATCTGTGCTCCTATGATCATCATGGCAACTTAGGCAGCTGTTAACTCCTTCAGGCTGAAAAAGTGGGGCAGAGGTGATATGCCACCTTGGACACAGTGGCAGGCAGTTCTAGGATATGCACATGTCCGTGGTTACTGCTGGCACCTGCTTCTCAGTTACATCCATGTATCCAAACTGTGCTTCCCAAGGAAAACAATATTTCCTACTGAAATCAGTTTGGAAGAAGTTCGGTTAAATAAAAATTAAAATCTTATTCATTTTCGTGTGTGTGTGTGTGTGTGTGTATACAACAGGACTCCTCAGAATTGATAATATACTACTGTATTCTATCTATGCAAAAGGGGGTAGGGTATATAGTATTTCTCAAATTTATTGGAACATGAGATGCCTTTGGAACATAATGTCTCCAAAGGCCAGTATTCCTTGAAAGACTTTGTGAAACCCTGAACTCTATGATCTCTAAAAGCTCTTGAATTCTCCATTATCATCAGAATAACTGGCACTTCCCAGCCTTTGCCCTTCATCTGCAGAGCATGGACTCTAGCTGCCTGCCAGACTTTGTGTTTTATGCTTCTTTTTCTCTGAAAATGGACTCTGCTTGCCCTCTCAATACCCCTGAAAAATGGGAATTTGATTTTTTTCCCTTCTTTGTACCTGGAGTCTATGTATAATTCATCATTCTCAGTCAAAAGGAACTTCCGTATATTAAGTACTCAAAAGTTTTTATCTGTCAGTTTAGTAAGGCAATTTCATCACATCTAGAAAAAACAAATGATTACAAAATAATCAGAATGAAATAACCTACCTGGGTTCCTATAACATTTAACGTATTCAAATAATAATGTATCATTACTTGAAATGGTAGGCTGGCAACTGGTCGATTGTTTGTCCATGATGATTCTAGGTTCACAATTCATTTCTGTGAAAAATATATTTTCTCATATTTTATCTTCCAGGAATCCTCTGATTATTATCTGAAAGGATATTAATAAAGTTTCATACTGTGAAGTAGCATCTTCTAAACCCCTGGTATTCAGTTAGCAGTATTTATACAGGATTAGTCATGGGGTTGGTGATATAGCTCAGTGGTAGGATGCTTGCTATCATGTACAAGGCCCTGGGTTACATCCCTAGGACCACAAGAACAAGCAAAAAACAAAGATGAGTGGGTTGTCATCTTAGTTTCACTACATTTTAAGATATCTGACTTTCCATGTCTCAGTTTCCTCCCCTGAAATATAGGACAATGGAATTCTGCTTATTGAGTTACGAGAATTACTTGAATAAATACAGGGAAAACACAGACTGTTTCTATGTATTAAGCTCTCATGAAATATAAGCTTTTCTTCCTATTACCATACATAGACTATCTCTGAAAAGATGCATAGGAAGTTGGTAGCAGTCATTATCTCTTGAAATAAAGGACCAAGGGAATGAGGACAGGATGAAGGGTGGACTAGATTGGTTGCCCCCCTGCACATTATTTTATACTGTTAAATGTTTAAAATTGCATATTTATTTTATCTAATCAAAACTGAATAATACTAGCAGAATAGCTCTACTTTACAAATGACAAATTAAATTTCCAACTTCATGATTAACTCCCCTAGTTCATGTAAATGGTAAATGTAGAATTTTTTGTTGGGGGAGGTATTGGGGATTGAACTCAGAGGTGACCACTGAGTCATATCCCCAGCCTATTTTTTGTATTTTATTTAGAGACAGGATCTCACTGAGTTGCTTAGTGCCTCATTTTGCTGAGGCTGGCTTTGAATTTGTGATCCTCCTGCCTCAACCTCCTGAGCCACTGGAATTATGGCGTGTGCCACTGCACCTGATGTAAATGCAGAATTTAACCAGGAGTTCAAACTTGAAAAATAGTGTGTTGGTTTATCACCTATTGAAAGAGAAGAAACAGAGGGGAAGGGTATATGTGGGGTGGATGAAGATGAGGATGAGGGTAGGGGGATATTGGATATTTCTGGAAATTTTAAAAATTAAGTCCAATTCTATATTCTATAGATTTGGGCATTGGTGTCTTTTCTTTTTTCTTTCCTTCTTTTCTTTCTTTCTTTCTTTCTTTCTTCCTTCCTTCCTTCCTTCCTTCCTTCCTTCCTTCCTTCCTCCCTCCCTCCCTCCTTCCTTCCTTCCTTCCTTCCTTCCTTCCTTCCTTCCTTCCTTCCTTCCTTCCTTCCTTCCTTCTTCTTCTCTCTCTTTCTCTTTTTTCTTTCTCTCTCTCTCTCTCTCTCTCTCTCTCTCTCTCTCTCTCTCTCTCTCGTCTTGTCTTTTTCCCTGTGGTACTGGGGATTTAACCCAGTACCAAGCACTCTACCAACTGAGCTATATCCCCAGCCTCTACTTTCTTAACTTATTATTTCTACTGTAAGTAAACCCCCATTCCCAATCCTCCACTTCAAATTTAAACCTCAGAGGACAAGAGGAGTGGATGTGCAGAATACCTGGATGGGGCATCAGGAACCGTAGTGAGTGGACCCATGCTGTGGAAGGGAGCATATGTGTGCTTGGCATTTAACCCCCTATGCCTTTCATTTACTGTTAACATTAAGCTTCCCATTTTTATCCTCTTTTGATGAAATGGACATGCAAATTTTCAAAATCTACTCAGCCTCCTCTCTCTCCTGAACAAAGGAGTAATTGTACTATGAATCCATCATGTGTCCCAAGGAGGCAAACTCAATATTTGTCTCTAAAAAGCCTTCCATTCATTTCTTTTCATGTAAGAAGCAGAATTGGCAGCTTCTTTTTTTCACAGCTTGTAAATTCCAAGAAATTCCCTATTTTTCATCTGTTTACTTGCTCTGTAGCCAAAAATGTAAAATGTATTGTTTGGCAGTGCAAATCCACAATACTTACAGCTCCTCAGTCCTGGCTACAACATGATTTTGAAAAGTTTATGCAGGGACCATCTGAGTAATAAATCACAGAGGAGAAGAATTGCTTCAACCAGTCACCCCTTAGCTATTGCCTGAATGAGCACCATGCTTTATCATCTCTGAATGAAGCTGGCTGGAATGCAGACTTCGTTTTATTACCCAATGTAACCCATCTAGATAAATTTAACTTCTTATAGATTTGCTTCCTCTTAGTATTCATATCTTCCCCAGACTTTTCATTAATATTATGATACTTGAATTGGAGTATTCCCCTCCCTTCTCTTCATAATGTAACAGCTCTAAATTGACATTTGGTAGATTTATCATCATTGCTGTTCAAATTAGGTCAGTGTTTTTATTTCATTACACTGGAAATCCTCTTAGCTGCAAAATCAAGCTTGATTGTCTTTCACCTGAAGCACTGCTTTTTGGCAAATGTTTCTTAGAGGTTTTTGCAAACCAGGAATTACCCAGGTCTTCCCCCACCCCACTCCTTATTTCCACTGGATTTGGTTCATGTAACCATTTCACATGTTTTTAAAAGAGGTACTTAAAAGGAGTGGAAAGTAGGAAAAGATCAATGAATCACCCTCAAGAGGCTTTCTGTGTGAGTGTTGGTGGGGGAGAGGCAGAAAGGGGAGAGGAGACTGATATTGGAATAAACATCACTCTAGACCATTGCTCTGCTGTATGGAGTAATGTCTGAGGTGTAGTGGAAATGTAGAAAAAAGACCCTCTGGACATTTTACAGAAACTTGAAAATGAGTTCTTAAAAATTATCCATAAATTAAGCACATTCTTTCTAAATCTGGCTTTGGATCACAGATTTAGTATAATTCTTGTGAACTAGAACAAAGCAGAAGGAAAATACATGACATTTGATTAAAGAATGCAAAATCTTCTCAAAGTCTACCATTTTATTTCAGCAGAGATGAAAAGACATTCACAAGTTCTTGCTATGTTGACCTCAAATTTTGGTCTTGCTTCTCAATGAAGGACTACATCTTTTGGAAAACAAGCATTTTTATCTGGCTTTGAAATTATGAAATTATTTAGGACCCATGGGCTTTTTTATAACAGATTTCAGAGGCTAGCACTCTTGGATTTAAATGTTCACCTAAACAAAATATGATCTTTGGCAAATTATTTAATCTCACTGAGCCCATTTCCTTAAGTATAAAATGAGCCTAATAAGAGTGAAATTTATTAGAATTCTTAGAATGAGTAAAATAATACATGTAAAGCACTTACCACAAGACCAGACATAAGAAAAACCCTCAATAAATCTTGGCCTTTGTTATTGTCATCGTTATTTGGTTGGTTGGTTAACCTTTTACATTTTATTTTAGAACATTCTCTGCCCCTGTTTCCCCACTTGGCTAGCTTAAGAGTTTGGTTAGGATCACTAGATTATAATTTGTGTCTGAATCAGCAACATCTACATTGTTTTTTTTTTTTTAATGCAACTCTTTTTAAAAAGTATATCTTATATTTTGCTGCTACTATTTATAGATGATTTGTGTACATGGATTGCCCTGTTCAGCCTGTGTGGGACTTCTCCAGTGTGCAGGACTTCCTCTGAGTTCTGTAGGAACCCAAGACTATTCTTCAGATGATTGCACTGGTCCATCACTGCATGGTACATAGTGAGAGCATGAGAGTGGTACATAGTGAGAGCATGAGAGTGAGGTTCTCAGCCCTCAGCTCAGTGCCAGATCCAAGTTCATTCTCCATCCAGGGCTGCCAATCCATCGCCTCTGTCATCAGGCCTCTCTCTTAGGTATATTTGCATGGTACTCAGAAATTCTGGAGGGATAAGCAATTATCTTTTCTTGGGAAGAGGGGGTATTCATGCCAGGAAGTGTGGTAAGGGATTTTCAGAGCCCCTGAATGGAAGATGATTTACCTCCCCTTTCTTCCCCCATTGTGCAAGCAAGTCTATCAAAGCCTGCGAACAAGAACAGAGCTGTATTAAGACCTGTTTGGATCTTGCATGGATTCCCCTTTCTTTCCTGGCAAGTCACCCAAGCCTTACTTTCCACATGTGTTATTTGTGAAAATAATAGCACCTACCTTGTGAATATGTTGTAAGAATCCCATGCCTTGTACACAGCAAGGACTCATTGACTTAATTGTTACATTATCATGTATGTTTGCTTTAGGTTATGCAAGACTTGCTTTAATCTAAGACTTGACCACCAGAGGGTTCAGGCACTAAGCTTTATCCTTGAAAAACCCCTGAAGGATGTTACATTAATGAAAGTTCTCTATGATTAACTAAAACCTCTAAAAGGAACAAGAGAAAGTCAGCTTCAAACAATTGTGTACAGAGTGGATTTGGAAGCAAAAGCAGAGAGGTATTTCTGGACTGGATTTGTTTGTTCTTTGCTAACTGAAAAAGGGGTAGGGGTTGATCAATTCAAGCTGTTGAAGTGAGCTTGGAAATGTAACTGCAGACATGAGAATTTTAAAAAACTCCATCTAAACCCTGCTGCCTGTGGTGTGTCCCTCTTTCTTCATCTTTCCTTACCATTTCTATCTTCCACTTTTCCACTTATCCTCACACCATCCTCTACCCATCCCTGTCTGCTACCATAGTGCTAAGTTGAATCATATTCCCCAAACTCTGTAAATGGAAGGCAGAAGTAAGGCAACTCATAGAGGTTCAATAACCTTGGTTTACCTCTTAAAGACTGGGAGAGTTGCAAGTGAACTTGTGCCTCCTCCCCTACCTCATAAGACATGGCCCCTTCCTCCAGATACTGGAATGCCACTAGGTGAAGCTTCACACCAGGGTGGTGCTTACTTTGAAACAATGACAATTCCTTGAGACATTATATCGCATTTATGAAGTCAACATATGCATGGATATTTATTTTTAATCACTCCATGTTTATATGAGCAAGTGAAATGGACCGGAATGTTCTACATTTAAAAAATATAATTAGAAGATTTTAATATCTTATCCCATTGTGAACTCTAGAACTTTTCAGACCCTGGAGATTTTCCCATCAGATACATCCTGAAGATGCAATGGGATTCATTTTGAAAGGGGACGTTTTTAAGTAGAAAGAATTCTGAACTCCAGACACATCAACTGACTTTTAGCCTCAGCTCCACCACTAACTGTGTGGGGACTCTGGGCAAACCACTTAGGCCTTTTCAGAATCCATTTTCCTAATCTTTAAAATAAAATTAGCCTTGCACGGTTGTGCACAACTGTCATTCCAATGACTCCAGAGGCTGAGGCAGGAGGATTGCAAGTTTGAGGCTAGTCCGGGTAACTTAGCAAGACCCTGTCTCAAAATAAAAACATAAAAATGGCTGGGGATATAAAATTAAGTTGATGATTTCCACCCTGTTTTACCTGTGGCATAAATGTGTTTAAGCAAAAAATATTTTCAAAAATACTCTGAAAAGCATTCTACAAGTAATCTTATATAACAAACTTTAGACATGTGTAGTTAGTGTCTTTGAGGGATGTTATATATATCATAAAACTAAAATGTGTACTATGTTGTAACTTGGAAGGAATTGGGGTGAAAATCAAACTGTCTATAATAGGATGTTCAAACATGAACATGTAGGCAGTCTCTGATACTATTTTTTGGTAGGAGGACATTGAGATTTGGCTCCAGAAAAAATTAATGAGAATTACACAGATCCAAATCTTCTCCATTATCACATCAGTCATGTCTAATAACTTGCCATGAAATTGCATTGGTTTCTACCAAGTGATCACATATGCTGGGCCTCTTTTTCAGCTATGTCATAATACATCTGTCTAGCTCAGCATTCCAGTTTTTTGTTTGTTTGTTTGTTTATTTTAAAGATAGAGGCTGGCTTTTTATTTAGAGGAAAGGGTTTTTAAATGCATATCCTATATTTCCTCCTAGAGAGGGGAATTTCTTTAGTACTCAGTAGGTAGTTTTGCCATAGCTTAAGTAATGAGGAAACTAGTTGATAATTGTCATTCCAGGATGATAGATGGTGTAAGGATGCTGGTGTATCCAGATAGACTTTGTAAGTTCAGCAGAGCAAATTAATGTACTCTCAGAGAGAATAACATAGAGAGCAAGAGCACATACAGGAGTCTCTGTCCCAGAAATGAGTAGGGCAAGAAATCAAAGAAGTGTATTCCACTTGCTATTTATAGGAAGAAACAATTGCAGGGAAATGGAAAGTCTTTCATATTACTGCAGGTTAAAGAGATGGAAGAGTTAAAATGTATCAGCCCCCCATAAATGTTATTATATGTATAATGGATTTGGTAACATTGAATGCTTTTTAAAAATTCTACTTTAAAGAAAAATAAATGTAATAGACTATTAAGAGGTTAAAAAAAGGACTTTAAAAGCATATATTGATTAAAAGAGCAGTTAAAATTTGGAATATTTATTGTATACAAGTCAGCAAATAAAGTTGACCTAGATATAGGAGTATTACTGGAATTATTTAGTATACACATTGACTGAATTCTTCTACTTTTGTATAATAATTATGAAGAAGTCAAGTAAGAGAGAGATAATAAATTTTTACTTAAAAATTAGTAAATTCAGGGCTGGGGATGTAGCTCAGTGGTAGAACTTTTTGCCTAGTGTGTGGAAGGTCATGGGTTCAATTCCCAGAACTACCAAAAAAAAAAAATAGTGTATTCAGTTAAGCTATTAGGACTTAATTTGGATAAGGATATTTTGCAAAAATAAACAGCAATAATATCAGGTATGATTTATATTTTGTGTGATATAGAGAAATCTAAAAATAATGGATGATGTAATTAAAAATTATGTTGAAAGGCATAACCATTTATATTCACATATTATTCAATTAAGATGTATGATAGAGACCCATGTCACTGAGCATGGTTCTGAGGTCAGCAGGAAGTGGAAATAATGATAACGATAGTAATAATAACAGCTAGCATTTACTGTGTATAGAACACATACAACCATGGTAAGCAATTTGCATGGATTGTCTTTTATTACTCATGACAATACATAAGCTTACTTATTATCTCAATTTTCAGATCTAGACAGTGAAGTCCTGAGAACTGAAGGAATTTGCTCTAGGTCATGCAGCTAGCCAACCGTAGAGTGGGGTTTTTACCCAGGCATTCTCAAAATAATATTTGTGGGGTTTTTTATTTTATTTTTTTAATTTTAGGTCATCGTACACAAATGGAGTACAACTATCATTTTTTCTGGTTGTACACAAAGTAGAATCATACAATTTGAATTTTTATACATAAAGATAATATTTGTTAAAGGACTGTTTCTACCCAAACATTAAGATGATGTATTCACATATATTAATGATCTCAGTGGTTCTTAACCTGGAGTGCATGTCAAGCTGGACCCACACCAGGCTAAATCCGAACCTCTGGAGAAAGGAGGCAGAACTTGGCCTTGGTAGTTTTGAAAATATAAACATCAGTATTTATAAATATTGGTATTTTAAGAAGTATCCCAGGAGATTTTAACATAGAGTCAGGATTTTTAATCACTGTGCATTTAATATTCAATGCAAAATCTATACATTTGTATGATTTCTATTTTATTTATGAAGCCTGAGATTCCAGGATGATAACTGGCTGACTTGCTCAACCAAGGTCACTTACCTGGTAAATAGCTCAGCTGGAATGTAAATGCAGTGATGCCTGACCCACATTCTTCCTGATGCCTCGGTGTCTAGTCATTTGAGCTCATACCATAAATTCACCTGTTCTTGTTAGTATTTATTGCAGAATTTCACTTTAGCCTCAGCCTCACCTTACTGTACACACTATTGAACACCCACAAAGGGAGCAGTTAGTGATATCTTTTGAATAACCATCCTGTGTGAAGCATTGTGCTAATTGCTGTGACAACCAAAAGGAAAGCTATTAAATATTCTCCCTTCCGAGAGAGATCTCTATATTTCTAAAAGAGTTCTAACCTGGGATTCGTGACCTGACTTCTGGGTGGCCCAAGAGGCCCCATAAATTGTTGGGAGGTATTCATAGTCTTCATCAGATTATGACAAAGTGCAATGAGCCAAAGTGCTTTAGAACTTCCATCTTGCTTTGGATATAGGGGGCATGATTCCAGAAGCAGCAGCATTTTCTCTTGAATTGTCTTTAGAAAGGCAAAAGAACCCCAACCTTTCAAGGTGTTTCTGAATTTGATACACTGTCAAAAAGCATTTGCAGCTGCTTGGGGAAGGATGTTATATGCTGTGTATGTGTTTAAAAGAAAAGGATGTGATACATACATGTAGCCATGTACACACTGACATATATTAAAACCAGTTGATTTCATTATATCATAACTATTCCTCCTATAATCCATTGTTTAAAACTATATTAATAATTTAATATTGATGAAAACTTGAAAAAGGAAAGAGGTCTGTAATGTGATATTGTGTATAAACATATAGGGATGATATGTACTTAATACATGTTGTATTTCCTGATATATTTACATGAAATTGCAAATGTATATGAAAGGTATATATGCTTATTTACTAGTATGGGATACATTTATTTTTATAAACATACGCCTGTAAACCCTTAATTTTGAATTTAAATTTTTTTTTTTTGGTACTGGGGATTGAACCTAGGGGTACTTAACCATTGAGCCACATTCTCAACCCTTTTAAAAATTTTTATTTTATTTTGAGAGAGGGTCTCACTAAATTGCTGAGGCTAGCCTCAAATTTGGAATTCTCCTGCTTCAGCTTCCTGAATTGCTGGGATTACAGGCATGCGCCACCACACCCAGCTAGACCCCTAATTTGGGATATGATAAATGTCCTCATTTTTGCTTATCAGAATCACAGAGTCTTTTAAAAGAGAGTCCTGCCTGTCCTTAATTCTGATTTAATATGTCCTAAGTGGGCCCTGGCACCTGTGTTTTGGAGGGTTTCTTGAATGACTGTGTTGCTTTGCTTGAGAATCATTCCTGAAGTCTGAGCACAGGAAGAGATGAGGAAGGAAGGACACTAGAAGACAGATATACAACTACATAAAGAGGAAGGAACCAGGAGAATCTCTCCTAGGAGGGTGGCACTTCATTTGCTTGTTTATGTTAAACCAGTTGAGTCTAAACTATGCTTACCCTTTCACATTATTCATGTGATTTATACAAACAAAATGTCAATAGTAATCATTAATGTCACAGGGAAGAGTATGATTAATTTTTTAACCCTGCTTATTTTCAACTACTAGCTATCTAACCTAGTAGAGGAAATCTTGAAGGGAAAACAGTCACTTTTAAAGTATGGCCTGTTGGTCAATGCAACTACTTACTAAACTTTATTTTCCCACTAAAGGAGGAAAATCCTGCCTTCAGGGAATTGAATAGAAATCCATTTTCTGATCTCCTAGTATAATGCAAAAGGAAAAGATAGCTGGTCTCTTTGGGGAGGGAGCTTTTAGGAAGGCCAGAGGCAGCTATCTCAGAATGTAATAGGTAAATGCTACTGGGACAGAGCATAATTTAAAATAGGGGAGTATGGAAAGAGGGATATTTGCTTCCTTCTTGACATTTTTTTCTTTTCTCAAATCTACACAGTTCTTCAGTTAAGTAGTGTCTTGTGTTTAAAAACAAGGCTCATAGAGCTTCTCCCTGCACCCAAATGGACCATTTCCTCCATTATACCCTCGTACTGACTTCTATCTGCTTCATTGTTAGTGTATGCCTTGCTGGGCTGCCTGATTTTAAATTGCAGGATTGTTGGTACCATGACTTAATCATCCTTGTTGGTGATCAATATATTTTTGTTGAATGAATGAACACTTTAATGAACAAATCAACTCTACCAGTTAGTGACCCTTTGAGACTTGCATATTTCTTTCTCGACATGTTTATCCTAAGCTTCCTGGTTCAGTTTCTACATAATAGGTAATTTGGTATAAAGCTGAACAGGCTCCAGGTTAAGAAGGAACAATCCTAAGGTATGTCTAGTACCTGGACACAATCACAAAACAATGACCTTCTTAATTTAAGGAAGAGAAAAGTGATCAAAGTCCAGAATCTATGAATTTGGCTTAAATACTGGAGTTCATTCCAGGCATGAAGGGAGGGTTAGCCAGGAGAGAGGGTTTGGAGAGAATACTGCATGTAGCAAGTTTTGCAATCTATGAGTGATTAGGGCCTGCACTTTCATGTCTTCTAGGAAAGCAGATTGACAACAGGCAGAAAATCCTTAGCTAGAAGTCACTGGCTGATAGCTGGACCAGTCAAATAGTGGATTTACATGGAATCCAAATGAAGTATTGAGACAGCATTTCAAGTATCTCTGGCTTACTGAGGTTCTGTGCCTGGTTAGCAGGTCAGCAATCTGACTTACTAGTCACATTTCAGTTTATAGATGCAGTCTTGAATAAGGACCCTCAACTCATATATAACATTTTCTTCTCTTCCTTTGTACCAACTGAATCCATCAATTTCCATCATGTATCAAACAGGGAAGTTAAATTGACAAGAAGCTCCATCTCAAGAGCCTCTGTGAACTGTATATTTTTGCCATCCTCTCCTATCCCCTTCTGATCTTAAATGAGTGGAGACAAGCATCATTTCTTGAGAAGGGCTCAAGCAGTGTGTGGGTGTCCATGTTGTACGCACCTACAATATGTAAAACCAGGTTGGTGTCTTGTGAAATTTCCAGTGCCTGGCTCCAAATTTGTTTTAAAATCACCTGTGCAGAGCGGGGATCTTCTTAGAATACCTCATCAGGAAGTTCTTCTCAATGTGCACAGCAAAAGAAGAGGACAGGAAGGAATTGTTTCAAAAGTGAAACCTTCTGAACTCAAACCATAACTTTGATCTAAATAGGACCAAGAAAACATCAAACCTGGATTTTCTTTATCCTTAAAGAATTCAACTCTGACCTGATTTCATAGGCTGTTCCTAAAAAGACCATTCTTCTCAGAATCTCATAATACATATGGATCTTCCAAATTTGTGGAAGCAATTATTCCTTCGCCTACCTCAGACCCTGATAATTTCTCCACATTCAAATGTACTGGTCCCATACAGGGTCTCTGTAGTCTGGAGAGTTTATCTTGTGAACTTATTTTCCTTAAACCCAAACAAAACCTGACTCTTCAGTTAGATACCAATATGTCTTCCTCATAATATTTATTCTCCTGGAATTTTGAGTTTCCTGGACTAGTTCATAGTTCCCAATATTTCACCACTGAAAAATATTTCATTATATTATGCTGACAATGTTTTGACCACACTTTCCCAGAGATAGTCACATTGTTGTGTGATCCATTTGGAAGGCAGGCTTCTTTTCCTAGCTTAAAGTAAAAGATTAAAAAAAAAGTTCAAAATGTTGTTACACTTTATTGTATAGTATATATAGTGAAATTGATAATCATTTATTGAACATTGATGAAATACCTACTACTGGGCCAGATATTGAAAATATAAGAGAATAATGAGGCATAGTTTCTGTCTTTGGGAGTCCAACAGGCATGGTAGGGAGCAATAGGTCGAAGTATTAGAATAATGTAAATCAATATAAACTCAAGAAATACAGTAATGTATGGGGCAAGTGCTTCTTGAGAATCTATTCTTTGAGAATCAGTGCTATGGGTATGCAAATAAGTTTCTAAGATAATCACTTACATTAATTTGCTAGGGATGCTGTCACAGATTACAGGAAAAATGGTGGCTTAAATCAATAGAAATTGAATTTCCCACAGTTCTGGAGAGTAGGAGTCCAATACCAAGGGGCTAACTCTATGATGCTCCCTCTGAATGGTCTAGAGGAGTATCCTTCCTTGACTCTTCCTAGCTTCTGACAGTTGCCATTCATTCTTGGTGGCCTTTGGTTTGCAGCAGCATCAGTCCAATTTCTGTCTCTGTGAATCCATGGAGTTCTTCCGCATGTGTGTGTATGTGTGTACTTTTACCAGGTCTTCTTATAGAGACACTAGTCATTGTATTTAGGGTTCACCCTAATCCAGTTATGACCTCATTGTTACTAGTTGTATCAGCAAAGATTCTCTTTGTAAGTGAGGTCACACTCAGAATCCAGGGAGATGCTCTTCAAGGAAGAAATTACCTTTAGAAATCCTACAAGGGCTTATGTTATGGGGTTCATACATGGTATGCCATGGTTTTTTGGAGAAGGAGTATTAGTATACCTGGACAGTCTCTGGGAACAGGTTTGAACATTGCTGTACTTTCTTATATCTGTCGAATCCAAAATAACATTTTAGATAGCAATCTGCTAAGTGATATCTAGCTAAGTTGCTCAGGATGGCCTCAAACTCATGATTTTCCAGTCTCATCCTCTCTAGTAGATAGGACTACAGGCCACTGTGCCTGGCTTGATATCCTAGACTGATTTACTAAATTTAATCTTGCAGCAGTCTTTGCAGTAAGTATAATTCTTTCCATTGCTTAGATGGGGAACTATCTCAGAAAGTTTAACTAACTTACTAACTAAGAGGTGGGACTCAAACAAAGTCATTTTCCAAACTGATTCTGCATTTCTAGTGAACTGTATTTTTAATAGAAAAATGAGCATGCATCTGGGTCACTTAGCGATTTTTTTTTAGAATTTATTCCTCATTATATATATTTTAGTTTTTGGTGGACACAATACCTTTTATTTTATTTTTATGTGCCTCACGGATTGTAGACAAGCTCTCTACCACTGAGCCACAACCCCAGCCCCCTCTTTGTGATTTTGACCTTAGCAAAACATTTGTCATGATTATATTTGAAGCTAGGATGGGTTCATCATACTGGATGTATTTTCTGTATCTCAGTTTGCCTTATCAATTACTTTTTGGTATTTGCTACAGAGAAGAGAATCATGGAAATATTAGAGCTCATTATCTTCATTAACCCCAAACACTTTGAAGATTGAAAGTGACTGTATTAAACTTGGTTATACTTACATAGGCTTACTCTTACATTCTCCCTGTATCCTGTGTGTTTCCAATTTGTGAGCTAGACAGGGACAGTTACTGACAACACTTGTGGTAAACAGAACACTGGATTGGCCCACTGGATTATATAGACTGAACCATTTGCAGTGTCCTGCTTGAAATTCTCAAATATTGGTTTGGTCCAGGAACACACAGGCAGAGTCAGCAGGTAACCAGGGGACTGGTGTGTCCAGTCTAATCTCTTCACACACTTACTGCGTGGTTCAGGAATGTTACTTATTGGCCAAATCCTACCTCAGATCTGTTGTTTGTTTAGTAAACTATCTTGAAATGTATCTTGGACTTGAATGACTTTAAGGAAGGCAGGCACTCTCCAGGTTCTTGTAAGCCTCACTCATTGTTTACCCTTGGCCTGAATTATATATTTATGTTAGCTCTCTAGCTCCTGGAAGCAGTTCTGTTTGCCACTCTAAATTTAGAACAGTGGTAATCAAAGTATGGTTCCTGGACAGGCAGCATCTGCTTACCTGGGAACACATGGTAAATGCAGTCACACCCCTCACTTACTGTCTTAGAAACTTTGGTATAAGACCCACAAATCTGTGGTTTGACAAGTTTCCCAGATGATGTGCACATGCATGGTACTTTGAGAAGCACTGACAGAGAGGTAAGTTACCATTTTTTAGAGAAACCCCTCCTTTCTTGGAGAGGAATAGCATCTGTTCCTTTTCCAATGATGAGCTTTTCTGCAATCCTCTTGGCCTGCAAGTGCATCTTATTACACTGTTTGCTCACCTGGTCTTGACAGTAGCAATGCAGGGGACCTGCTACTTTTCCATACTCAGACACATGCAGGGGCCTGTCCAAAGTGATGCATGCCATTATTTTTTCATTCCCTTATTTTATCACTCATTCAACAGTTAAACTTGCTAACTCTACAACAAGCAGTATGTCAGGTGATTTTTTTAAACTAAGAAATGTGCATAGCATATGTATATTCATGGTAAAAATCCATCTTTCCAACTCCTGAAAGGTAAGCAACAACTTATTTTCTTGCTGTAAAATAATTGGTACCCAAAACTGCATGTAATATATTGTCTAAGAGACTGTAATGATTTTGAGAAGAGTTATATTTAATTGTATAAATTAGCATAAGTAATATCAATTAGATTGTAGTTCTTAGATATAAATGCCATCTTATAGCAGGCCCAGGAAGAAATTCCTCTCACCTCCCTTAATTAGTGAGATGGAATATTTGGTAGAAATACCTCATCTAGTTTTATATAAATGTATTGGCTGTTTGCCACTATTTAAAAGTTGGAATTCACAGTAAATGAATTGTCAGTATAGACTTGAATAGCCATCCACACATCCAACTATCCATCATCCATCTGTAATCCATCCATTCATCCATCAGTGTGATCACTTACGAGACAACTGTCAGTTGAATGCCAACTTTGTTCCATGTACTATGCAAGGAGTTGCTGATAGAGTTGTGAGCAAGATAAACTCAGAATGTTGTTAAGACTTTCTACACAGAGAGACATCCAGAGAACTAATTTAATAAACTGAATAAATTTACTAATTAATATTTCATAAATAACATGAAAGTAATTATTTAACAATACCTGTGAAAGAAAAATGCAGGATGTACTTAGAGTCTATGGTTTGGAAACTATTGGAGGGTTGGATATCAAACAAGAGATTATTTGTTAGATGCTTCATTTGATAGGTTCAAAGGACAAAGACAATGGGAATTAGTTGGAAAACAATAGAATGTAGGATTCAGAAGAGACATAGGAAGTTATTCTTTTTCCAAATTTCCCTATATTTGGAAATGAGGGGCTTGGGGCCCACAAAAGTCCAAAGAAGTTATCCAAAGGCACTTCCAATGAATGGGAGATGGGTGAATAGACCCAGTATAGGCCTCCTTCATCCTTAGCCAAGGATGAGGATGTGCCTCTCAAAACTATAAGGACAATATATCTTCAAAGATTGGGAATAAGAGAAAGGTGTAAGATTTGGGAAATTGTCACTTGACTGGGTGGAAGCATAAGAGTGGGAGAGCAAAGTCCTCAACCCCAAAGGAACATGAGTCTGTGGACTGTGTCAACCCCTGCCACTCCCTCTTTTGGTGACTGTATTCCAAAGGTAGCTTCTGTAACTGGGATGCAGTGTAGCAGAAGCACACCATGATCGATGTTCTCATTGTTGCATGGAGAGAATGTGTTTTATCAGCTATTGTGTGACAAAAATATTTGACAAGAGCAACTTAGAGAAGGAGAAGTTTATTTGGGCTCGCAGTTTCAAAAGTCTCAGTCTATAGATGGCCAGTTGCTTTGCTCTGGGCCCAATTGAGGAAGCCCATAAAAGCAGAAAGGTCCAACAGAGGAAAGCTACACAGCTCATAGCAGCAAGAATGTAGAAGGATGGGCGGTGAAGAGGCCACAGGGAAGATGGACCCTTTCAGGCATACCTCCAGTGACCCACTTCCAGCAGCCATACCCCACCTGCCTGCAGTTAATAACCAAGTCAGTCCATTCAAACTTGGATGGACTGATTAGGTTACAGCTTTCATAATCTAATCATTTCACCTCTGAATATTCCACATTAACAGGACCTTCCGGGGAACACCTCAGATCCAAAACATAAGAGAATAATAAAGAGTCTTTCCTTGGCCTAACCGTGCTTGACAGTCTAAGGCTGTAGGAGAGAACCCAGTGTTTTAAAACTCAGTCTCCATCCTAGAATAAATTTGATCCCTGCATATGGTTGATATGGAGGGGTGATTCTGAGAATTGCCACAGGTATGACATGTGTGAAACTCAAGGCGGTACCATGTGCTAGAGAGTACTTGTGTCTCAAAGCTGAAACTGGAGGACATTGTGGGCAGGTAGAAAATGAAATTCTTTCTTTGCTATCATGTCCTCAATTTTGCTCAAATCTTATTGCAGACAATTAAATTCCATTATTGGACTCTTAAACTTTTGTTGGAAAAGTATTGCTGAAGAACAGGATCTCACAGATTTATTTAAAATATTTTAAAAGCCAGGAACAGTGGTGCACACCTGTAATTCCAATGACATGGGAGTCCAAAGCAGGAAGAATGCAAGTTTGAGGTCAGCCCCCAAAACTTAGTGAGACCCTCAGTAATTTACTTACTGTTCCAAAATATTAAATAAGAAGGACTAGGGATGTAGCTCAGTGGTAAAGCACCCATGAGTTCAATCCCCAGTATTGTAAAAAAATAAAAATAAAATAAATAAAATAGTAAGTTAAATGTTTCAGGGGGTTTACTTTACAATAGTTCTCCAAAACCATTGTTTTCATTTGGTTTAAGCTATGCAATGACCTTTGGAAATGGATAATATTTTTTCTACTTTATAGAGTAGGAAAATGAGTCACAGAGGGACTAAAAGACTTGCCCAGAGCTATCGGTTAGTAGGTGTATGTTTTTCCCCACTACTTTACATCCAAGGAAGACTGTGAAGATAAGCGGTGGTTGATGGTAAACAGATATCAGGAAGAAGACTTTGGAATATAAAAGGCAGCTAGGTTTTGAGTTTCTCTAATGAAAGGGAAGGGACAATAGATTTACAGTAGGAGCACAGGCTGTGATTAAATTTGGCAAGAAACACACTGTGATTTAAAAATGTATGAAGGGCTTATGGGAATGAAGTACTAGGAAGAAAATAGGAGCCAGGAACAAAGGGTGAAGACAGAACGGAGCTGTGAGATGTGTGCCTGGTTTGTTTAGGCTTGAACACTGTCTTAAGTTTACCGCCTTTCAGGCTCACCCTTTCAAAAAGGACGGACAAAAGGATGCTACTTCCTATGGTTTGTTTGCTCTCTTCTTTCACGCATCTGCCTTGGCAAGGCTTGTACCTGTGTGGGCATGTGCACACAAGTGCGGGCACGCGCACATGTGCGCGCGCGCACAAACACACACATACACACAAACACAAAAAGTGGGGACAGAAAGAAGTCAGTGGGTGGTAGAGAGAGATGGGGCAAAATTGGTGCATCAGAGGGCCTAAATCCATGCGATGATCAAGTTCATAGCAATTTCCCCAGGAGACTGTATCATATTCCAGTGAACGGGCGTACAGCAGAAGGTTGCCATGGCAACAAAAGGCCTGAAATATTGACTCTGACTAGCAACAGGCCAGTGAAACAGCCTAACTAGGATTTATGGCACATTATAGTGTGAAAAGCAGGAGAAAATTACTGTAAAGGCAGGAATTATAGCACAACAGAACATATAAACTCCCAAATCCATCTTCCTAATT